>CM019067.1:13792588-13980088 GCA_009667805.1 Leptobrachium leishanense | reverse complement strand
TGACCAACAAAGGAGTGGGTAATGTTTGAGCAAAAAGGAGTGGGTAATGTTTGAGCAACAAGGAGTGGGAAAAGTTTATGAATCCCATAGGCTTCAATGTTAAAAATATTCCCGTTTTAATTCAATATCTAATAAACCGTTTATTATTATATTCTGCAGTAAAGAGTCTCTTTATTTATAGATTTTTTTAGGATCTTTCAAGTATTTTTGGATTTTTTGGAAATTAACTTTTTCTCGAACTTTCTGCAAACGTCCCGAAAAGTTTGAAGTTCGCGAACTTTCGAACAGCCGATGTTCGAATTGAACTTCGAACCGATTTGAACCGACAGCCCATCCCTATGGAGGAGCCGCTATAAAGACACCTGCACAGGTTCCGTAGCGCTTGCGCAGAGCGATGGGTCGGAGCTGCACGCGCATGCACAGATCTGATCCATCGCTTCCTCTCTGAGAACGCTCGCTACAGTGATTGGTCTCAGAGGGTGACGTCGCCCGCTCTCTGTGTGACATCACTAGTGACCGATCTGGTGACCGGCAGCTGGCGAATGCTGGTGACTCTGGGTGGGGGGGGGAGGCTCCTCCACTTCACTCAGCGATTTCACCAGATCTGTGGAGCAGTGGGGGAGAGAGGGGGGGCCTCCTCACATCCTGACCATTTTAAAACAATAAAGTGTTCAGAATAAGCAGAGCGTCCCTTTAACATTTAAAAATGAATTTTGTTTACACATGATATATAGACAATTGTAATTCTGGTTTATTTCTGTATTTTTGACTCCACAGGTTTGGGGCTGAAAGTGATTGTTCCCGGTGATCCTGTAACCGCGCTGGTTGGATCTGCGGTTCTTCTTCCTTGCAAGTACCGTATCAAAACCCCTCCGCTCGTCCCCAAATTCCTCTCTGTGCTTTGGAAGTTTGGAGAAGAGGAAGTCCTGAATTATAGCAGCAGCAGGACCGTGTCTAAGCCTGGAGCGTGGATGGACCAGGCGCTGGTCAGTGACGGAGACGTGTCTCTGAGGTTAAACAATGTGATCATCCATGATGAAGGGACCTACAGGTGCATCGTGACTTACAGCCCGGTCAGCGAAGAAGAGGCGATTGAGTTACATGTCCAAGGTACAAACATACTCACCTGCACATTACTGTGCGTTTTATTACTGTGGAGCTCTGTGATACGCTCATACACACTACACGTTACTGTGGGTTTTATTGCTGTGGAGCTCTGTGATACGCTCATACACACTGCACATTACTGTGAGTTTTATTGCTGTGGAGCTCTATAATACCCTCATACAAACTGCACATTACTGTGGGTTTTATTGCTGTGGAGTTCTGTGATACGATCATACACACTGCACATTACAGTTAGTTTTATTGCTGTGGCGCACTGTGAAACTCTTACACACACTGCACATTACTGTGAGGTTTATTGCTGTGGAGCTCTGTGATACATTCATACACACTGCACATTACTGTGGGTTTTATTGCTGTGGAGCTCTGATACGCTCATACACACTGCACATTACTGTGAGTTTTATTGCTGTGGAGCTCTATGATACGCTCATACATACTGCACATTACTGTGAGTTTTATTGCTGTGGAGCTCTGTGAAACTCTCATACACACTGCACATTACTGTGACTTTTATTGCTGTGGAGCTCTATGATACGCTCAAACACACCGCACATTACTGTGAGTTTTATTGATGTGGAGCTCTGTGATACGTGTGGGTGTATGGGGGGGGCATTTCATCCTTGGACCCAGGCGGCACAAAGATTTGGGCCGGTCCTGTTTAATATATTATTATTATTATTATTCTTTATTTATAAAGCGCCAGCATATTCCGCAGCGCTGTACAATAAGCACAGTATAGACAGGGTTACAATACATTGAACAACATTTGACAAACAGTACAGGAGGAGATGAGGGCCCTATTCCCGTAGGAACTCACAATCTGGGAGGGTTGGGGTTGGAAACAGGAGGAGAGGACTGTAAGGTGAGAGTGATTGATGGTTGCGTCAGTGAGTTGGGTGGTAGGTTTCCCTAAATAGGAACGTTTGAAGGGAGCGTTTGAAGGAAGAGAAGTTAGGGGAAAGTCTGACAGTACGAGGGAGAGCGTTCCAGAGAGTGGGGGCTGCGCGTGAGAAATCCTGCAGTCTATCATGGGAAGAGGTGATGCGGGGAGAAGCTAGGCGCAGGTCACTGTTTGACCTTAGGGAGCGGGCTCTGTTTCTGTTTTTGATGCCGTTGCATTACACATCAAACTATTTGCTTCTTGGGGTTGATGATTGGCTCGTTTGGGTTTATCCATGTGATGGTCCTATGAGACCCTTCAGTAACAGCGCAGGGCCTTGATTTAGACGGCTATAACCAGCTTCTTTTATACATTAATTAACAAGGTGATGTTATTTCTCGCAGCTTCTCCTTTGGTCAAAATGACGATAAAACATCAAACGTGGAGCAGAAAAGTCCAGCTTCAGTGCCTGGTCACGGGTTTCTACCCAGGTGACGTCAAAGTGACTTGGTTTCGGGACAGACAGCCTCTGGAAACTCCAGAAATGGGCGAACCTCAGAGGAACACGGACGGCACTTACAGAATGCATAGTTCTGTGGTTCTGACCCGTGCCGAGACCCAGAGCCATCCTGTCATGGAGTGCCAGGTGGAGCACAGGTCACTGGAGAAACCCATTAATGAGACTTTCATGGTGGAAGGTGAGAGCAACATCATGTCCCTCTGCACCTTGAATGCATCAGGATTCTGGAGGCCCCTTAATAAACCTCTGGTTGCCCCCCCCCTTACTTCAGCTGCCCAAACCAGTGAATTAATTAACAATTAAACATTTAGGCTCCTCTTCCTCTCAAACAAGGGGATACAAAGTGTTCCCTTGCAGGAGAACTTCAGTCAACATCTGAAATTGGGATGAGTCAGAGTGATCTGACCAGCCCCTAGATGCAGCGGCCCACCAGGAAATTTGTTGGTATCTATGTGGTCAAGACAAGCTGTATAGGATTTGGCCATGACCCTTAACATATCATGGGCTTCCCCCTCCCCCGATGCTGGCTATCCCTGGTGTTATGTAAAATAATTTTAGACTTAATATATGGTTGTTTGAGGAGATATTTCAAGCCGCAGCAGACTGGGATCCATGCCGGGGGCTGCCTTCACGCCTGTATTTGGACCTTACAGAGTGAAACGGCTTGATGGTTACGTGATCTTCAACAGTGACGTTGACTCGCCGACTCGTTTGCCGGCATGTTGGCAGTCAATGAAACAACTGGAAAGAGCAGATGTGTAGTATTTGCATATGTAAACGTTTCCCTAAAACCCAGCCCGTCTATGGTTTTATTAAATGTCGGTGAGGGTGGGATGAAAATGATTATTGTACAGGGTGAGGCAGAATTCTCGGTGAGTCCCCCCACTTTGGTTGGAACCAAGGGTCAAGTCCAACATAATCTCATGTCAGTGTTCATATTGCATGATGACCTTTGCCCTCTCTTGTGTCAGTTGGGGCAGTTGAAGTTGTGCAGCCTCTCGGTGAGCAACAGTTACTTTCCGCCTCTGCTCTCTTTTACTATATCGTCGGCCGTTTACCCTAATTGGTACATCCGGCTCAGTAGCGCCATAACCAAACATTGCACGAAGAACTGCCTGATGGGAGACTTGTAGCACATCTCAACACCCCAACTGGGTCACATCTGCTAATGCCACTCCCTGCAGGACACCTGTTGTCAACCAGCGGTCTTTCATGCCTTCTCCAGCCCTTAGCAGAAGCTTATGGACAGGTGCAATGAAAGAGCGGTGATTGCAATATACCCAGAAATTAGGCAGCACTCAGTACTGGAGTAAAACAGACAGATAGACTTTAACCCTTTCCTGCATTGCCCCCATTGACTTTGGTGGGCCGTTTCGGCCCCTCCCCGTAGCCAGCATGCACAGCGCGCCGTTGGCTGCCTCGAGACGGCCTGAACTTAGGCTGTACCCCTGTAGCCAATGACATGTGCCATGCATCAGCTGCATGGGCGGGCCAAAGCAGAGGCCAACCGCAATACCAGCCAGTGTGGAGTACTAGTACGCCCCACTGGCATTAACCCCCGCCAGCCTCCTGTCCTTAAGGGGTTAATAAAACATATGAGCCAAATATAAACAGTGCAAGGAGGGACCTGGAGACCACTGGAAGATGACACCCTGGTGCCCCAGTCCTCCTCTGGTGATCCACAGCCCCCAGCCATAACCCATTTTAATTGTTTAAAGATTAAATGATAGAGCGCCGTGTAATCACAGCCTGAGCATGTTTACCGCTATATAGGTGAGCGAAAAAACGATGATATACATAAAGGGAGAGCTGCCCTGTCACATGGGAAAAAGCCGTTTTGCCCATGACAGCTGCACTTTAAGCTCTTCGTGAGTTTCCAGGAGACGCAAGCTCAGTTTAATGTGAGTATTTCTCATCTAACGTCCAGTGAGGGCAACAATGTGTCCATGTTATCGTATCCGGTGGTAAAGGAGAGCACTGGAGGTGTGGCTCGTTCACATGGCTAAGCCAGTTGTGCCTCTACATTGTGCGAAATAGCTTTAAAGTCATTTAATCAAGTATTGTTTGAGATGGTCTCCTGGAATACCGTCACTCCAGTCTGGGTCTCACATGCTCGCTCTCTATAACATTTACAGAAGACAAGACGATGATGCCTGCTCGAAACATTGTGATCCTGGTGGTCGTAATCATAGTTGTTGTCGTGACTTGTGTCATCGTCCGTGTGTACTTCATGAAAAGTAAGAATATGATTACTCTTTTGATTATTTTGACATGATTGCACGTTGATGGTTTAAAGGAAACGCGTCTCCCAGGCAATGGGTAGAATAGGCTGTTAGTGGGACTCCCGCGGTCGCCCCCTTGGCCGCCATCTGTCTGCTCATGGCTGGTTCTGCTAGCACCTTTCTTGGCGTCGCTGCTGCAGCGGCTCATCCCCGGTCTAGGTAGCACGTCGCCCTGCTCCTCTTGATCTTGCTACAGGGCTGCCGGTTTAGCCTCCCACAGCATCTGCACGCCATGGTGGTCATATCCGCAGACATCCTAGTGATAGGTGTGTCTCCTTCAAATCCTAGGCAGCACTGGCCTGGGTCCTCAGCTTAAGGAAGTGTCCGTGGTCTGCCTGAAGAGAAGAAAGGGGCTGCAAGTATGATACTATGTTTCACTTTCAGGACCGTGGCTAAGGATCTTTGGCCCTGAAGCAATGTATCAATGGAAACGATGTTTCAGCAGTTCAGGACCATAGAGAGTTCCGTAAGCAAACCAGAGCTCTCCATGGTTTTGACACAATCAGGGTTATTCAAAGAGAATCGAAAAGTCACCGCACGTTCGGTGACTTTTTGTTCTCTTCAATTCGGTGCGATTCGGCGATCCCATTTCGGTGACCCTGCGGTGTATTCAGCAAGTACCACAGGGCCATCGTAATGCAGGGAAAAGACACCGTAAACCCGCCGAAAACTCACTGCAAAACCCGGCGAACACACACCGAAACCCACAAAAAACATCTGGATTAACCCCGTGGAATACGCCGGAGAAACCCGAGCAGCCGCCGATCACAGCGCAGAGCAGCTGCCGGAAAAAGCTGACACCGCGACGAATGGAGTGAAAAAAAAAAACAGTACGCTTGAATGTTTGAAAAGTGAAACGCTGTTTGCAAAGAGACTACAGAATAAAAATGTCTGGAATTTACATATAAAATCCAATGAAGGATAAAAAAGCCCTTTTTATTATCATTCATTGGATTTTATATATGTTACAGAAAAAAGAAAAAACGATTTAAAAAAAAAAGAAAAATGCCTAAAAGATCCTAAAAAAATCTATAAATAAAGAGACTCTTTACTGCAGAATATTATAATAAATGGTTTATTAGATATTGAATTAAAACGGGAATATTTTTAACATTGAAGCCTATGGGATTCTCCTGAATAAACCTGTCAAATGAAACCACCGAATGGCAGGGCAATTCGGCAACTTTTCACTGCTGGTTTTTGTTCTCTGAATAGACGAAGCATTGCTTCTCTATGGGGATTCACTGCCCTGGAACAGGCACCGAACAGGCACAGGATTTGGCGAACTGCCTGCTCTCTGAATAGCCGAATGGCCAAGAAAGGTAACCGTACACTGAATTTCACTGTTCGATTACCTTTCGGCCACAATTCGGATGTCTTTGAATAACCCTGACTGTATTCACTTCATTGCTGAATGCAGATGGACTGTAAGAAAATAACACAGCTGTGTTCAGCAAAGAAAAAAACACACTTCATTATTACATTTAAAATAAATTATGAAATCTTAGAATCAACCCAAAAAATCCCGAAAAATGCCCAAAAATCATAAAAAATAAATAAACAAAATGGCTTATTGCTGCAAGTGAAAATAATAAATGGTTTAATAAATATTTAATACAACCGTGAATATTTTTTTACATTGAAACCTATGGGGGGAAAAGCCTTGTCTCTTTAAAATAAGTTAGGAAACCTAAACTTTGACCAAGAAAAAAAAAAAAAATCGGGAAAAATGCCTAAAATATCCTAAATATTAAATAACCAAAATGGCTTATTGCTGCACGGAATTTTTTTTTTTACGGATTAATAAATATTTAATAGACAGAGGGATTTTTTAACATTGAAACCTATGGGATTATTATGGTACCGGCTGTATTTTTTTGAGGCAATGTAAGCCATAAACTGGTCCATCTACCAAGGAAGCAATGTATGTCCGTCTTGTTCAAATCCACATGTGTGCTTCACTTCTCTTTTCTTGTAGGATTCATATGCTGCATTAATTATACTGCAGAGAGGTGCTTCCCAGCACAGTGTGTGGATTCAATATGCTGCATTAATTATACTGCAGAGAGTGCTTCCCAGCAGTGTGTGGATTTATATGCTGCCATTAATTATACTGCAGAGAGGCGCTTCCCAGCAGTGTGTGGATTCATATGCTGTATTAATTATACCGCAGAGAGGCGCTTCCCAGCAGTGTGTGGATTCATATGCTGCATTAATTATACTGCAGAAGGCGCCTTCCAGCAGTGTGTGGATTCATATGCTGCATTAATTATACCGCAGAGAGGCGCTTGTTCCCCAGCAGTTGTGGGATTCATATGCTGCATTAATTATACTGCAGAGAGGCCTTCCAGCAGTGTGGGATTCATATGCTGCATTAATTATACCGCAGAGAGGCGCTTCCCAGCAGTGTGTGGATTCATATGCTGCATTAATTATACTGCAGAGAGGCGCTTCACAGCAGTGTGTGGATTCATATGCTGCATTAATTATACCGCAGAGAGGCGCTTCCCAGCAGTGTGTGGATTCATATGCTGCATTAATTATTACTGCAGAGAGGTGCTTCCCAGCAGTGTGTGGATTCATACTGTATGCTGCATTAATTATACTGCAGAGAGGTGCTTCCCAGCAGTTGTGTGGATTCATATGCTGCATTAATATATACTGCAGAGAAGTGCTTCCCAGCAGTGTGTGGATTCATATGCTGCATTAATTATACTGCAGAGAGGTGCTTCCCAGCAGTGTGTGGATTCATATGCTGCATTAATTATACCGCAGAGAGTGGCTTCCTAGCAGTGTGTGGATTCATATGCTGCATTAATTATACTGCAGAGGACGCTTCCCAGCAGTGTGTGGATTCATATGCTGCATTAATTATACCGCAGAGAGGTGCTTCCAGCAGTGTGTGGATTCATACGGTATGCTGCATTAATTATACCGCAGAGAGGCGCTTCCCAGCAGTGTGTGGATTCATATGCCTGCATTAATTATACTGCAGAGAGGCGCTTCCCAGCAGTGTGTGGATTCATATGCTGCCATTAATTATACTGCAGAGAGGCGCTTCCCCGCAGTGTGTGGATTCATATGCTGCATTAATTATACTGCAGAGAGGCGCTGCCCGGCAGTGTGTGGATTCATATGCTGCATTAATTATACCGTAGAGAGGCGCTTCCCAGCAGTGTGTGGATTCATATGCTGCATTAATTATACTGCAGAGAGGCGCTTCCCAGCAGTGTGTGGATTCATATGCTGTATTAATTATACCGCAGAGAGGCGCTTCCAGCAGTGTGTGGATTCATATGCTGCATTAATTATACCGCAGAGAGGCGCTTCCCAGCAGTGTGTGGATCATATGCTGCATTAATTATACTGCAGAGAGGTGCTGCCCAGCAGTGTGTGGATTCATTATGCTGCGCATAATTATACCGCAGAGAGGCGCTTCCCAGCAGTGTGTGGATTCATATGCTGCATTAATTATACTGCAGAGAGGCACTTCCCAGCAGTGTGTGGATTAACATGCTGCATTATTAATTGCGCAGAGAGGCGCTTCCCAGCAGTGTGTGGATTCATATGCTGCATTAATTATACTGCAGAGAGGCGCTTCCCAGCAGTGTGCGGATTCATATGCTGCATTAATTATACCGCAGAGAGGCGCTTCCCAGCAGTGTGTGGATTCATATGCTGCATTAATTATACTGCAGAGAGGCGCTTCCCAGCAGTGTGTGGATTCATATGCTGCATTAATTATACCGCCAGAGAGGAGCTTCCCAGCAGTGTGTGGATTCATATGCTACATTAATTATACCGCAGAGAGTCGCTTCCCAGCAGTGTGTGGATTCATATGCTGGCATTAATTATATACCGCAGAAGTCGCTTCCCAGCAGTGTGTGGATTCATATGCTGCATAATTATACTGCAGAGAGGCGCTTCCCAGCAGTGTGTGGATTCATACTGTATGCTGCATAATTATACTGCAGAGAGGTGCTTCCCAGCAGTGTGTGGATCATATGCTTGCATTAATTATACTGCAGAGAGGCGCTTCCCAGCAGTGTGCGGATTCATATGCTGCATTAATTATACCGCAGAGAGGCGCTTCCCAGCAGTGTGTGATTCATATGCTGCATTAATTATACTGCAGAGAGGCGCTTCCCAGCAGTGTGTTGGATTCATATGCTGCATTAATTATACAACGCAGAGAGGAGCTTCCCAGCAAGTGTGGGATTCATATGCTACATTAATTATACCGCAGAGAGTCGCTTCCCAGCAGTGTGTGGATTCATATGCTGCATTAATTATACCGCAGAGAGTCGCTTCCCAAGCAGTGTGTGGATTCATATGCTGCATTAATTATACTGCAGAGAGGCGCTTCCAGCAGTGTGTGGATTCATACTGTATGCTGCATTAATTATACTGCAGAGAGGTGCTTCCCAGCAGTGTGTGGACATATGCTGCATTAATTATACTGCAGAGAAGTGCTTCCCAGCAGTGTGTGGATTCATATGCTGCATTAATTAGTACTGCAGAGAGGTGCTTCCTAGCAGTGTGTGGATTCATATGCTGCATTAATTATACTGCAGAGAGGCGCTTCCCAGCAGTGTGGATTCATATGCTGCATTAATTATACCGCAGAGAGGCGCTTCCCGAGCAGTGTGTGGATTCATATGCTGCATTAATTTACTGCAGAGAGGCGCTTCCCAGCAGTGTGTGGATTCATAGGCTGCATTAATTATTACTGCAGAGAGCGCTTCCCAGCATGTGTGTGGATTCATATGCTTTTGTATAATTATACCGCAGAGAGGCGCTTCCCAGCAGTGTGTGGATTCATATGCTGCATTAATTATACCGCAGAGAGGCGCTTCCCAGCAGTGTGTGGATTCATATGCTGCATTAATTATACTGCAGAGAGGCGCTTCCCAGCAGTGTGTGGATTCATATGCTGCATTATTATACTGCAGAGAGGCGCTTCCCCGCAGTGTGTGGATTCATATGCTGCATTAATTATACTGCAGAGAGGCGCTGCCCCGGCAGTGTGTGGATTCATATGCTGCATTAATTATACCGCAGAGAGGCGCTTCCCAGCAGTGTGTGGATTCATATGCTGCATTAATTATACTGCAGAGAGGCGCTTCCCAGCAGTGTGTGGATTCATATGCTGCATTAATTATACTGCAGAGAGGCGCTTCCCAGCAGTGTGTGGATTCATATGCTGTATTAATATACCGCAGAGAGGCGTTCCCAGCAGTGTGTGGATTCATATGCTGCATTAATTATACCGCAGAGAGGCGCTTCCCAGCAGTGTGTGGATTCATATGCTGCATTAATTATATTGCAGAGAGGTGCTGCCCAGCAGTGTGTGGATTCATATGCTGCATTAATTATACCGCAGAGAGGCGCTTCCCAGCAGTGGTGGATTTCATATGCTGCATTAATTATACTGCAGAGAGGCACTTCCCAGCAGTGTGTGGATTAATATGCTGCATTAATTATATTGCAGAGGCGCTTCCAGCAGTGTGTGGATTCATATGCTGCATTAATTATACTGCAGAGAGGCGCTTCCCAGCAGTGTGCGGATTCATATGCTGCATTAATTATACCGCAGAGAGGCACTTCCCAGCAGTGTGTGGATTCATATGCTGCATTAATTATACTGCAGAGAGGCGCTTCCCAGCAGTGTGTGGATTCATATGCTGCATTAATTATATGCAGAGAGGCGCTTCCCAGCAGTGTGCGGATTCATATGCTGCATTAATTATACCGCAGAGAGGCGCTTCCAGCAGTGTGTGGATTCATATGCTGCATTAATTATACTGCAGAGAGGTGCTTCCCAGCAGTGTGGATTCATATGCTGTATTAATATTACCGCATAGAGGAGCTTCCCAGCAGTGTGTGGATTCATATGGTGTATTAATTATACCGCAGAGAGGCGCTTCCCAGCAGTGTGTGGATTCATATGCTGCAGTAATTATACCGCAGAGAGGCGCTTCCCAGCAGTGTGTGGATTAATATGCTGCATTAATTATACCGCAGAGAGGCGCTTCCCAGCAGTGTGTGGATTCATATGCTGCATTAATTATACCGCAGAGAGGCGCTTCCAGCAGTGTGGTGGATTAATATGCTGCATAATTATACCGCAGAGAGGCGCTTCCCAGCAGTGTGTGGATTCATATGCTGCATTAATTATACTGCAGAGAGGCGCTTCCCGGCAGTGTGTGGATTCATATGCTGCATTAATTATACTGCAGAGAGGCGCTTCCAGCAGTGTGTGGATTAATATGCTGCATTAATTATACCGCAGAGAGGCGCTTCCCAGCAGTGTGTGGATTCATATGCTGCATAATTATACTGCAGAGAGGCGCTTCCGGCAGTGTGTGGATTCATATGCTGCATTAATTATACTGCAGAGAGGTGCTTCCCAGCAGTGTGCGGATTCATATGCTGCATTAATTATACCGCAGAGAGGCGCTTCCCAGCAGTGTGTGGATTCATATGCTGCATTAATTATACTGCAGAGAGGCGCTTCCCAGCAGTGTGTGGATTCATATGCTGCATTAATTATACCGCAGAGAGGCGCTTCCCAGCAGTGTGTGGATTCATATGCTGCATTAATTATACCGCAGAGAGGCGCTTCCCAGCAGTGTGTGGATTCATATGCTGCATTAATTATACCGCAGAGAGGCGCTTCCCAGCAGTGTGTGGATTCATATGATGTATTAAAATAATTTTTGGATCTTTTGGTTCCATTTTAAATCATTTCGTTCAGTTTTTTTTTATTTCAGATTATTTTGTTCCCAATTTTCTTTCCGTTTTTTGTCCGTTTCGGATCCATTTTGAATCGATTTTGTTTGTGTGGTTACATCTATTCGCAATTTCGAATTGATCTGAAAATTTGGACAGCCGATATTTTGTTTTTGCAAATGCTTCTGAAATACGAAAATGGTGATTTTCGTCCGAATTTGGATTCGGAATGAAACAAATTGCACATGTCTAATGGTTAGGCAAAGGGTTAGAGTTCGGATTAGGTTTAGGGTTAGGGCATTGATAAACCTTGGCACCCCAAATGTTTTAAAACTACATGCCCCATGATGCTCTGACAGCTTTATCCCTGACTAGGCATTATTGAGACTTGGTATAGATGACGTGCTTTTTATGTTTTAGGAAAAACCAATGGAGATCCGACCATAAAGCTGTCCCTGAATGAGTTAGGTTACGTGGTCTGCTCATTCCATATGGAGAACCTCAAAGATCTGCAGGTAACGTGGAGCTACGCCGACGAAAAGTCCGAGCACCTGAAGGACATCACAGATATTGGAGAACCCGAGAAGAACGTATGTAGTTTTCCCGGAGTCATGTTCAACCGTCCAGGATTTAAAGTACGGGTTACATGGAGTCACGCAGCCATGGACGGCGCGGACTGGAGGGAAGTGTCTGCAACAGGTACCAGGACCTTCTTTAACCGATAACACGGTGTCAGTAAGAAAATCAGGCTGCATATCCCATATCCAAAATGCTGGAGACCAGGCGTGCTTTGGATTTGGGACTTTAGGGGGATTTTTGAAATTTTCATATTATAATGAGATATCTCAGCGACCCAAGTCTGAACACGACATTCATTCATGTACATACACACCGTATACACCGTTTTATACCGATTTTTAATCATTTTGCCCCCGTCACGTAAGGTCAGGGGTGGGATTTTCCACTTTTGGTGTCAGGTCGACGGTCTAAAATAAATAAATCTGATTTTGGAATATTCTGGATTTCGGAATTACAGATAAGGGACACTCAACCTGTGTATCTAAAGAAAACATCTAAAGTTGAAAAAAAAAGTCTCAAAATCGTCAGATTCAACTTTTTGTTAGACTATTTTTTTAATCTTTAACCCCTTCACGAACACGATTGTGTATACTCGATCAGCAGTGGGAGACACAGTAGTCTGAAAGCTTGTTAACTCCATCTGGAACTGTGCTGTATCGTTGCATATGAAATTAGTTTATTTCACACGGATTTCATTTGCATTTGGGTTCCAGAACATGCCATTAAAGTTGTATCAGCGTGGACATGATGCCCGAGGAGCTAACACTTTTTAAATCCAGCATCCAGCTGGGAATGTGTCTGAATGACATCTCCCCATCTGATCCTGCACAGAGACCAAATATGTGCGTTTCCTTCCCAAAACGCAATTCGGACAAAATTATACCGATTCGTATTTCGGAAGCAGTTCTGAAATAACTAATCGATTTCGTCCGAAACAGAACGAAAACGAAACAAACCGAAACTGAATGTAACGAATTGATTCCATCTTTTACGAATCGATTTGTTATACGGTTTCACTTAGACTCTGTACCACGTACCTGTCCTTTGGCCATGTTGCTGAATCTGTTGTATTCAGCACTACAGGCCCTGGACAGCGCCATGGTGCCATTTGGTGCAAATCGGCAGCAGGGAAATCCCCATAGAGAAGCAATGGTTAATCTGTTCAGAGACACGGAACAGCACCGAAATGCCCAGATTTTTGGTTGTTTCATTCAACAGGTTTAACCTCCCTGACGGTAATCCCGAGTGTGGCTCGGGGTTAACTTTTCGTACCAAAAGCGGTATCCCCGAGCCACACTCGGGCTGGATACTTACATGTCCTACGCTCCCTCGCTGATCCCGCAGTCTCCTCCAGCCGCTCGCAAAGTCACACTGCCTGGATCTCTTCTCGCGAGGAGTGAAACCAGGAAGTGTGACGTCGCGATCGGCTGCAGTGTGACTGCGGAGACAGCGAGGGAGTGCAGGACATGTAAGTATTGGCCCGAGTGTGGCTCGGGGATAGCGCTTTCAGTATTGAAAGTTAACCTCTGAGCCACACTCATACTGCCAGGGGGCCAAAATAAATAGGACCGATTCTGACATATAAATATGTCAGAATCGGACCGCCAGGAAGGTTAAACAGGTGAATCCCATAGGTTTCAATGTATAAAAAAATTCCCCGTTTTTATTAAATATTTATTCAACCATTTATTCTTTTCTGCTGCAGCAAAAAGCCTTTTTATTGATTAATTTTTAGAATTTTTGGAGTATTTGTATTTTTTCGGTGAAATTTTTGGATTCCCAATTATTTTAAAACGAAGAGGCTTTTTTTCTTTGCTGAACGCAACTTTTTTCCCTTTCTTTCAGTCTGGCTGCGTTTGGCAGGTGCTGTCCTATTTCAGCACCAAGGACTGGGGGATTTTTTTGCTCCGGAGCAATTATTAGATGCCATCTGTGTAAAATGAACAATCAGATCAATATTCCTATTCATATTTACCAAACAAGCATCCCAAAAGACTTCTGTATTTTTCATGTAAGCGTGGCAGATGCAACGCAGCGCTAGCTAGCTAGAGAAGCAATAAAGAAACATACACAAGCAAGTGTATAATAATTACTTCAATTTTATGACCCTTTGATTTGGCATTATATAACATTCATACAATGGAGTAACAGTGACCAATCAGTGTACAGATATATTTCCACGTCAGAGATGACCAACACGGTCAGCCCACAGGCACTTCTTATTACCATATGTGGTTTACATTTAACTCGTAAATTTAAACAAAAACATTCTTTATGCCCAGAATCATGTGTCGTAGAAATGGGAGGGGGAAGGGGGGACTTGTCTGAACAGTAGCCCATCTGTAGCTTCAAAAGGATACTGTGAACAAACATTGCAAACTGAGCTAAAGGGAGCATGTTAACTAAGGGAAGCTTTCATGTACAGGAAATTAAAAGATATTATTTTACAATCTGGTGCTGTATGATTCTCACATCACCTACGTACATACAATTTGTTATGCTCTCTGCTTGTTCAGATATGAGGCTGGGCTGTCAGGTTCACCATTGCTATGTTTATTTATACACAAAAAATCTCGCGACCATATACTGGTTGTCTATTACCAACTGCTGGTTAGAGCTCTATACTAACTTTTCTTGTGTAAATAATAATTTCTTGTTCCTTAATATCAGTTTCAGATACATTTTGTTAGAATTTCTTTATTTCACTATTTTAGTTTCTCCGAAATGAATCGTATGTTTTTTAATCTCGCCTCCCCGTGCTGTAGATATTCCTTGGCACCCACAGATGTCGGATATAATCACAGATCGCTGGGTACACGGAGCTGAAGTCCAGCTACGGTGCACGATTTCAAGATACTTTCCTGACAGTCTCGCCATCTCTTGGTTCAGGAGCGAGCCTGGAAACGAGGAACTAATCCCTGTGTATTCCAGCGAGAAATACCGACTTCCTGGGATGACTGTAACTAAAGAAGCCGATAACACCTACACGTGCGTGGCTGTACTGACCGTCAATGTGTCGGCTGACATGGATGATGGGGTGGAATTCTTCTGCCAGGTGGAGCATCCCAGCCAGTGGAGAATCCTGGAGAAACGGACGGGGGAGCTGCACGTGACAGGTGGGACATGGCAAAAACAGGATACATTAAGGGTCTTGTTTGAGATATTTGAGAGAAAATTGGTCCTTTATATAAGGATGGAGCATAACCGCATAACCCATTCTTTTATAAAAACACAGTGTCACGGCTACCTGGCGACCTAATTTGCAAACCCATGGAAACAGAGCAAGGACAGGCTGCCTAAACTACCGGTCCTTAAATGGCCGGGTTAGACAGAGAGACATAGTAACAAAACAAGCTGCAGCAAGGGCAGGAGAGTAACACACATGAGTAAACTAGCCAAGGCCACGGAGAGGAGAGTAACACCCACACACAAGTAAGCTAGCCAAGGTCAAGAACAGGAGACTAACGCACACAAGTAAACTAGCCAAGGTCAAAGGCAGAAGATTAACACATGAGCAATCAAGCAAAGGTCAAGGGCAGGAGAGTAAGACATGAGTAAGTTAGCCAAGGTCAAGGGGGGAGAGTAACACACACACACGAGTAAGCTAGTCAAGGTCAAGGGGACGAGAGTATCACACACATGTAAACTAGCCAAGGTAAAAGGGCAGAAGAGTAACACACACAAGTTATCAAGGCAAGGTCGAAGGCAGAAGAGTATCACACACACACACACACAGGAGTAAACTAGCCAAGGTCAAGGGCAGGGCAGTAAAACACAAGCAACCAAGTCTAAGTCAAGGCAGGAGAGTAAGACATGAGTAAGTTAGCCAAGGGCAAGAAAGTAACAGGGACACGAGTAAGCTAGCCATGGTCAAGGGGAGGAGAGTAACACAAACTTGTAAACTAGCCAAGGTCAAGGGCAGAAGAGTAACACACACACACAAGCAACCAAGCCAAGGTCAAGGGCAGGAGAGAAACACACACAAGTAAGCTAGCTAGCTCAAGGGCACAAGAGTAAAACACACACACACACAAAGTAAACTAGCCAAGGTGAAGGTCAGGATAGTAATGCAGACATGAGTTAAGTATCCATGGTCAAGTATAGGAGAGAGGCAGAACAAAAGAAGGCAAGTCAAGGTCAGTATTCAGAAAATTCAAGAAAGATACAGTATAATACGCTGAAGGATGGAACCCCAACAGGGCAATGACCAAGCAAAAGGTAAGTCCTTACAAACCCTTATTAGTATTCAGTAGCACCATTTACCAGCAGATAAGAGGGGCAAAACCGCATGGTCCGACCTTTACCAGAAAACATAGAAAGGAAGTTAATAATATAGTCAGAAGAATGGTGCACCTACAGCGCTGTCCCACCATCTTTTGGCCACAGAAGAAATGGGAGACCTGGCAAAGTTCAGAGAGCTCTACAAGCCACCGGAGGGCGCAACACACAGTTACCCAAAAATACTTGTATAATTGTAATCTTACCGTGACAGGAGAATTAAATGATTGTATTGGATTGGGTTTTTAGACCAGTTGGGAGGAGGATCAAATATTTGCCTACACTGTGTTTTTTCAGTCCATTTTCTTGGGTTTTATGTGAATCCTGGAGCCACAGGAAATATTGAATGGGCAAAAAAATCATGGTGGTAAATTCATATGCAATGGAATATTGTGTGTCATTGAGTTGTGACACTGTTAGTGATACGTGGGGTCACTGCAAGGAAATCGCTTTGTGCTGATTTAATCTGTCTCTGTCTGTTCAGCGATTCCGGCTGTCGGCGTCAGTTATACCGGTGACTCTTTAAAACAATCACTTGTGGCCGAGGTTCAAGGTTTTTACCCGGGAAACGTTGAGATCACATGGAGTTGCATTGAAGGGAACGAAAAACAGGAGCACCAGAAGGCCATCAATGAATGTTCCAGTAACAGCGATGGAACGTTCCGGTTGCTCAGTATATGTGAGGACAGGAGCAGCCACAACCTCACCGAGAAGACCTTCAAGCTGGCCGTTAGCCACCAAACCCTGGAGGCCCCAATCAAGATGATCATCACTCGCAAGAAAGGTACGTGACACGGAATACCAGAAACCCAGGAGTGTAGAATAAACACATATCGGGAAATGTTATTATGTCTCAAGGGACGCTCTACACATCCTGACCGCTTCATCTTTTTAAAGTGGTCAGGACGTGAGGATTGGCCCCCACCCCCAGCTTCCAAAATCTGGTGTAATTGCTGGGTGAAGTGGAGGAGTTTCCTCCACCGTGCCCAGCGTCACCAGCAGCCGGGATTTTGAATTTCCCGGCTGCCGGTCACCATTGATGTCACACACAGAGAGCGACCGACGTCGCCCTGTGAGACCAAATCGCTGTAGCGAGCGTTCTCAGAGAAGCAGACGATGGATCAGATCTGTGCATGCGCGTGCAGTTCCGACCCATCGCTCTGCGCAGGCGCTACGGCAGGGCCGGATTTGCATCTCGGGAGCCTGTAGGCACAGAAATGTGGAGCCTCCTCTCCCCCAACAAAATAAAAAACATGCCAAAATGATTTTTTAGATTTTTCGTTTTGGGGCAAACTAAAATAATTTAAAAAAGAAACAGATAGAAAAACCTAAAAAGCAGTTTCTCTCTTTGCGCAAATCAAAAAAGGGGCGGAATCTGTTGTCTTAGGCTGGGGTCAGACTGAGGCAGTGCGAACGCGCGTGCAGCCGCACTTAATCACGGCCGCACTAGCAGCAAGTGCCAGGCAATGACGGCCAATATACGAAGTACGGTCGCACAAAAGTCCGGCTGCGCAACGCAAGTGGAAAATGAACGCATTTTGTCGAACGTAAAACCGCTAGTACGGTTGTACAGAGTGCGCTGCGTCCGCTAGCGGCGTGTGTGCGTGATTTGGAGATGTCAGACACTGCTAATGTCCGGCCAACATAACGTCCAGATGTACAAAGTGTTTTATTGATGATCCGTACAAAATCACGGATGCAAATGCGCATAGTATGACCGCTATCGCGTACTCCGTGAAAAAATGCGTCCATTCGTTCGAACGCACTTTGTCACAGACAACGTGAAAATGCGTTCGTCTGACCCTAGCCTTAGTTGAGTTAGTGCAGCGGCATTGTTTGTTTTATATGTAAAAGCATATATTGTCTTTGCATTTTGCATTTACTTTATTCCATTTTTTTATTTTTACACATTACATGGTCATGTTTGGTATCATTAGACCAGACTCTGACTCTGACCTTTCCAATGACACCTCACTTAACCTTGTGCGCTGTACAATTCAGAGATGAAGGTGCCAAAGTCCCCCTGTCTCTCCTCACTGCAGCGCCACGGTCTAGTTTGTCAATGTAACAAAGTGTTGCACCATCAGCTCCACACTTGCTGGCAGTGTGGGAAATGGGTAAACTGAATAATAGTGCTTTATTAGAAAAAAAAGAGAACTTTATTTTATGTTTACATAAATCTAACCTGGTTATATTTGGAATGATTGGAAAGGTCATAATCTGACCTTTCCAATGATACCTCATATGTCCCTCTAGTCCTCAAGGCTCTAAAGATACAGGGGTCTAAATAATCGTAAATTTTAAAACAAAATTATATTTTATTTTTACATAAATCTAACCTGGTTATGTCTGATATCATTGGAAAGGTCATAATCCGACCTTTCCAATTATTCCTAAAATGTCCCTCTAGCCCTCAGGGCTCCAGAGATACAGTGCTCTAAATGATTGCAAATTGTAAACAAGAAAAAAAAATGTTTACAGAGCAAGGCACCCCTTGTGGCAGGCGCCTGTAGGCACATGCCTACTCTGCCTAGTTATAAATCCAGCTCTGCGCTACAGAACTTGTGAAAGTAAATTGTGTGAGTCCCGTAGCGCTGTGCAATTTGTGGTTCCTACACTACACAAGTTATGACGGTGCACAAATTGTGCAGGAAAGCTTCAGGGACTTCCAGGTTTGGGAGCGCTCAATTATTTACGGGCAGAACAGGAAACTCTGTATTTAATAGACTGTCCCTTTAATAATAAAACACTTTATGCCATAGAGTGTTCAAACAGGAAAACAATGAACTTATTCAGAGAGCACCGAAATGTCGCCGACATTTCGGGGCTCTCTTGTTCCCGGCACTTCCCTGCACTTCGGGGAATCAAAGTTCCCCTCTCTGCAGTGAATTCAGCATTCACCGCAGGGTCCCCGGAGTGCAGGGAACTGCCCACTGAAACCGCCGCAAAAAACATGCCAAACACGTCGGAAAAAGCCGACGAGCCACCGATCACAGCGCAGGCAGGCTGCCGGAAAAAGCCGACAAGCTGACGAACCGGGTAAAAAACTTAAAAACAATACCCTTGAAAGTGTTAAAATTAAAACGCTGTTTGTAAAAAAAATACTGAACGAAAATGTCTGGAATTTACATATAAGATCCAATGAATGATAATAAAAAGGTCTGTTACAGAAAAAAACGCTTATAAAAAATTTGCCGAACAAATTAACGAAAAATGGCTAAAAGATCCTACAAAATCTAGAAATAAAGAGACTTTTGCTGCAGATTAAAATAATAAACGGTTTATTAGATACTGAATTAAAATGGGAATATTTTTAACATTGAAACCTATGGTATTCGCCTGATTAAACCTGCCGAATGAAAACACCGAACATCAGGGCATTTCACTGACATTTCTCTGCTGTTCGATGTGAATAGATTAACCATTGCTTCTCTATGGGGGATTTCACTGCCGTCGAACAGGCACCTTACTTGCTGGCAGTTCGCCAAAATTCTCTGAATAGCCGAATGGCCCCGAAATGTCACCGTACGGGAAACTCACTATACGGTGACATTTTGGGGCCAGATCAGCTCGTTCTGAATAACCTTTGTTTACCTTTAGCCCAGCACCCTACATCCCAATCCAGCATTTCATTTTTCACACGCATGCCGGAGGAGTGCGCTGTGATCACATGGACTAGGGTTTCCCACAATCCTGCCATCCTTATACACCTAGAAATCTTAGAATTTTTAAGATTTACAGTAATATAAGATTTATCTCAATGTATACTTACAGGAACTTACTATTTAATAACCGAGGAGGGGGAAACCTCACTGCCCCAACAGTGCTCCTAAAGAAGGAGCGACCAAGACACCCCAACAGCGCTCCTAAGGAGGGAGCGACCAAGACACCTCAGTAACATCGAGAAATGTGAGCCTCTTCATAACGAAATGATGATTATTATTATGATTATTACGGCTTGATTATTGTTGATTACGGAAAAAAAAAAACTCCTCCTAAAAATGTAATAATTAGGAGTATCCAATGCTATTTTGATGAACATGCTAGAATTTCTCTTCGCTGTGTATCGCTCTATAAAGGTAACACGTGACCACTGTATTAAAAAAAAGGCGGGATATTAAAAAATCAGCATCCAATGGAAAAGACACGTTAAAAAAAACCCAAACCTGTATTTAAAAAAGATGCATCTTTAAAAAACACCCTCTATGGTTTGAAATGAATGCTCGAATTTCGAGTTATGGCCAGAAATTAGGATTACGGTTAAGATTAAAGGTTAGAAATTAGTGTTATGGTTAGAAAATAGCATCAGAAATTAGGGTTAGGTTTACAAAATAAGGGTTAGGTCAGAAATAGGATTCGGGTCAGAAAATAGGATTCGGGCATGAAATTAGGTAACGATTTGAGCTTCTTTTAGGGTTAGGGTTAGATTTACCATTCTGCTCCACTTTTGCTTTATTGTTAAGCAATAGTTGCAGGAAACTCTTCCGCTTCACTCAGCACTATCTACAGAATGGGACTGGAAGATGGAGTCCAACTTCTTTAATGAGTTTAAGTGATCAAGGTGCATAGAGTGGCCCTTTAATCTTAGTAGCATCATGACGTGCAGCTCTCGTGTTCACAGTATATTCCCCGGGGGTAGATTAGTGGGGGGACAATACGATCTTCACGCTAAAACAGGGGCGCTAAGGTGGATAATGTGCACCTGCAGGCTTCTCCTTAGCGTCCCTGTTGTAGCGTGATATTACGGTGCAGGTAATCCAGCAGCCAGCACCCTAACACGGCGCTAAGCCTCGGGATGATCTCGGCAACGTTAAGCGCCGCTGCGAGCCTCCCCTCCATGGAATCTATAGGACTCCATTAAGGCTAACGCTGCCGGTAACGCTGTAGGCGCGAAATGAAGATGCCGCGACCTCCGCCTGGAGGGAGCCCAGACCGAAGGACTCCACGAGGTCTCTGCCCAAGGTAGGGACGCCACCGATCCCAAGATTCGACAAGAAGAAACAATGAGTAGGACCTCCAGTGGAGAGAGTGCCAGGAATACATGCATGATTAAGACCTTTGGGTCGAAACGTCACAACAATTTGCTTATGGGGTCTGCTTTCCCTGAATAAAGTTCCTGGCACTCTCTCCACTGGAGGTCCTACTCATTGTTTCGCAGGTCGGTGTAGTGATCCGCAGAGGGAGACTGGGGGACTTTTTCTCCTCCCTGCTCATTCCCTGCTCCCAGCGGCAAGAAGCGGCGGTAGGAGCTGCTGTTCCCACCGTGGGATGGAAGGTGGGTATGTGATTTTTGGGGGGGTTTCAGCTGGTCCTGAGTGTTTCCGCAGAATTGTAACTGTCCCGGTGACCAGGGCCATAGGAAGGGCGAGGCGAGTGAGGCACGTGCCTCGGGCACAGCTGTGAAGGGGCGCAGCCGGGTCCTGCGGGAACAATTGCCGGTGGCCGCGTGCTTCCTGCTAGAACGGCCGCTGACAGGAAGTGCAGCCGCTCGCCTGGGATCTAACAGCCATCCGCGATCTCGTCAGGCAGGATGTTGCTTGGATCCCAGGCGAGCGGCTGCACTTCCTGTCAGCGGCCGTTCTAGCAGGAAGCACGCGGCCACCGGCAATTGTTCCCGCAGGACTCGGCTGCGCCCCTTCACAGCTGTACACGCGGCAATGAGAGGTGAGCTGGGGGCACTATCCATGAAACCTGGGGGCATTATCCATGAGACCTGGGGGGCATTATCCATGAGACGTGGAGGCATTATCCATGAGACGTGGGGGCAATATCCATGAGACCTGGGGGCAATATCCATGAGACCTGGGGGGCATTATCCATGAGACGTGGAGGCATTATCCATGAGACGTGGGGGCAATATCCATGAGACCTGGGGGCAATATCCATGAGACCTGGGGGGCATTATCCATGAGACCTGGGGGCAATATCCATGAGACCTGGGGGCACTATCCATGAGACCTGGGGGCATTATCCATGAGACCTGGGGGGCATTATCCATGAGACGTGGGGGCATTATCCATGAGACCTGGGGGGCATTATCCATGAGACCTGGGGGGGCAATATCCACGAGACCTGGGGCAATATCCATGAGTCCTGGGGCATTATCCATGAGACCTGGGGGCATTATCCATGAGACCTGGGGCATTATCCATGAGACCTGGGGGGGCATATCCATGAGAGCTGGGGGGCATTATCCATGAGACCTGGGGGGGCATATCCATGAGAGCTGGGGCATTATCCATGAGAGCTGGGGGGCATATCCATGAGAGCTGGGGCATTATCCATGAGAGCTGGGGGGCATATCCATGAGCTGGTGCATACCCATGAGACCTGGGGCAATATATACCCATATAAGCTGGGATAAATTATATCCATGTGAACTGGGGAAAATAGTCTGGGGGCTCAGTGCTGTGTATATTATTCTGGGGGGTGTATATTATGCTAAATGTTCTTTTGCTATACGTGCATGTATTCTGTGTGTACTGTATTTGTACATGTATTCTGTGTGTGCACTATATATGTAGGGCCCCATCACCTCCTTAACGCTAGCACTCACACATGTGAGCGTTGGTGCTGGTTAAATGAGGTTACTGCATGCTGCCCATATCACATCCTAGCACAGGACCCTCATATTACAATCCCAACGGTAACAGGTTAATAAATCCAGGAGATTGTGCTTTTCAGCGCGAGGTTACTGTACTTTGCGCTCCCTATACTTAACATGGGGAGCGCAAAGTCCTAACGCTAATTACCATCCCGCCATAGCTACAAAAGTTACCCACAGCTAGACGCTGGCGCTAAGTGACGCCACTTCTGCAGAATCAGTCAGCACCAGCTGGAACCCCCCAAAAATCACATACTTGCCTCTCATCCCACAGCGCAAAGGGTGGTCCGATCCACTACTTCTGGTCGCGGGGAGCATCCAGGAGCTTAGCACTGCGCCACTGTGGGGGACTCTGATTTTTAAAATTATGTGGGGGGGGGGTACAATTTTCTGTTTTTGCCTCGGGTGGAAAAGGAGCTCGCTACGGCTCTGCCGGTGACCATCACTTATAAAGATACATCTGTGGGATATATAGCAATACTCACAAAGCCCCGTCACTTCTGTTTAATTATTTTGTGATTTACTTTTATTTTGTCACATGGGATGTTAATAAAACTCTCATTAAATTTATAGATCACCTTCACAAAGATCTCCAGGTGGAACGTGACGACGTTAAGAATAAAAAACATCTAATAAAGCATATATATATATAGACACTAAAGAACACCCTGCGTCATCACGCACCTATGTGTCACATTGTCTTTCTTCTACAAATTTTGACTTTTAAAGGGCCAGTACCATCAAAAAAATGAAATGTCCTTATTGTGTTTATTTGAAGTTGCTGATATCTTACATGTGTTTTGTTTTTCTCTTGTATGTTTAGTTAAGAAAATATTTCCCTCTATCTGTGTCACAGGGCGCATCCATTGTGTGATATTTTCCTCTATATGTGTCACTGGGCGCATCCATTGTGTGATATTTTCCTCTATATGTGTCACTGGATGCATCCATTGTGTGATATTTTCCTCTATCTGTGTCACTTGGTGCATCCATTGTGTGATATTTCCTCTATATGTGTCACTTGGTGCATCCATTGTGTGATATTTTCCTCTATATGTGTCACTGGGTGCATCCATTGTGTGATATTTTCCTCTATCTGTGTCACTTGGTGCATCCATTGTGTGATATTTCCTCTATATGTGTCACTGGGTGCATCCATTGTGTGATATTTCCCTCTATATGTGTCACTGGGCGCATCCATTGTGTGATATTTTCCTCTATATGTGTCACTGGGTGCATCCATTGTGTGATATTTTCCTCTATGTCTCACTGGGTGCATCCATTGTGTGATATTTTCCTCTATATGTGTCACTGGGTGCATCCATTGTGTGATATTTTCCTCTATATGTGTCACTGGGTGCATCCATTGTGTGATATTTTCCTCTATGTGTCACTGGGCTCATCCATTGTGTGATATTTTCCTCTGTGTCACTGGGTGTATCCATTGTGTGATATTTTGTGTTGTATCTTTCCATCATATGCTCCTCACTGTGTGGCTTTGGTCATAGAATGGAGTGAATGGGTCAGTCGCCGACTCACATCATTGTATTGTGTGGGATGTATTCAAAGGACACCACCAGGGGGTAGATTAGAAGTCTTTTAAGCTCCCTGTTTTATCTAATTCAGCTGCCATCTCTTGTATCAGGTAGCCTGGAGAACACCCCATGCAGCCTTATCTAAACATTCTCTCCTCCACCTCATTAACTGGTAAATACTGTAGACTAGATAAACCACACAAGCAGTGTTTTTTTCTGGAAAAATAGGTGGGAGTACTCCACTGATTATTAGGACATGAAAATAGTCCTAATAAACAATAGTTGTAGTTCACTTAAAGGAAGATACTATAAAATGGAGCCATATTTTTTAATACTGTGTTCCTTTAAATGAACTACAACTATTGTGTGTAACCCTATGGGGCTTATCCACTAAGTGCCTCTGTTGCAAGAAAAATCTGTATTGCAGGGCTGTTAGCTGGGTTTTTTTGCAACGATGGCACTGAGTGGATAATCCCCTAGCATTTGTGAGCACCACAGTAATGCGCAGTGTGTATGATCTCCACAGCAATGAAACTCACAGTAATGCGCAGTGTGTATGAGCTCCACAGCAATGAAACTCACAGTAATGCGCAGTGTGTATGAGCTCCACAGCAATGAAACTCACAGTAATGCGCAGTGTGTATGAGCTCCACAGCAATGAAACTCACAGTAATGCGCAGTGTGTATGAGCTCCACAGCAATAAAACTCAGTTATGTGCAGTGTTTATGAGCTCCACAGCAATAAAACTCACTACTGCCTTACAGTGCCAGCTCCTCTGATCACACCGCTTGCCTGACAATCTGCAGCTCTGGCAGATGTGGGTAAACATGTTGCACCCCCCTTCCCGATGCTGTTCAATGTTTCAGCAGCTGCAGAGAGAGGGGGGAGCAGCCCTCCCTTGTCACTTACTGGGGGAGGGGGGATATCAGTCCCTACATACACTCCAGACAATCGGAAGCGTTCAGGAGCAACATGAGCTGCCGAGCGCTTCCAATTCTCTGCCTGCCACTGCAGGTGGAGGGAGGAGCATCATGCTCTCTGTTAGTTCTGGCTGGTGGTGAGGTGCCGGTATTGAGTGGTGAGGTGCCGGTACTGAGTACCCCCGAGTACCCCTGAAAAAAAGCCCTGCACACAAGTAAAGAAAAACCTTTGGTAAATGTTGCCTCAAGGGAAAAATCAACAACATGGTAGGAACATTAAAAAACCCTAATTTTATTTTTTCCTCTTTACATGCAATTACTGCAAATAAAGAGGAAAAAACAGCAGCATTCGTTTAATAATGTGTTTTATGATGTGTTTTATGATGTGTTTAATAATGTGTTTTATGATGTGGTTTGTTTGTAATGCACAAGTATTCTAGTTACAGCTTAGGTACGTGGTAGTGTCCCTTTAAATAAATACATGTATGCTGCGGTGAGGAGCACCATGTTATATTGATGTACTTGGCTGTGACAGTAGAGGGAGGCAGAGTCCTGTATTTACACCTAGAATAAGATATATTGAAGTCGCACGGCCTCTGCTTATTTTAACCCTCTCAGTAAGTGTGGAAATGGCGATCACTGCATTCACTGGAGAAAGGCCCTACTGGAGGGAAAAATTCAAAACGGAGGAGCTCCTCACCCAGGATCCAGAGAATTCTCATTAAACCAAGCTGAGGTCCTGCATATTCTACACCTATTCTTAAAAAATGCGTCACAATGATTAAAACCCAGCATTGTATCAATTACACACAGGTCTATTCACTAAGGGTGAATCTGCTAAACCACTTGTGGACCTTCTGGAGACTTGGGGCTTCATCACCAAAATGGGTTTTGAGGTCTTCACAGCACCTTTCCGCAGAGAAACCACCATGAAATTGGTAGAGCATGATGGTACGTTGACCTCCACTTTTCGGGTCACCTCGAATCTCCATGAAAAAAACAATGTGAGTTAGCATCGACATTTCATTGATTTTAACATGACTTTGGGACCTCCACCCCTCATGCACAACAAAAACCTTCTGAGAACATGTTACTACACGGATGCACAGTCGTGCACAGAGTTGCCATCAGGGGGTGACAGCACATGACATGTTCAGGAGCCAAGTGGCTCTGACCAAACCCTGTGCAAGTTGTCTAAGTACCACAGATGTAAGGTCCCTCCATGCCACTCAGGGCCGGCCCACCGGGATACCAACAAATTTCCCGGTAGGCCGCAGTATCTGAGGGCCGGTAAGAGAACTCTGATGCCTGAGAAAGCGATTAGTATGGCCTGGCCAGATAGAGACGCAGAGCAAATGCTGTTCCACTATGGAACCAGCTGAGGGAGCAGCGGTTCAGTAATGGGCCCCAATATTTCTGACGGTGGCCCTAGCCATGTATAGTGATATTTTGCCAAGGTGAGCAGCTACAAGGTGTCGCCGAGTCCCAGCACGGGACAGATATATCCACATGGGTACATCCATAACGAGCAGGAATTTGAAGCCCACCGGAACGTGTCAGCTGCCGAATCTCATCAGGACCCCCTGGAGAGGAAATCTTACAGAACGTTCCAGCGGGTCATCAGGATTCCAGAAGGTTTCTGGTAACGGCTTCCCGTAAGGATTTCTTATCACACGGGCGAAGTCTCGGCACATGTCAAACTGCTTAACATTCTTTCATCCCGTCCTGGAGATTATGAGGCCTCTTGTGAAGGAAGGACACGGCCAGGGAAGAGAAGAAAGGGGGGTTTGTTACAGTAAATCGAAAAATATTCCATGGAAACAGAAAAGAAAGAGCCAAGGAAATCCTTTTTACTGGTAGAAAGCCGACCAAGACCTACAGGGTTATGCAGAGAGAGGCGATCTGGCCTTGAAATTGCACCGAACTGTGAATTTCCCCGTACGGCGCAATTTCGTGGTCATTCGGCGACTCCGAAAGCAGGCAGTTCACCAAATTTTGGTGAATTGCCAGCCAGTGCATGTTCGACGGTAGTGAAATCCCCCATAGAGAAGCAATGGTTAATCTATTCACAGACACCGAACAGCAGAGAAATGTCAGTGAAATGCCCTGATGTTCGGTGGTTTAATTCGGCAGGTTTAATCAGGAGAATCCCATAGGTTTTAATGTAAAAAATATTCCCGTTTTAACCAATATCTAATAAACAGTTTATTCTTTTAATCTGCAGCAAAATCTTTATTTAGCTTTTTTAGGATTATTTCTGGCATTTTTCAGCAAAAAAAATGTTTTTCGGATTTTTTTCAAATAGCATTTTTTTTTCCTGTAACGGCGCTTTTTATTATCATTCATTGGATCTTATTTTCGTCCAGTAGTTTGTTTGGAAACAGTGTTACAAATTTGAAACTTTCAATAGTTTTTGTTTACTCCTTCGGTTTGTCAGCTTTTTCCGGCAGCTAGTCGGCGCTGTGTTCGGCGGATTGTCAGCTTTTTTCGGATGTGTGCGGCAGGTTTGTAGCGGATCATCAGGTACGTTCTGTGGGTTTTCGGATTGATTTGAATTTTCGGCGATTTTTCAGCAATTTTTTTTGGATCCGTTCGGCGGCTTTTCCCTGCACTTCGGAGACCCTACGGCGAATGCTGAATTCACCACAGGGCCGGGGAATTTGATTCCTCGAAGTGCAGAGAACGAGAGAGTACTCCAAATGCTCTCTGAATAACCCCTCAAGAGTTCTAGATTGGATTCACGTACGGCCAAAAAGAGAAAGATCGGCACGGTTACGGCTAATTACTGGCGAATTTACCCTCATTGGCTCATCGCATGAAGTTAGAAATCCCCTAGATCAGGGATTCACAACCCGATCCCTCAGTATCCAAATGGTCCAAGGTTCTGCGTTCTAGGCCATTTGGGATATGGGCCAAGCGTCCGGGGTTAAGTCGAGGGGGAGTGTGTGGTAATGCAGTTCCGCCACTATTTTTGCAGAGGGAACGGAGTTACCGCTGGTCCCACACACCACCAAAGGCTCTATTCACAAAGCTCGGATTACATTGTGTGCAACTTGGGTAATTTGCTTTTCTCCACACTTTGGGGATTCCATTTCGTCGAAAAATACTGTGATTTCGCTATTTAGTGAATGTTCACCATGTTTTACCGAAATCGAAGTCACAGAAGCAGTTATCGGACGTCGGCAAAAAAACACCAATTCTGCGGTTATCAACGCAATTCTGCATCGGCGAATTCCACCGAACTGAAAGAAAAAGCGAAAGTTTCCTATTCTCGTAATATGAATTTAAATCAATAAAAAGGAAGTAAAAATAAATAATAAAAAGGGCTGTTAAAAAAATTATAAAAACCAAAAATGTCGACTAAAAAAAATGCAAAAAGTTATTTTTAAAAAAAAAATAAAAAAATAAGAATAAAACAGTATTTAAAAAAAGAAAATTAGAAAGATTTTCCATTTATTACATTGAAACCTGTGGGATTCTCCTGTTTAAACTTGTGGAATCACAGAAAATCGGGCCATTTCACTGACATTTCGGTGCAGTTCAGTGTTCTGGGAGTAGAAGATAAGGATAGTCCCATAGAGGACTATCCTTTGGTACTGAGAAATTGCTGCAAATGACAGCGAAATATGGTGTTAATTCGGCTGTGTTTGGGGAATTGACAGCTTAGTGAATAGACAAATTGACCCACAATTGCACCAGAAGTTGAAAATCCCCACACGCTGCAATTCAGGGCCAATTTGGAGGAGAACGAATGACCCCTTAAATGGTCAGTCATATCTTTCCATATTAGGCTAAAGTCAGACGAGCGTGATTTCTACGGACTGCGCGTCCGGGCACACGGACATCGTCAGTATGGAAGACAGAGTAGTGGCCACACAGTCCGTTTATTCACTGATGTATATTTTGACGGATGTAGGAGGGAAAATAAAATAAAAAGCAAAACCATTTTGTCCGTGAAAAATGCTGGACGTATAAATGCCGTCCGTCTGACCACGTTCCATCACTCACACACAAAGCTATGCGGACGTTGCGGACGCAGCGCACTTTGTGCGGCCGTTCTAGGGGATGTACGTTCTTGCCTGCCTTGCGTCCGTTTGCCGCGGCCGTTGTGCGTCCGCAATTCAGTGCGGACGTACTTCGTGTGTGGGACTCAATCAGCCTTTATGTCATGCTATCACGGACGTACTTTTGTGCGCCATCACGGACATGAATGCTGCGCTCGTCTGACCGGAGCCTAAAAGGCACAATATAGGATTTATCATATTTTGCTAAAATCCACATATACATACAGTCAGGTCCAGAAATATTGGGACATGGACACAATCCTACCATCTTTGGCTCTATACACCACCACAATGGAGTTGGAATGAAACAAACACAATTTGCTTTAACTGCAGACTGTCAGCTTTAATTTGAGGGTATGTACATCCAACTCAGGTGAACGGTGTAGGACTTACAGCAGTTTGCAGATGTGCCCCCACTTGTTAAGGGACCAAAAGTAATGGGACAGAATAATAATCATAAATCAAACTTTCCCTTCTTAATACTTGGTTGCAAATCCTTTGCAGTCAATCACAGCCTGAAGTCTGGAACGCATAGACATCACCAGACGCTGGGTTTCATCCCTGGTGATGCTCTGCCAGGCCTCTACTGCAACTGTCTTCAGTTCCTGCTTGTTCTTGGGGCATTTTCCCTTCAGTTTTGTCTTCAGCAAGTGAAATGCATGCTCAATGGGATTCAGGTCAGGTGATTGACTTGGCCATTGCATAACTTTCCACTTCTGTCCCTTCAAAAACTCTTTGGTTGCTTTTGCAGTATGCTTTGGGTCATTGTCCATCTGCACTGTGAAGCGCCGTCCAATGAGTTCGGCAGCATTTGGCTGAATGTGAGCAGATAATATTGCCCGAAACACTTCAGAATTCATCCTGCTGCTTTTGTCAGCGTCACATCATCAATAAATACAAGAGAACCAGTTCCATTGGCAGCCATACATGCCCACGCCATGACACTACCACCACCATGCTTCACTGATGAGGTGGTATGCTTAGGATCATGAGCAGTTCCTTTCCTTCTCCATACTCTTATCTTCCCATCACTCTGGTACAAGTTGATCTTGGTCTAATCTGTCCATAGGATCTTGTTCCAGAACTGTGAAGGCTTTGTTCGGTGTTGTTTGGCAAACTCTAATCTGGCCTTCCTGTTTTTGAGGCTCACCAATGGTTTACATCTTGTGGTGAACCCTCTGTATTCACTCAGGTGAAGTCTTCTCTTGATTGTTGACACACATACACCTACCTCCTGGAGAGTGTTCTTGATCTGGCCAACTGTTGTGAAGGGTGTTTTCTTCACCAGGGAAAGAATTCTTCGGTCATCCACCACAGTTGTTTTCCGTGGGCTCCCGTGTCTTTTGGTGTTACTGAGCTCACCGGTGCGTTCCTTCTTTTTGAGAATGTTCCAAACAGTTGTTTTGGCCACGCCTAATGTTCTTGCTATCTCTCTGATGGGTTTGTTTTGTTTCTTCAGCCTAATGATGGCTTGCTTCACTGATAGTGACAGCTCTTTGGATCCATCTTGAGAGTTGACAGCAACAGATTCCAAATGCAAATAGCACACTTGAAATGAACTCTGGGCCTTTTATCTGCACATTGTAATTGGGGTAATGAGGGAATATCACACACCTGGCCATGGAACAGCCAATTGTCCCATTACCTTTTGTCCCTTAACAAGTGGGAGGCACATCTGCAAACTGCTGTAAGTCCTACACCGTTCACCTGAGTTGGATGTACAGTTGTGTTCAAAATTATTCAACCCCCAATGCTGTAAAGGGTTTTAGGGAATTTACTGTACATTTGTAATTGTATTCAGAATGAAATCCTACAAGGACTTTTTAAAGAACCATATGCAACCGGACGATTTCCAGTGGAACATTGAATTATTCAGATTTGGTCGAACCCTACGCCTCAAGGATTTCTTTAAGAACGATACCTCCACTGAGTCCACATCAGTATTCCGACGTAAAAGTCGGTTTGACCCGTTACCGAACCAATCTACGCGTGTGAGGTCACTGTCCGGCGCCGGGCGTTGGCGCAGGCGCGCAAGCCAGGCATACACGCCGAAACGGTCACACGCTGGAATCAGTGCACACCCGGTGGGAGGTCAATTGGAGCGTGATCCTTAATTGGGAAGTGATATGCTTATTTCTATGATGCTTTGTGCTTATTTTGTATTGATTTGTCCTGATGAAGGCTCCGTGTTAGGAGCCGAAACGTCGATTTTATGGTTATTACCATGCAATAAATCTACTACCTTTTGAAAAAACCCTTGAGTGCTGGCGTCCATTGCTGTGTATATTTACCCAAGGCCATCGCTGGAGCACCGGGTATTGGAGAGAAAGTCCACAAGGGTGAACCGTGAGTGCATTACCTCTTTGCCTTATATATATATATATATATAAAAATTTGATAGGCCGTGTTAGTTCAGATGCCAAAATCATGAGTATAGCAGTAAGTAGTGATACATTTTTTTAACTGCAGCCACTGGTCACAGAGGACCCTGCGCTCAAAGAAATATTCCCACAGCCCCCTTTACTGGCATTCAAGCAACCCCCCAACCGGACGCAAAAACTGGTCCGCAGCAAACTCACCCAGGAACAGGACGACATACAGAATGGGACCAAACGCTGCAACAATTCCCGCTGCAAACTGTGCCAACACATGTGACCGCAGCACTGCACGGCACAACAACACCACGCACAACATCAAGGGCTCGTACCTTTGCACATCTGCCAATGTGGTGTACATGATCCAGTGCATGGCGTGTGATAAGGGCTGCTATATTGGGGAAACCAGCCTTAAACTAAATCTCACGATGAACCAGCACAGACACTCCATCAGGAACCACCAGGAAAATACATATTGTACCCCGGTGGGACATCACTTCAATCTAACAGGCCACTCCATTCAAAACCTCAAAATTAAAATCCTGAAAGGACATTTTGAAGACCGCCATGAACACAAGACATATGGAATGAAAATGATCACATATTTTAACACTATAAATGATGGACTCAATGTCGATTCTGGGTTTTTAACTCATTATCATAACGTCACATAACATTCTAATTCTGGCTGATGTTTTGTTTTTTCTTGGTTTCCTTTTTTTTCTCTTTCATGTCTCTTTCAGCCTTATTCTTTTCTTTTCCTTTCCTTTTTTCATTCTAGGTTGTATGATCTTATCAATGTTGTTTTATTATGGGCCCAAGATCCCTCATGCGTTTATTTTCCCATTTTGAACATACCATTTGACCTCACTTTTTTACGACATCCACTACCCCCACCCATGTGACCCTTATGTCCCAATGTTTAATTCTAGGAACTGATCAGTAAGCTTCCAGACCTGAGGAAGAGAGTTATTCTCTCGAACGCTTGTCCAATAAAAAAAAGGTATCACTACGTACTGCTATACTCGTGAAATAATAATAATTATATATATATATATATATAAATTGTTCAGAGGCGGCCAACAGAAACGGCCCAATTATTTAAGGGCAAAAAATAGGGCTATTTTTTTTTTTCATAGCGTCCCTTTAAAGGACATATTTTGACATTGGTTGTCCTTGGCTTTCAAAAGGGAATAGCTCCTGGCGTCTTAGCAGATACGGCAGAAACACTCTTGGTAATCTGAAAAGTGGATGTTTTTTGGTACTTTGCACATAAAAAGCCTCATTGTGGTCAGTCCAGGCGGATTGATGTGTGACGTACAGTTTGACCAAGACCCCATCATGGACAATGAAAGTGTGATACGGAAGTGACAAACGAAAAAGGCACACCAAGAAAATAAGTATAATATGTAGTGTACATAAAAAGGCCAATTAATCTCGGGAAAACTACGACAGACGCTGAATCAGTGGATCACATTTTATTTAGCTTTGTGCTATACATTTAACCAAATGTTCAAAAAAACAGTAGATGTTTCAGATCCCCGGATCCCAAGACAACGCTTTAATATGTTACAGTGATGTGCTTGAATAATGTATAACCAAAAAAACAAAGTACTCTGTAAACCTGTAGAAATCAGACGCCCCAGCGCAATAGTTTAGGCACATGTATTGTCACTCACTCAAAACCATTGAAGAGTCTGCGGAGAAATTAAAAAACCCCCAAAAAACGCCATCGGAAGATTAAACTGGAGATTTTATTCACAATATTCAAGAGCGTCAACCAGATTCATCGCCAACAAGGCTTGTATTTGGTTAGAGCGGCTCTTCCCAGTGACAGGGACTTTCCTATTGGCAGTGACCAAGGTTTGGCCATAAGAAGCAAAATCGTCTTACATACTACGAAGAATTAAAGTGGGTCCTTGGCCTGGAACCTCGAGTGGAAAGAGACACTTCAATAACTGTCACATGTGTACAGTATGCCGATTATATTGTAAGATTCAAGGATTTTTGACTGTAGAGTAGGTGAAAGTCAACGCATGATGGTCAACCGCAAGGCCATTATTAGATGGTCACCACAGGAACTTGATTGAAGGAAATGCTGTCATGGAGTGGTTACCCATGCCCTTTTACATCGCTGTAATGCTGGTGAGCTACTAGTACCTGAGTTTTAGAAGATAACGAAGGCACGGAGGGGCAGGGCCGGACTAGCTAGTGCACACTACTTAGCGAGGCCAAGTTGCACCGTACGGCAAGACTAGATTGTGAAGGCCACTTTATGTATCGGCGCACGGGAAGCAAGAGAAACAAAAGAGGCTGTGTCGTCGGCAAGGTGCTGCCCGGACCAAAAGGCAGGACTCTCTGGTCTTCTCAACCACAGATTGAACTCAAGAGAATGTTTTCAGTCTTCTGGTATTTAAGGACTGCACTCAAATGGATCCCGTTCTTAAACCCATCAGGAAAAGGATCTATGTGTTCGATGATACATGAAGCGTACAATTTCAGAGCCAGCCTGTAACAAGTCATCGTAGAATACACTGCCATGACTCTAAAGGACGCTGTGATGGGACTACAAAATGTACATTCGTGCATCCCAGTAGGAGCCAAGGTTCAAGAACCTTTGTTGCATTTGCTTACTAGGTTGTGGGCCACGAGGCCAGGGACCACATGTCCAAAGCCCTGCGAACTTGTTCTGGAACCTCTAAAGCTCAAAAGTCTTCAGTGTTCTACAGAAAGATTTTACGGAATAGAGCACTAAGTATCAGAGGAACTTGGAGTCACGTTAAATGATCACGAAGAGGACAAATTTAAGAATCTATGTGGGAAAGTGGAGAAAACGCAAAAATTATTTCAGTCGTTGTGTCCTCCACTTTCAGAGCCTGTTGAATGAACCCAAAAGTGGTCAGAAGGAAGGTATCGATTGACGTTCTAGCTCAACCCTCGGGTGGGAACATTAAGTCCTGAGTTCCTTTAAGCTGAACGAGTTTACCCTGAGATACTTTAATAGAAATTTTTTGAGAGTCTGGATGTTCTAGAGCGTAGTAAAGAGTCTAACAGGAAGGAGGGGGATCGGAGGGAAGAAAGACAATACAAAATGATCTCAAATGGCTGAATATTATTTTCTCCAAGTACCCACCGACTCTGCGCTTTATTGTAGAGCTGATGGAAAACCAAGGACACGCTTAACTGTTGTGTATCAAATACGGCAGCAACGTTTCAGGACTGTGGCCCGGAAAGGATTTGGACAACAAGTCTCCCACGCGCCGAGCATTCTAGCGTAGGAGGATTGGTCTCCATGGCCTTCAGGTTATCATTGACCATTCCACTCTGGATTGCAGAACAGAAACAAAGTCGATCCTAAAAATGGGGTTTGATCAGTTTTAGGGGTCCTGGGAGGACGTCAACAAATACATCACCAAATTCCAGTTCGCAAATTCAAAACCCATTATTTACCCTACGGCAGGTATGCATCAGTGACACGTAAAATGAGATTTTCATCTGGTCTTGACCTTGGACGATTCGTTTATACAAAACGTTAAATACCAAATGAAATGTCATGCAGCACTCCCGAGTTTATATAAAAAAAAAAAAAAAAAAAAGTCAGTTTTGTCAAAAGTGGCTAAAAAAACCCCATTAGAAAACATTACGAACACTCTGCAAACTAACTACTACTAATTTCAAATACATCGCAAAGATCAAAAGTGGCAAAAATTATGAATGTACAAGAAAAAAAAACAAAAAAAAAAAACACTTTTTCGGTTGACTATGTAACCAAATTGTTGTAAAATAAAAATAAAAAAAATTGCATTTCCCGGTGCAGCTTCCGAAACTACATCCTAAGAACACATTACCTAATACTGGGGGGGGGGGGGGTCTATAATCCTTAGGAAATATATAAAAGAAACCATAATATATTATATAAATCAAATATATAAATCACACGTATTATTAGCTATAATTACTTCACATTGAGGGGGTTTATTAGGAAAGGGGTAGATCTGTCCTCATTTAATTTGAGCATTTTTCGTCAAGCAATATCCTTCGACTTGCGACACCAGAGGCCAATGCACTCGAGGAATAAAAACACTCAGAATAAGCGGAAATACTTAAAGAATTGCACAGCTAATGGATCCCTCCTGCTTCTAGAGCGATGAGGACGTCACGTTCTGTGCAACACAGACAGCAATATGCGGGGAGGGGGGGGGGGGGGACAAAAAAAAAAAAAAAAAACACTTTACGTTTTTTTTTTTTTTTCCTAATAACCAAAAACAAACTTAAATAAAAATATAAAAAAAATACCAACATGGGCATTGAGGTGCAGGGTAAAAATAAAATAAATAAAAAGGAAAGTTTACCGGTGCGGTCAAGGTACAGGTCAATAAAAAAATATTAAAATAAAAAAAGGGGCATTGTGGTTTCAAAGTGCAGGGGGAAAAAAAGGGAAATAAAATGAAACAAATACAAATCTAGGAAAATTTAACAATGGGTGCGGCAAGGAGCAGTGTAAAATAATATTAAAAAAAGTAAAGTTATACAAAAAAAGGGGCATTGTGGTGCAATATATATATATATATATATATATATATATTATATATATATATATAATATATATATATATATATATATATATATATATATATATATATATATATATATTAAAAAGACAAAAAGATAGGAAAATTTACCAATGGGGTATTGTGATGTGTCAAGGTGAATAATAATAAAAAAAAAAATAATAATTCTGCAAGATATTTGAAAACCCCAGGTGCAGGTCAAATAAAAATTATATATAAATTAAAAAAAAAATTCCAACAGGAGCACGGTGTGTGTAAAGACGAATTAAAAAAAAAAAAAAAAAAAATCTGCAAAATATTTGAAAACCCCAGGATTCTGCAAAGATTTTTTTTTTTTTATAAATAAATCCTGCCGGATTGCACGCTCTCTTGATCCCCAGTGTCACAAGTCAAAGTTTATTCAAATTAAAAAACACGACTATGGCTACGAGAAGGCACCCTTGAGAAACCCCGTTATAAAAAGGACATTCTCCTGCAAAAAGTTTCACAAAAAATACCGGTTTACGGGGACTAATCGCACGCACTTTTCAAACTACAATTTGTATCACAACGGCAAACGATCAGAACGCGGCGCAAAACGGGCGAATTATACAGTGTAGCAATCTCCCCGCTACGCAGAATCAGAGGCAAGCGGCGCCGGTCACGCTCAGGGGAATAAGAAACGCACTCCTGCGGCATTTTGTTGACGGAAGAGGGAGCAGGTTTGTCGATTTTAAAATATGGTTTGAACACAGTAAATCAATTAAATCCCCCCCCCCAAACAACTTTTCTTTTGTGATGACTTAGGTTACTGCCCTCTGCTGGCGGGAGCAGAACATGACTACGGGCAGGAGCCAGGCCTGGCCAAACCTCTCAAATGGACACGATGAAGAATTTCAGTGCGGGGGGGGGGGGGGCAGAGGGGGGGGGGGGGGGGGGGTTCAGGTTTGTAAAGTCTAATATAAATATGAGTTCTGAGAGTGATTTGCTGCTTCTGGAGCGCAGTATTTGGACAGACTTGTATTTCAGATATATACTGTCTATGCTTTGTGTAGGTTAAACACCAGCGTGAAAACAATCGTGTGGATTTAATCCATAGCAGCCAAAAAAAAAAAAAAAAAAAAATGTAAATATTTAAAATCAAAAGTAAACCAGTACTGTAAAATAATTTTTTTTTTTTTATTTTTTATTTAAAAAAAGGTCTGTTATAAAACTACTCCCGTGAGTAACCTGTGCACAGGAAACACAAAAGTGATTGGGAAAAAAAAGCACAGGCACACGAAAACGTGCAAACGCAAAAGATAAAAAAAATATTTACAGTAATACAAAGCAGCAGACCAAGATTCATTTCTCAGGAGCGGATTCCAAACAGAGGAAAAAAACGTTGCTAAAAAGGAATGAAAATAATAATAAAAAAAAAAAAAATGTAAATTAAAAAAAAATAAATATATATATATATAAATAAAAATTCTGCCTCCGACTTGTCCACTGTGAGGAGAGATAGAGAGCGATTAAATATATATAGATTTTGATTGGGATAGTCTCCTTTGCCGGGTATAAAGGGTCTTTAATGTGAATCCTTCTGCCCGGACAGCTGTCAATCATCAGGCAGTTCCCGCTGGAAGCTGCCTGTGGTTTCCATCAGCTCTGAATAGTTAACCCTGTGTCTCTCAAACCAACAGGGGTAAAAACATAAGTGGGTGGGGAGGGGTTATTAAATAGCCCCATCAGTCCACTCCATTTCACCCCAAAAGGATGACCTAGAGTCATTGTGGACAGGGACTTCTCTTTTTGGCCGGAGGCAGGGAGCGGTGCAGGGGAGCGGAGCAGGGAGCAGAGCGGGGAGCAGAGCAGGGGAGCAGAGCAGGGGAGCAGAGCAGGGGAGCAGAGCACGGAGCGGAGCAGGGGAGCGGAGCAGGGGAGCGGAGCAGGGAGCAGAGCAGAGGAGCAGAGCAGAGGAGCAGAGCAGGGAGCAGAGCAGGGAGCAGAGCAGGGAGCGGAGCAGAGCAGGGGAGCAGAGCAGGGGAGCTGAGCAGGGGAGCTGAGCAGGGGAGCGGAGCAGGGGAGCGGAGCAGGGGAGCAGAGCAGGGGAGCTGAGCAGGGGAGCAGAGCAGGGGAGCAGAGCAGGGAGCGGAGCAGGGGAGCGGAGCAGGGGAGCGGAGCAGGGGAGCTGAGCAGGGGAGCTGAGCAGGGGAGCTGAGCAGGGGAGCAGAGCAGGGGAGCAGAGCAGGGGAGCAGAGCACGGAGCGGAGCAGGGGAGCAGAGCACGGAGCGGAGCAGGGGAGCGGAGCAGGGGAGCGGAGCAGGGAGCAGAGCAGAGGAGCAGAGCAGAGGAGCAGAGCAGGGAGCAGAGCAGGGAGCAGAGCAGGGAGCAGAGCAGGGGAGCAGAGCAGGGAGCGGAGCAGAGCAGGGGAGCAGAGCAGGGGAGCTGAGCAGGGGAGCTGAGCAGGGGAGCAGAGCGGGGAGCAGAGCAGGGGAGCAGAGTGGGGTTCGGAGCAGGGGATCGGAGCAGGGAGTGGATGATCCGAGGCTCACAGAGCGCAGAGTGAGCCGACGAAACATTTGTAGGGGACCTCTGAGCGTACAGACCTCGAGTACAGAGAGGAGCTTAATAAAATCAATTTAAAGATGAAAAAATAAAAAAGGCAAGAATTGAAGGCGAAGCATTTGGGGGAGCGTTCCTCAGAGTACACAGCCGCCAACAGGCTGCAACAAGCCACGGAGCAGTGAAAACGAGTCTACGGGTCACCACGGCAGATGATCCACAGCTCACAGAGCGAGCGAGACATTTCTAGGGGACCTGAGTGTACGCCCCCCCCACACAGGTGCTTAAAAGTGACGAAAGGTAAAAAATAAAAGCGGAATTGATGGCAAAAAACAGCATTTTGATGAGCGTCCCACGTAAAGTGTACAGTCCGTCGTCAGGCACCAGCACCACAATAAGCCGCGTAGCAGTGAAAAGGCGCCCGGGAGTCAGGCGTTCGTATTTTCTCGTGTTAAAGAATCACCACGAGGTTCCGAGCGGTTATTGGATTGACCATTCCGGGAAAAAATACTTTGTGAAGCTTAATCTGCGGAACACGACCCAAACCGCGACACAATCCCTGCCTTTGTATCATTAGTCTTTTTACAACTTTCGTGCTTCTTGGAAACGGTCGCTCCAGTACCGGTCAGAAATTTAGGGGGAGGGTGGGGGGGCGGCGCACCGTGCCAGGTTTCCTGCTTTAGACCTTCGCATAAAAAGGGTGTCACGCTCAATAATGCTTTTTTTTTTTTTTTGGAGGGATGCTCCTCTATAAAATCCTCTTATAAACAAGTCTCTGATCGAGGGATAGAAACAAGGCCCCCGGGGGTGTCCAAGGTATAATGCAACCGACTGAGGGATTAATTGGCAGATATATACAGGCCGAGTGTCCCTTAATCAGAAATGCTCAGGACAAAATGTATTCTGCATTTAGGATTTTTTTTTTTTTTTTAATAATAATTTGCATATAATAATGAATGGATTTTGTGTTTACACTTGGGTCTCCAAGATCTCATGTGGTTTCATACAAACCACCTGGAAAGCATTTTATACAAAGTGTTTAATAATTTTGCCCCCGTCACACGAGGTCATGTGGGATTTTAGTTTCTTTGTAAAAATATATATTTTTTTATTTTTTACAAAAAGTTGGATTAAGGAATACGTCATATTTTCACATAAGGGACACTCAACCTGTATTTTATTTCATTTCTTGCGATTACATACAGAAATAATAAAAAAAAAAAAATCATGTTGTACACCACCATTATTAATTACTGCTGGGCACGTGTGCTGAATTTTGTCTCGATTTTTCTGTCTTTCTGCTTTCGACAACTTAAAAAAAATTCAAGAAAAAAAAAAAAAAAAAAAAAAAAAAAAAAAGGTAAACCCCCCCCCCCCCCCAAAAAAAACCAAACCACAAACAAGCCTTAATTTGTATTTCACGTTTCTGTCGGAAACATTTGGGCACCAGCCAAGGATTGCTTTACACGGACACCAGCCTTATAAATTCTCTTAACACGAGCTGAACACCCCTTATCCGGAATCTGCAGGACCCTCAGCATTCCGGATCCTATTGGATTTCAGGACCTGGAAGAATCCAACGAGGGAGGGGAGGGGGGGGGGTGGCTTGCAGCAGGTAAGCCGCGAGACACACGCTGCTGTACCGCCAGGGTGTATACACACTGGGAGGCGCTGTGCAGGGCTATGTGAGGGACATGTTGCACACAGCCAGCATGTCTCCAAGCAGCGCGTCACAAGCTGCACAGCGAGTCTCCCCGCATGTTCCTCGCGGTGCTGCAGCCACCTGTGAAGCGTCGGCATGCAGCAGGACCCGCCTGGAGTGTCAGGTAAGGAAGACTGAAATCCAGAATTTTTTGAGTCTTCCAGACTTCAGAGTCTCCTGGATTTCAGAATTCCGGGTAAGGGGCGCCCGACCTGCAGATACAATGTAACACATACGATAAAGCGGAGACGCGCTGCGAGGACGGACAGATTCCTACTTTTAAGGCAGGTTCCAAACACTCTTAGAGGGTGCAGTGTGCTTTTAAATGTGCAGGCCGGTGCGCCCGACAGGACTGGTCAATGGACAGATGCCAGTTGTCCCATGAAGTCAAGCCAGTCTTAGCCACTGTTTTAGGAGGCTTGAAGAGCTTCACGAAAGATTGTGAGATCACCGACAACTTGTCAGTCAACATATCCGTTACTGGATGGAGCGCTTTGTAGGGGACAGTACTGCAGAGGGACGGCATGGCAAGTGGATCAAGAAGACCAAAAGGCAAGAGAATAAACTCTAGGATCACCCCACAATGACCCGAGAGACCCAAGTGATCCAGAAATGGAACTTTAAGCCCCAAGATCTACAGAATATCCAAAGACTAAGCTCAAAAACCCAACATTGGCTCGTAACATTCAGGTTGATGAGCCTCACAAAAGCAGAATCGCCTCGTCTTAGCCATCGCTGCTCTCCCGGTGATCATCGAAAGCCGTCAATGGGACTCGAAGGACCACTTTGGTCCATTTCGCCAAACAGCAAAGCCGCAGCCTGCCTGCGGCACCGTATCGAAGCTACAACGTGGGACGTTGCAAGGAGGGATTCCCTTAAGGATCCTGTTTGGGCCCCACTCAGAGGTTTCTGAACTACAACTCCCAGGATTCTCTGGCCAACTACCGAATTCAAAGGATTCAGGGAATCCCAGACACGAACATCGGGGGGGGGGGGGGCGGCGTTTGAGAACCCTGTCTAAGAGGTTCTTCCACTGAAGAAAATATAAAAGTAACATTTTAACGCAAATAAAACTCGTGGCATTGTGTTGTCGCAGATACCATTTCGATCGCGGCGTTGGGGCCGACGAACGCGATGACCCAAGCCGGGTTACTCTACGAAGGACATAATTCCAGCGTACCTGGAATCCAACAAATGCCGACTCCTGCCCGCTCAGTGTCACGAACATCAAGAAGCTGCACAGTGCACGAAAAAAACGTTTCAAGTCCTAAAAACACGGCGAATCAATAATAAAAAAACCTTAAGAGGATATAAAGCAAATGGTATCAATAAAGTTGTTACAGGACGGTGACATCAGCGGGCGTCCCCGAAAAGGCCACACCATGCATCATAGATCATTATTTTTATTCACAGGGCTTGGCTCAACTTCAAACAGGAAAAAAAAAAAAAATTAACCCATCCCACCCCAAAAACAAACACCACGGCCTGACAGCCTCACATCTCCGGCTATTGCTTGAGACCATTAAAAAAAAAAAAAAAAAAAAAAATCACATGTGAACATCGGCGCTTTGCACAACGTGACCCGATGTAACAAAGCGAGTCCTATGGTAGAAGATACAATCTTTTGCTTTTTTTTTGCAGTATCGGCGCCTTCGTGTGGAAGAATTTTTTTTTGTTTTGTTTTTTTGGATTGAGAGAGTCTGCCGACATCACTGTAAAACTCTGTACTGGAGGTGCGTCTCGCGTCGGGCGCTTTGGCAAATCTTCACCGGCGTTACATGATGCAACATTTGTTCTTGTGGTTATGGGGGTCCTTAAATCTCAGTCTCTGCTTTGGCCTGTATTTTTCTAGGTACGTCAGTTGTTTGCTGTTGATGGCGCCCCGGCGCTTCCTGGGGAACAGAGAGAACAGGGTTAGTCCTTTCCGCTTAGAATTTACACAAGATGAAGGATGGGCCTACCCCGATACAGATAGAAAAAGGACCCCGGGATGTTGAGCGAGCCCACCAAAAAAGAACCCCGGGAGGTCGAGTGAGCCCACCAAAAAGAACCCCGGGAGGTCGAGTGAGCCCACCAAAAAGAACCCCGGGAGGTCGAGCGAGCCCACCAAAAAGAACCCCGGGAGGTCGAGCGAGCCCACCAAAAAGAACCCCGGGAGGTCGAGTGAGCCCACCAAAAAGAACCCCGGGAGGTCGAGCGAGCCCACCAAAAAGAACCCCGGGAGGTCGAGTGAGCCCACCAAAAAGAACCCCGGGAGGTCAAGCGAGCCCACCAAAAAGAACCCCGGGAGGTCGAGTGAGCCCACCAAAAAGTCCCCGGGAGGTCAAGCGAGCCCACCAAAAAGAACCCCGGGAGGTCGAGTGAGCCCACCAAAAAGTCCCCGGGAGGTCAAGCGAGCCCACCAAAAAGAACCCCGGGAGGTCGATTGAGCCCACCAAAAGAACCCCGGGAGGTCGAGCGAGCCCACCAAAAAGAACCCAGGGAGGTCGAGTGAGCCCACCAAAAAGAACCCAGGGAGGTCGAGTGAGCCCACCAAAAAGAACCCAGGGAGGTCGAGTGAGCCCACCAAAAAGAACCCCGGGAGGTCGAGTGAGCCCACCAAAAAGAACCCCGGGAGGTCGAGTGAGCCCACCAAAAAGAACCCCGGGAGGTCGAGCGAGCCCACCAAAAAGTCCCCGGGAGGTCGAGCAAGCCCACCAAAAGAACCCCGGGAGGTCGAGCGAGCCCACCAAAAGAACCCGGGAGGTCGAGCGAGCCCACCAAAAAGAACCCGGGAGGTTGGGCGAGCCCACCAAAAAGAACCTGGGAGGTTGGGCGAGCCCACCAAAAAGAACCTGGGAGATTGGGCGAGCCTCCAAGAGGAGATGGAATAATTATGAGCCACCAAAATGGACCTAGGAGGTAGCACTAGCCCCTAAAAGGAGATGGGAGGTATCACAAGCCACCAAAGGGACCTGGGAGGTAGTGCGAGCCACCAACATCACATCACCAGAGCGTTAAGACAAGTACATACAGAAGCATCTCAGACTTCTTGTCATTGTCTCCAGAGAGGGCCATATCGTGCAATTCTCACGTGGAGCCGAGTACTTACTGTCTGATGAACTGGATGGCATCCTCGTACTTCATTCCACTCTCAATCAGAGCGAGCGCAACCAGGACAGGAGCCCTAAAAAAAAAAAAAAAAACAGATAAGAGGCGAGTCAGATAAAACCCAGGTATTGCGGCATCAGATTCACCAGTGAATGGAGAGACGGCCGGTTAAATCACGCGTGAAGAATCGATCCTGCCCTCTGAAGACACGGAAGGAAATTTACAGCCACGTCATAAATTCCATACGGCAGCTTCCCACGGCTGAGAAATTCGCCATAAATGATAAAGCTCTGGATTTGCTTTAGAGGAAGGCGGAAAGGAACCCAGGAACCACGCGGGAGGGGGAGAGTGACAGCCGGACAAGGTGGCAGGCGGAAAGAGGAGCGTGAGTGAGGAGGCCGAGAGGAAATGACTATTCGGCGATCATTGCTAATTTCCAGCTCTTTACGAGAAAGTGAAAGGTTTCTGGATCCCATGTTGGGACGACTCCAACTTACCTCCCCAATCCAGCCACGCAATGAACAGCTACACAGCAGCCAGGGTCCTCACAGAACTTCGCTTTCAGCAAATTCAGCCAATCTTCCACGATTTTGTTGGGGGGTGGCGCGCCGTCATCGAAGGGCCAATCCTTAAAGGAGGAAAAGTGATGTAAGAAATAAAAGACCAACGAGAGACACAACGTCTTTCCAAACCCTGAGTAACCGAACCACGTTCTGCAGCCAATCACAGCAGCTCATTAAGTGACGGCAACATTGTTACAATGAAACCTGTAAAGAGACGTAATACAAGAACACTGCGGCCTATTCCAAGGTCATCGTTAAACCAGGCTTTGGAGACGCGCAACATAACGGCAGACGTTAAGGTTTTCATGTCCTATTCCAGCCTTGCCGTTAAAGGAGACGTTCCGGGCCTTAGCGTCTCGCGTTCCTTACTGTACTCTGCATCTCCTATACTTAACACGGGAAGCGCAGTACTTAAAAAATGTGGGAATAGCGATCTATTCCAAGGCGCAGAGTGAACGGAGCGTCTGGGGGCGAACCTGGGAAATGTAACCCCTCCTAAAAGCTGGTGTGACATTCATAACGACACATAAGCCCTGGTGTAACTTCCCAGGTGAAGAATATGGAGCTGTTACGGCTCGGATTACGTTTGCACCTGGACTGAAATACACACACGGGGGTTAATGAGCGTTAGCTGCGCCAGCGTCCACTTTCAGCAGCGCCAGCCGGTAATTTCACTGCCACACACACTGCATAGGGTAAGCCTAGACCAGGTTTTTCTCAAAACTGTCCTCGGGACGCCCAACCAGGCCAGATTTTGCAGATCACCTTGAGTCCTGCAATCCCCGAGCAGCAAATCATATCACCTGTGCTTCTCAGATCCTGCAAACCTGGCGAGGCAGAGGGTCCTGAGGACAGGTTTGAGAAACACTAGCCTAGACAACAATAGATCAGCTGCAGCCTTGTCTAATCATTCCTTCCCTCCCCCGCCCCATTGCCTCTTTATCCTATACCACAGCTGTAAAGCGAAACTTGCAACATTTACCAAAATCCTATGGCATCATGAGAAAAATCCAGCAAATGGAAACAGGAGAAAATGAAGTTAGGCTTTTATCTGTTCACACGCTATTACTTCAAAGAAAACAGTAACAGTGTTAAATGTTTTGTAAGGTGTTCTAGAACGAGTTTTTTGTAACGCACAAGTAATGTAGCGCCTGCGTTCGTGGTAATGTGTATTTATATTAAAGGGTGTCATTCCGGCAAATTCCCAGGTGTGAAGGAAGAGCGGCAGGTATTGCATCCACCACCTCTGTATGTGCAAACTGGAAGCGAGGGTCCGTTTAGGCAGCAGTGACACATTCAATGCTTTTTTTTTTTTTTCTTGTTAAAAAGATTAAAATTTATAATAAAATAAAAAAATATTTATAAATAAGTTTGTGTATTGTATAATATTATAATATGGGCTAGTGAGACGATGAGCCGGAGGATCTCCGTGGGAAAACCTTCCGGATTACAAGACTCGCACGGCTTTCAGTTAAATCGCTATTAATTAACGATCGTTTGACTCGTTAGTGAATGGCGCGCCTTAGCGTTCCATGAAAATCCACGCAGGCAAGCGGACACGGATTCACTGTATAGCACATGTCTGCGTGCGCCGTTTCCCCTTCCTCCGTCACACACGGTGTTCAACGTGACAGTCAGCGGGGGACACTGGAAACCTGTGCCGCAGCGTGACCCTTTTGCATGAGCACGACAGGCGTGATTTACAGTCGGTGACATTTTCCCCTTCAGGAGTCACATCGCACCGATGCTTGCTCGCTCGCCTGCCACCGCCGTGTGTTTATTAAGGTTTGATGTGCCGAGGCTGCCATTAGGCGGATAAATATAGCGCAGCTATCAGAGGCTCCGCGCCAAGGCCTGCCATTTATAGCGCAATGTAAACACGCCGCCGCCGAGGAGGAGGAGGACGACGAAGGACTCGCCGCTTAAAACCATTAGAGCTGCTGAGGCTCGGATCATCCAGGTTTAATAACGATCGTTATTAAACACGACAAGCTGAAGAATAATCATTCATTTAGAACGTTTAGAGGGAAAAAAAGCAATTAGAGAGGCCTTTTCTTGCAAAATCTGCATATATTAGAGGGTACCAGCGTACACGCACGCAAAAACATGCATAGAGGAGCATGTCTGTATATCTTTATGCATTGTGTATGCATTCTGGATTACACAGTTTATATTGTGTATATGGGTATATGTATTTGAGTATAAGTATGTAGTGAGTATATGGGTATATGTACATATTGAGTGGGTATATGCATTCGGTACGCGTGTTTGCATGGTGTGTATAATATGTATTTGTATGGAGTATATGGGTAATATATGTATATATCGTGTGTATATGGGTATATGTGTTTGTATTGTGTATATGGGTATATGTGTTTGTATATGTAAAGAAGATAGTGGCGGCACTCAATCAAATAGAGTAAAAAACAAAAGTTTTATTCAATCGCCTCTCGGCTGCTGGAGGCAGCGTCACAGAAGCGCCGGTGGCCACGTCATCGTGCCACAGCAGCGCGACCGGACCTCCGGAAGCAGGCGAGTATTGCAGCTGCCGGAGGGGAACGCTGGCCGCGTGCTTTTCATGCACGCGGCCAGCTTCCCCAGCCCCGCGGATACCGGCCCAGCGCTGGCTTCCGGTATGGGGGGGGGGGTGTATAGTGCCATTTGCACGAGTACCAAGTACTCGTGTAAACGGCAGTATCGGCACCGATACCGGTGCATCCCTACAACTAATCGATGATTAAATTAGTTGTCAACTATTTCCATAATTGATTAATCGGTGTCGATTAATCGTCCTGTGTGCCGCACACACTGTTTAGAGTCAGACTGAGTTAAGCGTAAATAACCTCTGCCTCGGAGCTGATTGGAGAAGACGCGTCGCTGCTTTACTAGGAATGATTTAGTTCTAGGGTTATGTCAGACACAACCAGTTTGTTTTTATTCCGTTTACAACAGTAGCAGAACTAAAACACTATATAGGATACGGTCACTGGATGAAGGAGCTGTATGCCGGTGTTTAATCTTTACTTGAAGCTGGAGTCCTGTGACACCAACCCACCCTCCCTGCCACACCATCTTCGGCTGGAAATTGCCATTCCCCTCCCTTTGGTCTGGTCCCTTTCCCCAAACTCGCTCGCACACTCAGGTCCGGTCTTTTGTCCATACCCACTCCCTTTCACTCAGGTCAAGTCACTTGAGCAAAGTCACTCCCTTCCACCTCCAGTCCTTCCTCCCACTCCGTTTGTTCACGAAATTATTTAAAAGGGACACTCTACACACCTTGACCACTTTAACTTATTAACCCCGATTTCATGCTGATATCATCTATGACCAAGTGCTTGTAGCCACGTTCATTTGAGAAAGCAAACATGGGCTTAAGCTGCACATGCAGCATCAACTCATCCCTCTGACCAAGCACTCGCAGCATCAACCCAACCCTCTGACCAAGCACTCGCAGCATCAACCCATCCCTCTGACCAAGCACTCGCAGCATCAACCCATCCCTCTGACCAAGCACTCGCAGCATCAACCCGTCCCTCTGACCAAGCACTCGCAGCATCAACCCGTCCATCTGACCAAGCACTCGCAGCATCAACCCGTCCATCTGACCAAGCACTCGCAGCATCAACCATCCCTCTGACCTAGCACTCGCAGCATCAACCCATCCCTCTGACCAAGCACTCGCAGCATCAACCCATCCGACCAAGCACTCGCAGCATCAACCCATCCGACCAAGCACTCGCAGCATCAACCCATCCCTCTGACCAAGCACTCGCAGCATCAACCCATCCATCTGACCAAGCACTCGCAGCATCAACCCAACCCTCTGACCAAGCACTCGCAGCATCAACCCATCCCTCTGACCAAGCACTCGCAGCATCAACCCAACCCTCTGACCAAGCACTCGCAGCATCAACCCAACCCTCTGACCAAGCACTCGCAGCATCAACCCAACCCTCTGACCAAGCACTCGTAGCATCAACCCAACCCTCTGACCAAGCACTCGCAGCATCAACCCAACCCTCTGACCAAGCACTCGCAGCATCAACCCAACCCTCTGACCAAGCACTCGCAGCATCAACCCAACCCTCTGACCAAGCACTCGCAGCATCAACCCAACCCTCTGACCAAGCACTCGCAGCATCAACCCAACCCTCTGACCAAGCACTCGTAGCATCAACCCAACCCTCTGACCAAGCACTCGCATACCATGTGTGAAAAGTACACAAGATACACAATTTGCGTATGCACGTACACTATGCAAATTACTTAAAATAACCAACTCCCTCCCCCTTTTTTCATGTTTTTTTTTTTTTTACAGAAAATTCCTTTAAAGTGAACAAATTTTTTCTATTTTTTTTATCCGATGAATAGATTAAATCGAAATAATAAAAATCGGCCAACTAATTGATTATACTCATAATTGTTAGTTGCAGCCCTACTTTGGATCATGAGCTGTTCCAAGCCTTCTCCACACTTTTCTTCCGGTCATTCTGGTACTGATTAATCAAAGACAAGCGAAAAGTCACCGCATGTTCGGTGACTTTTCGTTCAATTTGGTGCGATTTGGCGATCCCATTTCGGCGACCCTGCGGTGTATTCAGCAAGCATCACAGGGCCGTCATAGCGCAGGGAAAAAGCTGCTGCAAACCCGCCGAACACTCACCGCAAAACCCGACGAAGGCTCACCGAAACCCACAAAAACATCTGGATTAACCCCACTGAACATGCCGGCGAAACCCGAGCAGCCGCTGATCACAGCGCAGAGCAGCCGCTGGAAAAAGCAGACGCCGCAGACGAACGAGGTGAACCCCCCCCCCCCCACAAAAAAGAAAAAAAAGTTTGCTTGAATGTGTGAAAAGTGAAACGCTGTTTGCAAAGAAACTACTGAGCGAAAATGTCTGAAATTTACATATAAAATCCAATGAATGATAATAAAAAGGGCTGTTACAGAAAAAACGATTTTAAAAAAAAAATAAAAACTAATATATATATATATATTCTCGCAAAAAAATCCCGAAAAATGCCTAAAAAGATCCTAAAAAAATAATCTAAAAATAAGAGACTTTTTACTGCAGAATATTATAATAAACGGTTTATTAGATATTGAATTAAAAACGGGAATATTTTTAACATTGAAGCCTATGGGATTCGCCTGAATAAAAATGTCGAATGAAGCCACCGAATGGCAGGGCATTTCGGGAACCTTTCACTGGTGGTTTTTGTTCTCTGAATAGCCGAAGCATTGCTTCTCTATGGGGATTTCACTGCCCTCGAACAGGCACCGAACAGGCACCGTATGCAGGCAATTCGCCAGGATTTGGCGAATTGCCTGCTCTCTGGACAGCCGAATGGCCAGGAAAGGTAACCGTACGCTGAATTTCACTGTTCGGTTTCCTTTCGGTCACTATTCGCATCTCTTTGAATAACCCTGATATAGTTTCATCCGTCCAGAGAATGCTTTTCCAGAACTCGTCTGGCTTTAAGGTTTTTCGGCAAAGTCTAATCTGGCTTTTCGAATCTTCAGGCGTATTAATGGTTTACATCTTGTGGTGAAGCCTCTGTATTTGTTCTCGTGAAGTCGTCTCTTAATAGCAGACTTTGACAATGATACGCCACCTCCTGGAGAGCGTCCTGCACTTGTCTGGATGTCGTGAATGGGTTATTCTTTACCATAGAGAGGATCCTGCGATCATCCACCACTGGTGGCTGCCGTGGATGTCCAGGCCTTTTTATGTTGCTGAGCTCCCCAGTGCGTTCTTTTTTCCACAAAATGTGCCAAACTGTTGATTTGGCCGCTGCTAATGTTGCCGTCATCTCTTTGATGGATTTGTTGTGTTTTTGAAGCCTTACAACGGCCGGTTTCACGTGCATGGACAGCTCCACTGAACACATGATGGAGCTCCACAGCAAGAGATTCCAAATGCAAAAACCACACTCAGAATCAGCTCCGGACCTTTTACCGGCTTAATTGATGAAGAAATAACGAAGGCGCAGCCACACCTGGCTATGAAACCGCTTTTGATTCAACTGTCCAATTACTTTTGGTCCTTTGAAAAAGGGGGGGGGGTGGTTACTCTTAAAAGCTGCAATTCCTAAACCCTTCCTCCAGTTTGGATGTACATCCCCTCAAATTAACCCTGCGAGAGTGCGCACTGTCACCCCATAACCATCATATAACTGAGGCTTGAATAGGTTTTGGAAAAATTGTGCCTGTGTCCAAATATATATGGACCTAACTGTATATGTGTGTGATCATGTTAATTGTGTAGGCACACTGTGTGCAAGTACATCTGTCAGGAGTGATCACCGTTATCCACCTCCGTGACTAGAAACCATCACAATTGCAGGTAGAAGTGAACACAACCCTTGACCGCGACCCACAGATGTCTAGCTACGCCCCTGGTCTAACCAGTAACACAAAATCGATTTGTGGTGGATGTTACCGGACAGTAAACTCACCATCACCGTGATGCCGTCTTTCTCCAGAGGGGTCTTGTCGTACGTAATTTCGCACACTCTCACCACGGTTGTGGCGCCATATTTCTTCAGATCCTGAAGTGAAAGACAGACACAGAGAGCGACCATACAGCGTTAGGAGGGTACAGGCGGCCAAAACCATATCGAACCATTCTATGAATCAAGAGATTATCAGAGACACCATAAAATATCCTCCAAATTGAATTCCGGCACACATCAACCCCATTAATGCCAACTTCAAAGCCATGGACCCCCCCCCACAGGAAAAAAAAAATACTGATTAGGCATGACCACCTTCGATCAACCTCTAGTGACCATCCTTGCCATCATGGCTCGTACACTGAAGAGAAGCTTAAGGTCCATGGCATGCACAGCCATGTGGTAGGTACGCGTGGTGGGTATGCATTCCCATACAAGCCAACTAAACCAAGTAGAAGGTGGATCCACTACACAATATTCCTAGATAGACACAGAAGGGGGGGGCAGAGATTATTCCATAACTAAACGTCGTTATCAATTGGGGTAGCATGAACTCCAGAGTTCCTGCTGATCTGCTCAAATTTCTGGCCTTTGCCAAGAATGCATGAGGATGGCGGCCATGTTTTTGGTAGAGCTGTAGGGCCGGTGGGGAAGTGTTAATTTGGTCGACTGAAAAATGACTGCAGCAAAATGGCATTTTATCCAAAAGACTACGACTAAAGCCAAATTACAATCAGTCCATCCCAAACATTTCCATCTACCCTCGTAAATAGACTTTCCTCAGTTTTAGTCATCACTTCGTTGCCTACATTTTTTTTCAGGGATGAAAACCAGACAATAACCAGGTCTTTGAAGAACATTATAAAAAAACAAACAAAAAAAAAAAAAAAGACTAAATTATCACTGGTGGTGGCTTGGATATAAAAGCAGGAGACGACACACTAACTCATATGGCTGATACCCCTCCAGTTACTCATTAGGCACCTCTATCCATCCATACGTTCAACCAATTATCGGAGATCGCTCAACTGGGAGCCGTTAGCGTTTGATGCTGTCCAACCTCACGCAACACTAAACACGTGAAGTCTGTAGGCTTCCCTAGGGCTCTTTGCAGGATGTGGTCACCATAAGAGTCGTCATCGCAACCATTCTGAATCTGCGTGACATGACAGGATGAAGCCTGGCCAAGGGCTACCAAGACCAACATAGTCCATGTAGGAAAACGCTCATCAACAAAAGTCAGTGGCGAGAGAGTCGATTTGTACAGGAAAGGCTTCCAGTAAAGCAAGACATATAGGTCTATTCAAAGAAAGGTGAACCTCAGAATTTTTCTGGTTTGGCCATTTTGACCTAGAATTTTTCACTTCTCCAATTTATCTCACTTTCCAAATCGGCTATTTGCTCTAGATTGTTCTCTTCTCCTGCCAGTTCTCCTGGTTTTCACCTTTCTCTGAATAACCCTGTAAGGCTGGAGAGGATGCAACGGCCGTCCATAACGTCAAGAGTCTGGGATTTAGCCAAGGAACCGATCGTTATCAGAAAAGAACAAAAACACTCAAGAAACCCCACATGGTCAAGAGACCGAGGTAGCGCAGGGCTCGTTACCCAGAAGCACAACCCTCCATGAGTCCTATGGACCATTGACGTGCAGTGAGGTCAGTGGCTGGTGAGGCACTGGCTAGTATCAGAGCCAGATATACACCGATTACGTAGGTTCAGTGCTCCCAGGAACCGGCTGCTCTCAGGGCTCCCCAAGAACCGGCTGCTCTCAGGGCTCCCCAGGAACCGGCTGCTCTCAGGGCTCCCCAGGAACCGGCTGCTCTCAGGGCTCCCCAGGAACCGGCTGCTCTCAGGGCTCCCCAGGAACCGGCTGCTCTCAGGGCTCCCCAGGAACCGGCTGCTCTCAGGGCTCCCCAGGAACCGGCTGCTCTCAGGGCTCCCCAGGAACCGGCTGCTCTCAGGGCTCCCCAGGAACCGGCTGCTCTCAGGGCTCCCCAGGATCTGGCTGTTCTTTCTCAGTGTTCTCTATGATGTGGCTGCTCTGTCTCAATGCTCTCCGTCTCAGTGCTGGACATGATGTGGCTGCTCTGTCTCAGTGCTCTCCTGGATGTGGCTGCTCTCGGTTCTTCCCAGGAACTATTGCAGACTTCAAATGAATCTATTAGCCAGTTTGAGCTTACGCATTTCGCGTAGCGTTCAGCTGCATAAATTGCAGCAGTTCAGGTATAGCAGGAAAAAAAGGACACCAGGGATGGACAATGGGGGGAGCGCGGAGCAGGTGACTTTGTTAACATTTTTTTATCAGCAGATTTTATTTTAATGGCAAGTGAGCTGAGCCCACTTAACCAACTCATGGCAGGTGAGGCCCTGCCTCACCTGCCTTCCCTGATGGCACGTCCCTGCTATGGACTCCAGGAGGGGATACTTGCGGTGGCACAGAAGCTCTACCGCGAGTATCCCTGCAGTTAGCGCTGCATTCCCGGGGTGAGGAGCTGTGCTAGCGCCTGCCCAGAAATATTTTGTTAACATGGCGACGCTACGGAGAAAGATTTTTCCCAGTTAGCTCGAAGGAGGGAGTTGTTTCGGTCCTATCCCAGGAACTTTATCAAAGCAGCTTTTATAAACTTTTGGGTTTGTTTGTATTTGTAGAATCAGAACATTTGCATTTATTTTATAGTAAAGATGGTGTAAAAATAAAAGAAGGTTAAAAAAAAAATCTGCGATTCGGTTTTACCTTTTTGACAATAATGTCCATTTCCGGTAACACGCGTGTGCGCACAAAGAACCATCAGGTAATAACACGTATCGTAAAGGGTCAAGGAACGTTTTGGGGTCTACAAATTGCTCGATTCTTTTTTAATGTCTGTCTGCAAAAATCCACAAATAAAAGAATTTATAAAAGCACCCCAAAAAATAAAAACAAAAATAAAAAATAAAAATTAAGAAATTACAAAGAGCTACGTATAACCCATCTCAGAGTCCGATACGATTGGCTCGCAATTTGCACATGGAAGGTCTGATTTACACACATCAGCGCGGTCTCCGTGGCGAAATGCTCTTTATTCCCCTAGGCGCGCTCGCCAAAAGGCAATTTATTTTTAGTTTCCATCAGTGTAAAGTTCCCAAACATCCAATAAAGTGAAGATCAGAACTTGGACAGCTTCCATATTCTAGATGCTGCCAGGGAGGGACAGGATGGGGGAGGGGGCTCGAAGTAACTCGAGTCTGCCCTGCGCCGAGCACCTTGTGAGAGACGCGGTAATAAGTCATTTTAGGAGCGATCTTGGCAGTGGCTACAGTCACTCCCTTGAACGTTTGGCCATGTGGTTAAAAAACCGCATCTCTCCGGTGTCAGGTAATGTATTCTGACTTCTACATCATTGCCGACGGGCGTTCGAACCCGTGACCGAACTCTTGGGGCTTTTTTTTTTTAAAAATTTAAAAAAGTTATATATTTTTTCATATTAAAACAGAAAAAAAAAAAAAAGGAAGAAGATTAAAGGATTAAAATTAACGTGACCGCTTGGCTGCATACGAATACTTTTATCTTCCCAAAGGATATTTTACCCCCGGGTCAAATCAGCTTCCACCTGACCCCTTCAAATGACTCCAGGATTTTAATGTGCCCGTGAAGAGCTCAAATAATTAAAAAAAAAGGAGGAAATATATATATATATATATATATATTATATATATATTTTACAGTACAAATAAAAAATAGACATGGGCACAGCACAAAATTTCGTTTTGAACTAATGGATTAGTCCTAAAATGCAATTTATTTAGTTGCTAAAGAAATTTGCTTTCAGTTCTTTAGTATGAAAACTAATTTCATTCACCCGAAAACCAGCGGATACAATTACTATTATAGTGGCTCCTCAGAGGGCTGAGATCGCTGCTTGTTACAGTATCACTCACTCTCAGCACAATGTGCCAGGCAAAGCTGTTACAGTAACTGAATGCTGCTCATCACAGCGCTCAGAGTTTCAGTAAAACTAGTAAATTATATTTTTTATATACAAGATGTTAGAACAATATTATTTTTTTGTTTTACTGAAACTGAGCGCTGTTACAGTCAGTTACTATAACAGCTGAGCCTGATACATTGTACTGAGAGATAATATAACAAGCCGCCGATCTCAGCGCTCACAGCCACTGGATTTAATGGGCAAAAAAAAAAAAGTTCCTCTCTGTATAATGTATAGAACATCCTCCTGCATTAGTGAATACCCCTCTCTGTATAATGTATACATCATCCACCTGCATTGATTAATACCCCTCTCTGTATAATGTATAGAACATCCTCCTGAATTAATGTCCCTCTCTGTATATAACATCCTCCTTAATTTATACCTTTCTCTGTATAATGTATAGAACATCCTCCTGCATTAATTAATGCCCCTCTCTGTATAGAACATCCTACTGCATTGGCATGTGGAGGGTGCAGAACTTCGGAATGCAATGCTTATCCAGCACAGGAGAGGGAACGTTTACTTAAACTTTGTATCTCTGTGGGGGAGAGAGACAGGAATATAAAAGCAGGGGAGAGGGAAAATATTAACGTTAATCGGTCTGAAAGCTCAGAGAAGAGATGACTGGTGCAAATTTATTTTTATAATAATAAAATAAAGCACTTTAAATCCAGGGAAAACTTTCAACTAAATCACACTGAAGTTTCATAATGACAGAGTAACTGTGAGAGCTGGATACTAAATGTATCAGATGTAAAAAAACCTTTATAACAAGCAGCACTGGGAGAGGAGAGGGATTTTATATAAAACGTGTATTATAGATGAGGAAAGGGGGATAGTGCTCCTGGATAATATAAAATGTATCAGACCTAAGCCCCTATTATGCAGAGCGGGAGGGGAGATAACACACGTTTTATAAAGTCCCTCTCTTCTCCCAGCGCTGCTTGTTATAAAGGGGTTTTTACTATCCAGCCCTCCTCTGTCATTAGCTTTCAGTGTGATTTATTTGAATGTTTTCCTTCTCCAGCTGCTTTTATCATCTTGTCTGTCTCATAGACATGCAAGGGTTAAGTAAAGGTTTCCTCTCCTGTGCTGGCTGTCTGTGCTACGAGTGAGTATTCTGGAGCTCTATCACTGTCAGATTTTCGGGTAGGGGTCGGGAAGGATTATGCATACAAACCTTTTCTGTAGCTTTGCGATGTTGCGCTCTTCATTGCTGGTCTCCTTCACTCAATGTAATATCACAAAAAGGACTAAAACTAAAATGTAGTGCATTCTATTTTAGTTTCTTTCGTTTTTTGTACTGACCAGTTTCGTATCTCGAGTCATACTAAAACTAAATTATCTCAAAATTCGGACTAAATCGTTTTAGTACTAAAATGAATGCACATGTCTAGTAAAAAGCTTACAGAACATAAAGGCTTCCAGTAAGTGTTAAAGTATTAAAAATAATACCATTAAAAGGCTTAAAGTATTAAAAAAATAATAAGTAACAGGTTCTGGCATAAAAAAAAAAATATATACAAAAAAAAAAAAACCTGTAAAAACAGAAAATAAACCAATTCGGCCAAACAAAACGATCCCCTTTCGATGGCGGAGCCCAAATCTATTTTCTGGATTTTAATACAATTCATCGTATGGATTACTGAACAGAGGCGGCCAAACCCCACTGGATGGAAACCAGTCAACATGGAAAGGCTAAGAATATCAAACATAGATAGCAGTTACAGTACAAAAAAAATACTAAAGTAGCACAAAAAACTGGTGCTGTATCCTAGAGGTGGGCAAATAAGTGGGATTAACATCTCACACATACAGCTTCACCGGTTAAGAACCACTAGATTGCCCCTTCAGACAGAGACAAATAACATGAATATTTGGGTACCTGGGATCTCAAACTCCAGCCGCCTAGTCGTTTCTAAACTCCCATGGATTTTCTAGTTATCTGGTTCAGTCAGGGAATCCTGGGGTTTGTAGGCCAGACACATCTGGGGCGTTTGAGATCACGGATATACAGTTGTGTTCAAAATTATTCAACCCCCAATGCTGTAAAGGGTTTTAGGGAATTTAGTGTACATTTGTAATTGTATTCAGAATGAAATCCTACAAGGACTTTTTAAAGAACCATATGCAGCTAAAATGACATCAATTGGTTTTGTAATACAGTAGTAAATGTTTCTTTTGTGAATTCTTCATTGACACAATTATTCAACCCCTTAAAGACTACCACTCTGAAGAACAGAGGTTCATTCAAGTGTTTTCAATCAGGTATTGAAAACACCTGTGGATGTCACGGAGCAGCAATAAAGCATAATAAGCACCAATTAGGCAGCTTTAAAATGACTGTGATACTCAGCTCCTTCTAGACATTTACTGGTGTGGTTACAAACATGGTGAAGTCAAGAGAATGGTCCAGGAAGACAAGAGAAGAGGTGATTACTCTTCACAGAAAGGGCAATGGCTATAAGAAGATTGCAAAGATGTTAAACATACCAAGAGAGACCATAGGAAGCATCATTCGCAAATTCAAGGCAAAGGGCACTGTTGAAACGCTACCTGGTCGTGGCAGAAAGAAGATGCTGACTTCGACTGCTGTGCGCTACCTGAAGCGTAGAGTGGAGAAAAGTCCCCGTGTGACTGCTGAGGAACTGAGAAAAGATTTGTCAGATGTGGGTACTGACGTTTCAGCTCAGACAATACGGCGCACACTGCGTAATGAAGGCCTCCATGCCAGAACTCCCAGGCGCACCCCCTTGCTGTCTCCAAAGAATAAGAAGAGTCGACTGCAGTATGCCAAAAGTCATGTGGACAAACCACAGAAGTTTTGGGATAGTGTTCTGTGGACTGATGAAACAAAATTAGAACTGTTTGGGCCCATGGATCAACGCTATGTTTAGAGGAGGAAGAACAAGGCCTATGAAGAAAAGAACACCTTGCCTACTGTGAAGCATGGCGGGGGGTCAATCATGCTTTGGGGCTGTTTTGCTTCTGCAGGTACAGGGAAGCTTCAGCGTGTGCAAGGTACCATGAATTATCTTCAGTACCAGGAGATATTGGATGACAATGTGATGCAGTCCGTCACAAACCTGAGGCTTGGGAGACGTTGGACCTTTCAACAGGACAATGATCCCAAGCATACCTCCAAGTCCACTAGAGCATGGTTGCAGATTAAAGGCTGGAACATTTGAGTGGCCATCGCAGTCAACTGACTTAAATCCGATTGAGAACCTCTGGGACTTAAAGAAAGCAGTTGCAGTGCGCAAGCCTAAGAATGTGACTGAACTGGAGGCTTTTGCCCATGACGAATGGGCGAAGATACCCGTAGATCGCTGCAAGACACTTGTGTCAAGCTATGCTTCACGTTTAAAAGCTGTTATAACTAAAAGGATGTTGTACTAAGTACTAAGATTGAATGTCACTTGGGGGTTGAATAAAACTGATAATGATGTGAGCACAGAAAAGACATTTGTGCTTATTTCATTATAAATGTTTTATGTTATATTTGTCTGACCTACACGTGCCTCTTTGATTTAATTGTAAGCAAGATGACTGAATGATCAAAATCAATGTCAAACTGGCCAAAACACTCAATTTCAGTGGGGGGGGTTGAATAATTTTGAACACAACTGTATACAATTTAAGCGATAACGTTGGAGAACGCAAGAACAAAACATCCAGAGCCATTACTAAGGAGAATCAGACCATGGGTCTTCTGCGCGTGAACCACCAGTTCTCTTGGATTTTATCCTCATGGGGATCAAGTCCAACGTTTGAATCCCGCAGAGAAAAACTTACAAGATCCTTCACAATTTTTAAAGATCTCTATGCTCCATTGCCAAAAAACCAACAGTTTTCAAAAAATGGTCGCCCGCTCTGACGAAAAACTGACGAATCCACTGTGACCAATGTCCAGCCCCACAACTTGTCAGATCATTGAGGAGATCTATTGCTACTTCATTATTGCCCAAACTTTCACAAGCCAATAACATAGTCCAAGAAGCTGAGTAAGCATTTCCGAGGGCTATAGCACGGCATTATATTGACCGTTCTAAAAAGGACTCCGTCAGCATCGCTGAACCAATACAATGGCCTGTGGGGGCTCCCAACATATCTGCTACACTGATATAATCAATTGGAGTCTAGTTTTATGACTATGGCTTGTCCACCAAGTATATGTAACCAACACTCACTCGAGCTGGACCTCATCTAGAGTCTGAAAGCTTTTCCCTGGAGGATCAGTTGGTTGGTAGTTCGGGAAGAGATGACCACCACCTCTCACTAAGATTCCACTCCTTACATCCTGAAACTACCGACTGGCTGGGACATCAGGCGACACGTGGTCAGAGAGTCAAAAGGACCAACCTTGGCTTGGCCCAAAGGAACACGTTGCAAAGGACACTGCGATGGTCAACGGTGGCCCAACAGTTAACACCTTTGAGGACTGAAGGCATCTACTATAAGCCCCAAAACCACCGTGAAATGCTCAGAGAGACCCTTTAACCTACCCACCCTCCAAGGCCAATTAAATATATTAAACTGGTCAGACACTCACCTCGATGAACGTGTTCAGGGTGGCATTGGTAGGATTATGGGTGATGAGGAACCGCATGTTCTTGTAGCAGACCTCCACAGGAGCAGGACGATTTATACGAGCCATGGTGTCGTGGGAAAAAGTTCTAAAGTCTTAAAAATCACAGAAAAAAAAAAAGCGAATACAAAACGACAAAACACAAATATTGTGCAAAACACCCCGGAGGGCTGTACAGTATAATCCTCTTTCCGAGCACAGTAAAAGAAAAGAAAAAAAAAGCAGCAAAATAAGAATCCACCGGGCGTCTGGCCGTCACGACAGGATTCACTTTCCTTTGATACAAGACTGTGCCGGCGGGAAAGAACTTATTTTTTCTTAGAAACGTCCTTCGGTTTTTGTACGCGAAGATAAAAAATAATAATAAAAAAAAAAAAAATGAATATATATTTATATATAAATATAAATATAAACGAGGATTTTTCTTTATAGGTTTGTCCTGATCGTTCAAATGCAAAATCGATGTTGCTGGTTCCGCAATCACGTTACCCCATCTGGATAGACTGTATGGGATCCACCGAGGACCGGTGAGGGTAAGGACGCGGGAAGACGGAGGAGCAGGAGCCGGCGTCGGGAGGTGACCTGCACGCAGGAGGTTCTAATGGTTCTATCCACCGGCAAAGACCGCCGCGCCGAGCGTCGGGCAAGGCACGTCTTTCATGCGTTGACGCTGTGTTGTGCGTGGCAGTATTCAAAAATTTTCTTCAGCCGCTCCATATATCTGTAAAATGCAACTGTGGAACAAAAGAAAGAAATCCATCAATAAAACAATACAAATCCATGTTTGCAGACGCATCGGAAACGAGGAGAATCGAAGATTTCATTCATTGTACAAAGAGTAGAAGAAATGCAAAGATATAGAAAACAGGATATTTTTAAAAAAAAAAAAAAAAATTTTTAGGAGCTAAAATTTCTGTATTTCGGCTCAGAAACACCGGCTGTAGAAATATTCTGGGGTGAGAAATTGGGGAAAATAAACTCCTACAATAAAACCATTTTACACGATTAAAAATCCTGAATATCAAGACACACGGACTGGCTGGATAAATCGCCCTTTACAAAAGTGATCAATGGTGGCAAAACCGAACCGCAGGCTAAGATCTAGGTTACAGAGAGGAAATAACGGGGAATAATATAAACACCCCCCCCCCACACACACAATAAAAAAAATGTCACACACTGTAAGAAGAAGTATTGGACTGTGTCGCCTCTTGCTGTGATTGCGTCACGCATTCGCCGCGGCATTGTGTCGATAAGCTCATGCAACTTCACAGCATTTATTGGCGTCCAGAGTGACATTAATTTGTGGCCAAGATCTTGTATTGATGATGGGAGAGTCGCGGCGCTGCGTAAAGTCTTCTCCAGCACATTATCCCAAAGATTAACCTCAATGGGGTTAAGGTCTGGAATGTGAGGTGGCCAATCCATGTGTGAAAATGATGTCTCGTGCTCCCTCAACCACTCTTGCACAATTTGAGCCTGATGAATCCTGGCATTGCCATCTTGGAATATGCCCGCTGTGCCATCAGGGGAGGAAAAAAAACCCATTGATGGGAAACCTGCTCATTCAGTGTATTCAGGGAGTCACATGACCTCATTTTTTGGGAGGATAACCTAGATGAACCTAGACCCGACCAACTGAAGCCACCTCAGATATCAGATCAGGCCTGTATGGCAGGCGGCGGACACGGACACACACACAATTGGAGAGGTGGGATGATGGGATTTTGGGGAAAGGTGTCCACACACAAGCCTTGTGCACACAGCTCAAACATTTCAACGTTACGAAATCTAGTTTCTGGCTCTAGGGGGCGCTGCTTTTGCTGGTGGCTTCATTTTTTTTGTATATTCGGTGAATCGGTGTCCGGCCCGGCCTCTCATCTCCGCAATCCTTACACAGCAACAAAGGGAAGGCCACAAATACTGAGTGTTGAGAAGTCACATCCGTCCAAGCCCACCCAGTGGCGCTGCACATTATATTTATCACTGGGCCAAAATTTAAAAGGGGGGGGGGGATTACAATTTTTTTTTTTTTATTTTTATAAATTATCCTCTGTGAATTAAAGTAGAAAATAGATCAAAGTGTACGTTTTGGGAAAGGGGACACTCATTTACAACAGTATAAATTGTGTGTGTGTTTCAGCATCTGGTTATGAGAGGCATAAATATATATATTGAATTCATGTAACCCTTTACTGGCAAGATGCCAGCTGGGTGCCTGGACATAGAGAGGTGGTGGCACGGGGCAGCTGGGTGCCTGGACAGAGCGGTGGTGGCACGGGGCAGCTGGGTGCCTGGACAGAGCGGTGGTGGCACGGGGCAGCTGGGTGCCTGGACAGAGAGGTGGTGGCACGGGGCAGCTGGGTGCCTGGACAGAGAGGTGGTGGCACGGGGCAGCTGGGTGCCTGGACAGAGCGGTGGTGGCACGGGGCAGCTGGGTGCCTGGACATAGAGGTGGTGGCACGGGGCAGCTGGGTGCCTGGACAGAGCGGTGGTGGCACGGGGCAGCTGGGTGCCTGGACAGAGCGGTGGTGGCACGGGGCAGCTGGGTGCCTGGACAGAGCGGTGGTGGCACGGGGCAGCTGGGTGCCTGGACAGAGCGGTGGTGGCACGGGGCAGCTGGGTGCCTGGACATACACAGGTGGTGGCACGGGGCAGCTGGGTGCCTGGACAGAGGCGGTGGCACGGGGCAGCTGGGCGCCTGGACAGAGCGGTGGTGGCACGGGGCAGCTGGGTGCCTGGACATGCTGAGGTGGTGGCACGGGGCAGCTGGGTGCCTGGGCATAGAGGCGGTGGCACGGGGCAGCTGGGTGCCTGGACAGAGCAGTGGTGGCACGGGGGACTGAAAAAAATCACACCGGACTGCCCGTGCAGATTCCGGTTTGCTGGATAGTCCGGTGATTTAGTATTTTAATGGAAATGTAACCTCAGTAAGAAATAAAAGGTGTGTATGTGCAGGAAACGTGTGTAAAGAGCACTGCGTTAATGAAGCAGCAATCCAGGAGGAAGACGTAGGTCATCCCTCTGTATACTGGCGTCCTGTGGTCTCTAAATTTAGCGCTCTATTGATCGCGCACGTGGCTGCACACGGTGGTCACAGGACTGGCTGCTGACGGAACGTGTGGCCGCTTCAGAACAATTGGAGGATACGAGCCAAGGTTAGGTCATTCGGGAAGGAAAATCCAAAAATTGTCAGATGTTAGTGCGATGATACAATGACTTGCCATCAAAACATGACATCACGGAGCGGACGCGATTCTGCGATGGACGAAACGCCTCGTTGGCAGCCGAAGAGTGTCAAAGGGAGTTAAAAAAAATATATATACATTTCAAAGACTCATTATAAATTGTGGTGGAGGACAAAAAGTGAGATTAAAAGCCTCCACACAGCAAATCATAAAGTTTATTATTGCAGAAGTCATTAACACATCGCAGCAATTCAGAGAACGGCTTCACAGAGCTACATTCCCCATATGCAGCAAGGAACTCTGGGAAGAACATGCAAATGCAGTTTGCAATTTCTCCCTTTTTGCATTCAGGGTCTGTTTTAACACAGAACCCGCTCTGTATCTAGCTATCTAGAATAATAAACCAGATGCTGTGTGTATAGGGGTGTAAACTTCCCATATTCCTGTCTGGCCCCAGCAACTAAACCTCACACATTAACCCCCCCCCTAATATCAAACTTTCTAATCTCTTCCCCAAAGAAAATTCATTGAAGCCCAAATTTTAATCCCCATAGATCTCCTTTAACCGCAAATCTAACCCGAACTGCTCCACATAAACGACAATTGTAATCCCTAATGCACCGTTATCTCTCCAATACCATAATCTAACCCCCTCTTACCCCAAATCTCTTACCTCCACACACCCCCAAATCCAAACCTAGCCCTCAGTCTACCCCACACCCCCAAATCCAAGCCCAGCTCTCCATACCTCTCCCACACCCCAAATCCATCCCGACTCCCCCATACCGCTTTTACCCTCAAATAATCCCACAACTTCACCATACCTCTCCCTTACCCCAAATAAACCTCAACTCTCCCTTACCCCAAATTAACTCCAACTCCCCAAATCTAGCCCCAAACCCCAAATATACCCCAACTCCCCCATAACTCTCCCTTACCAAAAAACGCCAACTCCCCCAAATCTAACCCCCAAATATACCCCAACCCCCCCATAACTGTCCCTTACCAAAACCGCCAACTCCCCCATACCTCTCCCTTACCCCCAAATAAACCAACTCCCCCATAACTCACACCCCTCAAATCCAACCTTAACTCCCCCAAACACCCAAATTCAACCCGACCCCCCATACCTTTCCCTTACCCAAATAATCCCCCAACTCCCCCATACCCCCAAATAAACCCCAACTCCCCCATACCCCCAAATAAACCCCAACTGTCCCATACCTCCAAATAAACCCCAACTCCCCCATACCCCCAAATAAACCCCAACTCCCCCATACCCCCAAATAAACCCCACAACTCCCCCATACCCCCAAATAAACCCCAACTCCCCCATACCCCCAAATAAACCCCACAACTCCCCCATACCCCCAAATAAACCCCACAACTCCCCCATACCCCCAAATAAACCCCAACTCCCATACCCCCAAATAAACCCCAACTGTCCCATACCCCCAAATAAACCCCAACTCCCATACCCCCAAATAAACCCCAACTCCCCCATAACCCCAAATAATCCTACAACTCCCCCATACCCCCAACTCCCATACCCCCAAATAAACCCCAACTGTCCCATACCCCCAAATAAACCCAACTCCCATACCCCCAAATAAACCCCAACTCCCCCATACCCCCAAATAAACCCCAACTCCCCCATACCCCCAAATTAACCCAACTCCCCCACACCGCAAAATCCAACCCTAACCCCCTATATCTCTTACCCCCCAATCCAACCTCAACATGTCTCTAACCCTGAACGATCGAACCCCCATCCCCCGACTCGAATCACAGTTTCTGCGTTTCGCGACCCGGTCACAGCTTTGTTTCCATCACATTTCATTGACTTTACAGAGTCAGCATTTCTGGATTCGGCGGAAACATCGCAAATGTGTAATTTGTTACAGTTCCTATTGTGCTGCAAGGGATAAAACGTGAACAAACCGTCACACCAATATCCTGTGAGAAAAAGGGGGAGAAAAAACAACGCCACTTCATTCCTAAGAAGAGACGTACAGCACGGGTTTAACCATTGAAAATGAGGAGGGAGCGGCAAGAAAACTTTGCTCTTGAAAATAATTGCTCACCCGCATTCCATCAAAACAAGGTGACACACAAGTTCATACGAAACGATTCACAGAGCAATCTTTACTTGGTGTGACCTTCCTGAGGTAAACAGGATTTTGGCCATTGAGGGATTTTCTTAACGTTTACCCTGTAGCTCAACGGTGCTACTCCTAATCTGATGACCCCCTCCCCCGCCTTCCATTCTTCCAAAATCTGAGGAGCTGCCCTGCACATATTTATTTATTTATTTATAAAGTATTTTAGCAGGAAGAACACATTGAGATTTCTCTCGTTTTAAAGTACGTCCTGGGTTCAAGAACATTAAAATGTTACAGTTGTTACAGGAAACACAATGCAAGATATTAAAAAAAATATAAAAAAATACAGATCAACAGAAAATAAATATGTAGGAAATAGCCACTGTGTTACATGTTTACAGGTGCATTCTGTATATAGTCACTGTGTTACATGTTTACAGGTGCATTCTGTATATAGTCAGTGTGTTACATGTTTACAGACGCATTCTGTATATAGTCACTATGTTACATGTTTACAGGTGCATTCTGTATATAGTCACTGTGTTACATGTTTACAGGTGCATTCTGTATATAGTCACTATGTTACATGTTTACAGGTGCATTCTGTATATAGTCATTATGTTACATGTTTACAGGTGCATTCTGTATATAGTCATTATGTTACATGTTTACAGGTGCATTCTGTATATAGTCACTGTGTTACATGTTTACAGGTGCATTCTGTATATAGTCACTATGTTACATGTTTACAGGTGCATTCTGTATATAGTCACTATGTTACATGTTTACAGGTGCATTCTGTATAGTCACCATGTTACAGGTTTACAGGCGCATTCTGTATAAAGTCACTATGTTACATGTTTACATGTGCATTCCGTATTGAGGTATGTTAGTAAGGAGCTCTTGAGTGACTTAAGACTGGGGGAAGATTTGATGGCGTCTGGGAGGTTATTCCATATTTGCGGTGCTCTGTAGGAAAATGAGGATCGAGACACTGTCTTTTTGTATTGCAAGTAAGGTGCTGGTCCTGGATCGGAGGTTATAGGATGAGGGAACTGCTAGAGGAAGCAGCATATTCAGGTAGGGTGGCAGCTTCCCAGAAAAGCTCTTAAACACCAGGGTGGAAAGATGAAGAGTGCGTCTAGTCCAGTTTAGTTCTTTTAACATGTCACAATGGTGGGTCATGTAGTTACATTGTAGCGCAAAGCGACAGAATGAGTTATACAATGTAGTAAGTTTATGAAGGTGCGTTTGCGGGGCGGCTGCATACACTACATCTCCGTAATCAAGAGCCGGCATAAGCATTTGTTGTACAATCTGCTTTGTTACCGCGAGGCTCAGGCAGGATTTGTTTCTGTACAGGGCACCTAGTTTGGGGTAAAGTTTAGATGAGAGTTTTTCGATGTGGGGGCCAAAGGATAGATTAGGGTCCAACCACATACCTAGATATTTGAGAGAAGTGACTGGTCAGTGTGCCATTTGATTTTGCCCCAACACATAGATGGGGTGTTTGCAATTTGTGTAGTTTAGGTTTTGTTCCAAAGAGCATAGTAACAGTTTTGACAGTATTTAGAAAGTTTGTTATCTTTGATCCACTTTTCTACCTCTGAATTGTTCTTGCAGCACGGCCTCCAGCTGCGGAGATCTGGTTTGCTGGTATAGGTTACAGTGTCGTCTGCGTACATGTGTACAGTTAAGGCTTTGCAGACATTAGGCAGATCATTTATGAATATTGTGAATAGCAGGGGGCCGAGTATCGAGCCTTGGGGTACACCGCACGTGACTGGGAGGGATTTAACAACCATTAAATTATTACACCCCATTAGGGACAACGCTTATATTTTTGGACTTTTACACTTTTTTCCTTTTAACTAGTTAAGGGGAATTGTTTTGTGTGGAGATCATGCAGAATAATCCAAAATTCAGGAGCCGGGGTCAGCAGAGGCCGCGGCAGCACCATGGACAGCCTTTAATAACATAATAATGCCAATTAATTCACATTTTATCCACAGCCAAGAACGATATGATGCTTTTCCACCACAGTTACAAAAATCCCAAAAATGCGATTTTTTAATCCAACCCGTTTTATACGTTTTGAACTAGAGCAGGTGGTTATTTACTGAACTAGCATTTGGGGCAAAAGGAGGAAGAAATGAAAAATGGAAAAAGGGAGGTTTAAAAAATAATAAGATAAAAAAAAGCAGCATTTCTAATCAGTTTCTTCCCTGAATTTTGATATCACATGCTTGTAAAAAAAATAAAATTCTTTGGTACTTTCCTGGATTTCCCGAACACCTGGAAAATGATTCCATGGATCGACATTCCCTCCCATATAAAAATAATAAAAAAATGGCCCCGCCACCGACAAGTCTACAGGACATTGGGGAAAGGTGCGGTGTCTGCGCTTAGTCATCCAAGGCTTGGATAAATTGTTTTATAGGACAAAAGGTCAGGTTTTTGTCTAAAATACATATGGTTATTCAGGTTCTGTTGTTGTTGGCCCTCATTGCAAACACCGGCACAAGTCACCGGTGGGTGCAATCCCAAAAAAATGCCGGCAGTTCAGGGGGGGGGGGGGAGGCAATTTTCTCCAGTGTTTGTAACTCTCAACCCCAACGGTATACAGGGACTCCTAAAGGGAAGCCTAAGGCTAGCGTCAGACGAACGCATTTTTCGCGTTGTCCGTTAAAAAGTGTGTTCGGACGAATGGACGCATTTTTTCACGGATCATCAATAAAACACTTTTTGCGTCTGGACGTTATGTTGGCCGGACATTAGCAGTGTCTCACTTCTCCTAAACACGCAAACACGCCGCTAGCGGACGCAGCGCACTCTGTACGTCAGTACTAGCGGTATCACGTTTGAAAAAATGCGTTAGTTTGCCACTTTCGTGCGGCCGTACTTCATATGTTGTCCGGCATTGGACGTCATTTGCGGCTAGCACGGCCGTGATTAAGTGCAGCTAAACACACGTTAAAACTGCGTTCGTCTGACCTCAGCCTTACCCTCCAGATGCTTATAGGGAACACCCGTGTACACTATATGGAGCGACGCAGGTCTCGAAAACCAAAAGAGGTTATTCAGAGAGCACCGAAATTTCAGGGCCCTCAATTCACCGACCCTGCGGTGATTTCGGCATTCAACACAAGGTCCCCGAAATCGATCCGCCGAACGCCTCAGATAAACCGACAAATCCCCGATTTCAACAGCTGAATGCCTCCTAAAAAAAGCTAACCAGCCACTGAGGAGTTAAAAAAACATCACACACCAAATTTTAAAGGGCGTTTAAAAAAAACTAGTGCATGAATATATATAAAGTCCTATGAATGTTAATAAAAAGGTCTGTTTTCTGTTACTGAAGTATATATATATATATATTTTGGAATCAAGTTCCAGAAAATGCCTAAAAGAAGAACATTTAATAAATAAAACAAAATAAAAGATTCCTTTTGCTGCAAATGAAAAGAAATCAGGATTTAATAAATAATAACATGGATTTTTGTTTGTTTTGAATCCTATGGGTGTCGCCTGTTTACACCTGTCGAACAAACCACTGACAATCAGGGCATTCCCACATCTTTTCCCGGCTGTCTGGCATTCTCCGAATAGATTAACCATTACTTCTCTATGGGGAATTTCCCTGCAGCCAGAGATCACTGTATTCTGCCGGCAATCCACCCAACATCTGGCGAACCGCCAGCTTTTTGAATAGCCGAATGACCACGAAATTGCACCATACGGGGAAATTCACCGGCCAAGTCGGTGCTCTTTGAATAACCTTAAGTCTCAAACTTAGGGCTCGATTAAACTTTAGCGACTATTTTTTCCTTGGATGAGGGACACCCCCCCCCAAAAAAAACTTCTGAAAAAGCTAATTTTTGACCAGCATTGTACAGATTTGTGCCGTTAAACATGACCATTCGAAAAATCTGATGTTTAATAAAAGATTTCATTCCAATTCCCTCCATTTTTCTACCCGATCATCCATTTATGGTCACCTTTCAGCATTTAACCCCTTAAGGACCAATGAAGTAACGGTTACATCATAAATGCGTTGACTTTGTGTCTTTAAGGAGTTAAATGTTTTTGGAAATCGTCATGCCGATCAATTGGAAGGGAGTCGATAAAGCCGATATTTCCGTTAAAAGGTGTAGCCGCGCTGCTGACTTTTCATTAAGGCTAGGGTCAGACGAAAGCATTTTTCCCCGCGAACGTAAAAAAGTGCGTCCGAACACATTGATGTATTTTTTCACGGAATATGCGAAAACGGTCATACGATGCGCATTTTCGTGCGTGATGTTTTACGAATCCAAACCATGAAAATTTTTTGCGTCTGGACGTTATGTTGGCCGGACACGAGCAGGGTCTGACGTCTCCAAATCACGCACACACACCGCTAGCGGGCGCAGCGCACTCTGTACGTCCGTACTAGCGGTTCTGCGTGCTCGAAAAAATGCGTTCATTTTCCACTTGCGTTGCGCGGCCGGACTTTTGTGCGACCGTACTTCGTATATTGGCCGTCATTGCTGCTAGTGCGGCCGTGATTAAGTGCGCCTAAACGCACGTTAAAAGTGCGCTGGTCTGACCCCAGCCTTAATGTAGCCGTTATTATGCTTTTCTGTTTTTATTGTCTGCCATATGCTGTGTCGTTGTTGATGACATCTTGCGGCCCTCATCTTTTTTCCTTGTCCGATTGTGTGAGGACTTCTTTACAAAATAAAATAAAAAAAGTGTGCAGCCACGAAAGCCAATACCGGAGCCGGATTTTTATGGAGAACCGAAACGCCGGTAAGTCTGCATTTGAATCTGCCGAACTGAAAAATGGCCAAAATGTGGCCGAAAAAGGTGCCGACTTAGGCTAGGGTCAGACGAAAGCATTTTTCCCAGCGAACGTGAAAAAGTGCGTCCGAACGCATTGACGTATTTTTTTCACGGAATGCGCAAAAACGGTCAGACGACGCGCATTTTCGGTCGTGATTTTGTACGGATTCTCAATAAAACTCTTTTTGCGTCTGGACGTTATGTAGGCTGGACATTAGCAGCGTCTGACATCTAATCACGCACACACGCCGCTATGCCGCAGCTGCGCACTCAGTACGTCAGTACTAGCGGTTCTGCGTTCTCAAAAAAATGTGTTCAAATTCCACTTGCGATGCGCGGCCGGACTTTTGTGTGGCCGTACATCGTATATTGGCCGTCATTGCCCGTCATCTGCTGCTAGTGCGGCCGTAATTATGTGCGCCAGAACGCACGTTAAAAGTGCGCTGGTCTGACCCCAGCCTTAGGCCACTGGGCCGAATTAAAAATGGAACCCTTAGAAGCCATCTACACAGTCTTTTTCTGTAGAATGACAGAATAATTGATAAATTTAAGAGTCGGAGATAAAATTCAATTCGGCGGCGGCTATTGGCCTTCTAGATTGTCAGCGTTTTACCATGGGATAGCGCTTACTCAACCATCGCAGGTGGGAGGGGAATGGGACCAGGGTTTTTGACACCAACGACAGCCACTCCAGATTTAGACGCTAGATCAGCCAGATTAGGGATTTCAAATGCAGGCCCCCAGATGCTGATGGCCTACAATTCCCAGAATTCTTTGCATGCAATAGACGGTCAGAGAATCATGGGAGCTGAAGTTCAGCAACATCCGGAGGGACTGGATTTTGACAGCACTGCGCTAGATGGGCTTGTGGTTTCTTCATTTCCTTGAAGGACCCTCGCAGAAGACACTTGTGTTTCTTTGTGGCTTTTTCCCAGAGCGCCAAAATACTAAAAGCCCAGGTTCAAAAGGACACAGACAAGAAAAAAAAAAAAAAAAGAGTATCTAGAATAAAAGTAATTACACAAACAAGTCCCTTCCAAATCCAAACCAAACATTGTGAAAGAGCGGATCAAAGTATCTGTGAAGACGCCTCTGGGTGAACTCCTACTGCACATCCCAACCCTGGATGAACCTGCGCTTCACATGGACACATGGAGATTAATGGAACGAGACAAGGCAAAAAAATAATAAAACGTGCAACCTCACATCAACCATCATCTAGAGAGCGAGAAAGAGGAAGTGAGGAAGATGTCCATCGTCTTGATGCACAGTCCATAGTCCTGACATTTGCCTAAGGCTTCCGAGCATCTTCTAGACATCTGTTTTTGCACTGGTCATACTTCGCCCACCAGGCCGCCATTGCCTGTCTCCTACAGGTCACCACTTCTGAGCTAAACCAACAGGGAAACGTCGGCATCTCTGACTGGACCTCCAATTGCTGTGCCAATGCGATCACCAAGATGGTGGTACCTGATAAAGTGCACCTGTCACTATTGCCCAATGACAGATCATGTTCCTTGTTTTATTGCATATCTGGTCCATTTAAACCGAGAGTCGGAAACCTGAGCCCTCCAGATGATTTGGAACTACATGTCCCATCAGTCTCACGCACTCATTAGCTCCGCTGAGTGCTCACGTAAAATTTACTTCCGAAGCATCTGGAGGTCTGGCTGCTAACCAGCTACCCATCTCGCCAAGGCTGCTGACCCATGATTTACATCCTATGTAATTGAGGAACGCTCAGATCATTCTGTTTCTGCGGCCATTGGAGTTTCCAAACAAGCTGGATAGTCCTGTGTCCAAGGAACGCAATGTACTCCAAACCGTCACAGATGCATCCACACCAAGCCAAGTTTCAATGGAAGGGACATCAACCTCTAGGTGTCTGAAGTACAGAAATACAAGAATTTCTCAGGCTCTTCAGTGATCGCCGCCACTTATTACCTCTTGGAAGACCAACAGTACTCCTTGAAGTCAAGCAAAACCATCCTACGTAGACCCAAGGTCAAGTCTACGGAGTCTTGAGGTCCAAAAACGATACGTACACAAGCCAGGACAGAGACGCTCATAAAGTCAAGGACCTCTCGAAAAGACCCCTCTCTCACCTCAAGATCTTAAGAAATCTTTGCCCACCTTGTTTACCAGGTGTGAACTTTGGTTGCCCATTAAGGTCAAGTCGGCACGTATCGGACAATCGAAAGAGGGATTTACTCAAGCTGCAGGCATACCTTTAGAGCAGTGAACTCAAAACACAGTCGCCCCCCCCCCACCCCGATATTTCTGAACTACAACTCCCATAATTCTCTGGCTATGTATTGCATTGAAAGAATTCTGGGAATTGTAAGGATCAACATCTGGGCGGCCAGAGTTTGAGATCCCAGATTCCGAGAATCAAACCTAATGGGGGGGGGGGGGGTTTAACCCTTTTGCTACAAAAGTTGTATAAAACCAAAAAAATTGTATGTAGTACAATGAGAAACAAAAAACAAGAAACGCAAAAAAACAGAATGTGCGTACAAAACCCTATTTGCACACAGTGTTTGCGTGTGTGCCCCCTCCCGGAGAAACAAAATGCTCGGAGATCTCACTCCTGCATTACCTGTAACCCAGAGATCTACATTTATCACTGGATGTGGGGCACAACACCATTTCTGCCTGTATGCTGATAAAACAGACTCCGTGTGACATTGTGCCAGATAAGGGACGCCATCTAGTGTTTAGAACCTTTTATCCCAGCAATATTTCTGTAAGGCTGGGTTCACACCTCAGCGTTTTTCAAACGTGCGCGATCGTGCGTTTTTCTACGCGCATTGCAGCACGTTCGCGGCTATGTCTAAGAAACTCCCGTACTTTGGGCGTCAGACGTTTTACAGCGCATTCCTGCGCTCTGTAAAACTTCCAGGTGTGAACCAGCCCCATAGGAAATCATGGGATTTCCGGGGTTGAGCGTTTTACAGCGCTCAGGAAAGCGCTGAGGTGTGAACGGGGCCTAAAGGCTAAATGAAAATGTGCTCATTTCAAATCTATTTTACAGTTTTATCCGACTTTTTAGAATAACAAGCTATATCTAAAATATTCATTTTACCCTAAATTAAATGTTACCGACACATCACTGGCTTCAAATGGAATACGGAGATGTAGTGTATGCAGCCGCCCCGCAAACGCACATTCAGAAACTTACTACATTGTATAACTCATTCTGCCGCTTTGTGCTACAATGTAACTACATGACCCACCATTGTGACATGTTAAAAGAACTAAATTGGCCGTCGCTGGAATCTAGACGCACCCTTCACCTTTCCAACCTGGTGTTTAAGAGCTTTTCTGGGAAGCTGCCATCCTACCTGAATAGGCCGCTCCCCCCCCCGCAGTTCCCTCATCCTATAACCTCAGATCCAGGACCGGCACCTTACTTACAATACCACAATACAAAAAGAAAGTGTCTCGATCCTCATTTTCCTACAGAGCACCACAATTATGTAATAACCTCCCAGACGCCATCAAATCTTCCCCCAGTCTAAAAGTCTCTAACAGCTCCCTGTTAATATACCTCAATACAGAATGCACCTGTAAACATGTACCACAGTGACTATATACAGAATGCACCTGTAAACATGTCACATAGTGACTATATACAGAATGCACCTGTAAACATGTAACATAGTGACTATATACAGAATGCACCTGTAAACATGTAACATAGTGACTATATACAGAATGCACCTGTAAACATGTAACACAGTGACTATATACAGAATGCACCTGTAAACATGTAACATAGTGACTATATACAGAATGCACCTGTAAACATGTAACACAGTGACTATATACGGAATGCACCTGTAAACATGTAACAGTGACTATATACAGAATGCACCTGTAAACATGTAACATAGTGACTATATACAGAATGCACCTGTAAACATGTAACATAGTAACTATATACAGAATGCACCTGTAAACATGTAACATAGTGACTATATACAGAATGCACCTGTAAACATGTAACACAGTGACTATATACAGAATGCACCTGTAAACATGTAACACAGTGACTATATACAGAATGCACCTGTAAACATGTACCACAGTGACTATATACAGAATGCACCTGTAAACATGTAACATAGTGACTATATACAGAATGCACCTGTAAACATGTACCACAGTGACTATATACAGAATGCACCTGTAAACATGTAACATAGTGACTATATTTCCTACATATTTATTTTCTGTTAAAAACAAAACACAAATATACAGATTAATATCTTGCATTGTATTACTTTGTATTTCTGTAACTAACAATTCAATGTTCTTGAACCCAGGATATACTGAAAACAAGAGAAATCTCAATGTATCCTTCCTGGTAAAATACTTTATAAATAAACACGATTTTATTTATCTTTTTTTAAAAGGCGCTTGCAGGTTAAGGGGCTGAATGTTAAAAAGACATCCACATGCACCCCAAGTTCTACTCATACCCCAACGTGACCCCATGATCTGCTTTTATGTACATGGCTACAGTTGTCGGATGTGACTACAACGCTACTAAGCAGTGATGGTAATATCCGCCGCAGCGGCCGCCCGTGCTGCGCTATACGGGTCAGAAAGCAGGTGTAAAGCCACATTACATAACGTCAGCAGAGGTTTTCGGGGCCAACTTTGGGATAAATTCACAACGGGTTACACAGACGCAACTCCGGAGAAATGCAAGAGCAGCAAAAACGCCGGGTACCGCATAGAAACCATAAACCGACGCACAAAACTATTCTAACAATGCAAACAATTTTACACACACGCAGTCGAGTGAGAAAAGATCCAACGCCGGCTCTTTGCTTTATGCCTCGTTCGTATCACTCCAGATTCCCAAACAGCTCTGTGTATACGGACACACACACACACACAACACACACACACACACACACACACACTAATCGTGTTTACGAAAACAGCGAGTAATTTGCGCATACACAGCTACTTGTGTAAGTGGATACGGACGTGTTGCCAGGCGAGACAGAAGCGAAAGGTTCACGTCAGAGTTTGCTACGTACCGGTGAATAGTGTGTCAGTGTGTGATTTAATAAAAGTATATCAAAACAAATTCACGTGAATGACAATGCAAGAGAGACAACAGCACAACAAGAAACACCCACACAGACTGACATCAACACATAGGAAGCACAAACCGTATCCAAACATCCAACATACACATTATACAAACGGTAAAATACACAAAGAAACACTACAAACATAAGACACACATTGCATATTGTGTTATAGCATGGCGATGATCAACAACGTGTGTCTTTATGATTGTAGTTTGTTTGTATAGTGTTTTATAGTATGCCAATGACAAACTATAAACAGAACATAAAAGGCACACAATAACACACACACTGAAACGGAATATACAACAAGGACATAAAAACGATATAAAAGAAGCAAAATGAACAATTAAAGTCACAATGCAATATTAGACATAAAATACACCTGGAAATACAAAAAAACCCACAATATAAAGTCATAAGATGAACAATGCCGTGCAACAAACGCAATATACCAACGTAACATATTTGGAAAGAAGACAAAACGCAAAATAAGAAGGTGTATAGTAAACACTGAAGTGACACAAACACAATATAAAGGCATAAAATGCACATGGAAATACAAAAACACAACGTAGTCATAAAATGAACAATGACGTGAAACAAACACAATATATCGACATAACATTCACGTGGAAACACCACAAACGCAATATAAAAAAAAAAAATGTAAAATGACACAAACGCAATATAAAAGATGTAAACAATGAAATGACACAAACAATATATTGTACAGGCATAAAATACGCATTGAAACACCAAAAACCCAACATAAAGTCATAAAATAAACAATGACGTGAAACACAATGTATCGACATAACATACACGTGGAAACACCACAAACGCAACATACAGACAATATCCACTGAAACACCACAAAAGACATCAACTGCACACTAAAGATACAGAGTAAGTACGCAACAACATTAAATACACGTGGAAATACGATGAACACATTAAGACAAGACGTGCACATGGGGGACAAAACACAAACACATAAAACGCGCAGTCAAACACAATATACAGAAGCACTGCATACTCACGGACATACAAACGCAACATAGAAAGTAGCAAAAGATCCGCAGGGACTGAGTGCACAAACACACACACACAATATATAAACATACACACAAAAAAAACAATACATAACTAAGGGTAACAAAGTCCGATTCGAGAGAGGACCCCAGAAGAGATTAAGGGTTCGACAGAGCGATCGCCTTCTGAAATCAGGCACTGTCACCCGGCTTACCCTGGAGGAGGCGACGTGGTGCTGGCGGAGTTTAGGAGAGAACAGAGCAAGTGGCAGAGGATTTCTCTTGCGAATTATAACCTCCGCCTGGAACCAGTCCCAGCTGCTTCCCACAGCCACATGACAGGGACAATGCTGAGCGGCTAATGTCACAAACAAATGCTATGCTAATGCTCTTACAGTAACCAAGTCCAACACAAATAAGCCGCTCTTCCTCCTCCTCCTCCTCCTCCTTTCCCAGGCAGCAGGAGACGCAGGTCTCGCTCTCGCCAGGTTGCGCGGCGCACAGTATCGGTTTATTCACAGCCTCCTCCTCATCACGCCGCGCGCTCCTACATCTGACACACAACGCACAATACAGAGGAATGCGCTCTGCTCATTGTGTCCCCGAGCATTCAAATGGCTCAAAAGGCGCAGAAGAATGCGGTGCGCGCAGGGACACTGGAGGTAACGCAGGGTGTGTGCGCGCGTGAAGGAGGTTACATAGTAACAAGGTAAAAAAAAAGGAAGAGAAATAACAAAAACACAAAACAAAAGATTCCGGACGGATGTGAATGGCATTGTCACTCTCGGTCACAGGGTTATGTTGTGCCACATTGTAACCAGAACATGTCAACACAGAAACAAGCACTTACACATTCCATCACTAATACATACATACCGTGTAACACACACACACACACACGTGTAACAGTTTAGGCTGGGGTCAGACTAGCGCAGTGCGAACGTGCGTGTAGCCGCACTTAATCACGGCCGCAGTAGCAGCAAATGACGTCCAATGCCGGGCAGCATACGAAGTACGGCCGCAACCCACTTCTAACAATACAGGCGGGATGATACCCGGCAGACACACAGACCAGACTGCTCCTATACGGACATAAAAAATAAATAGGAGTAAGTGCAGTAGTTACAATGTGTGTATATAGGTGTACTCCGCGCTTTACAGGTTACATTACAGCAGAGGGAGGTGCAGTAGTTACTGCTATATAAATATACATACATTTGTGTAACAGGTGTACTCAGCGCTTTACAGGTTACAGTACAACAGAGGGAGGGGCAGTAAGTGCAGTAGTTATACAGTGTATGTATATTTATATAGCAGTAACAGGTGTACTCAGCGCTTTACAGGTTACATTACAACAGAGGGAGGGGCAGTAAGTGCAGTAGTTATACAGTGTATGTATATTTATATAGCAGTAACAGGTGTACTCAGCACTTTACAGGTTACATTACAGCAGAGGGAGGTGCAGTAAGTGCAGTAGTTATACAGTGTATGTATATTTATATAGCAGTAACAGGTGTACTCGGCGCTTTACGGGTTACATTACAGCAGAGGGAGGTGCAGTAAGTGCAGTAGTTACACAGTGTATGTATATTTATATAGCAGTAACAGGTGTACTCAGCACTTTACAGGTTACATTACAGCAGAGGGAGGTGCAGTAAGTGCAGTAGTTATACAGTGTATGTATATTTATATAGCAGTAACAGGTGTACTCGGCGCTTTACAGGTTACATTACAGCAGAGGGAGGTGCAGTAAGTGCAGTAGTTACACAGTGTATGTATATTTATATAGCAGTAACAGGTGTACTCAGCACTTTACAGGTTACATTACAGCAGAGGGAGGTGCAGTAAGTGCAGTAGTTATACAGTGTATGTATATTTATATAGCAGTAACAGGTGTACTCGGCGCTTTACAGGTTACATTACAGCAGAGGGCGATGTATCCCCCGTGTTTATTGCATAGTCACACTCTGCCACCAGCAGGTCTCGGCAGAATTTGAGCTTCAGACAGTCAGTGGTTTTTCCATTCATCAATCACACAAATCTGTAAATCACGTGCCAGTCGTTAACCAACAGGAGAGGAACTCGGGTGGACTTTTGCTCCTGCACAGCACAGGCTTGAGGTGGGCACATGTTGCCATGCTCTCCTGCACAGCACAGGCTTGAGGTGGGCACATGTTGCCATGCTCTCCTGCACAGCACAGGCTTGAGGTGGGCACATGTTGCCATGCTCTCCTGCACAGCACAGGCTTCAGATGGGCACATGTTGCCATGCTCTCCTGCACAGCACAGGCTTCAGATGGGCACACATTTCAATGTTCTCTTGCACACCGCAGGCTTGAGGTGGGCACAAGTTGCCATGCTCTCCTGCACAGCACAGGCTTGAGGTGGGCACAAGTTGCCATGCTCTCCTGCACAGCACAGGCTTGAGGTGGGCACAAGTTGCCATGCTCTCCTGCACAGCACAGGCTTCAGATGGGCACACATTTCAATGTTCTCTTGCACACCGCAGGCTGCAGCCTTGGTCTAGCGGTGCTCCCATGTGCTCGGCTTATACGGTGGCTAGTAGCCTCACATTGGGCACTAAAATGGGGAAAGTCTGTGTCGGCAGGTTTCCCCGTAGCGTCCAGTTTTAGCGTGAAATTCTGGGGCAGGCGCTACCTCAGCACCTCATCCCAGAACGCCATGCTATCCGATGGGACACTCGCAGTAGCGCTTTCGCGAGCATCACCTCCTGGAGTCCATAGGACTACATGGAGGCTTGCGCTTTGGTGCCGCGGAGGGAGACTGGGAACCATTTGTCCCCATAAACCGCGTGGAGTGAAAGGAAGAGGCCTGATCATATCATGCAAGTCCTACAGAACATGTAGACCAGGGATCTCAAACTCTGCCCCCTCCTCATGCTTATTGCCTACAATTCCCAGAATTCTCTGAATGCTGTAATCAGAGAATCATGGGAGATGTAGTTCAGAAACATCTGGGGGGGGGGTGGCAGCATTTGAGATCCCGATGTAGACCCTGTGTACGTTGCCGCACGAGTCCCACAAGCCCGTCCAGCTCACACGGGCGGTTTACCTGCCGAGGAGGACCTGGGATCCTCAATGAAAACCTGTCCAGACACAGCTTTACAGATCTGGAACAAATTGTGAAACAACGGAACCTCCCAAACTCATTTCCCACAATAAATCCGGAGGGCGAGAGACAAGTCACCCCGTAAAGACCATCTCCCCAGAGCAAACTTTTCCTTAACCACGTGTAACGACGAGGTCACGTGACCACGAATCAACAACAACCTGGAAATGAAAGACAAACGTAAACAAATGAGGGAGAATTTAAGCTCGGGACACAACATCGCTATGTACAAACACCGGCATAACAAAACTTACCGTAAAAAATAAAAATATAGGAACAAAAACCAAGATGCACAGTCCGATACCAATATTTTAAGACTGAGTAGGAGTACCGATACTTTTAGTAAATGTCATGCGACCAAGAAATTAGGATTTTTGACGAAAGCCTGTCCAGTTTATGTTATTAAAATATATGGCCAGACACCCCATTTACCCCTTCACAGCCTGCACACTCACCTGACCTCACACGCAGACACCAGATAAATAGATCTATTACACACCCCACACAGACTTCAGATTCATGTATTCCCCACACAGACCTCAGATACATGTATTCCCCACACAGACCTCAGATACATGTATTCCCCACACAGACCTCAGATACATGTATTCCCCACACAGACCTCAGATTCATGTATTCCCCACACAGACCTCAGATACATGTATTCCCCACACAGACCTCCGATACATGTATTCCCCACACAGACCTCAGATACATGTATTCCCCACACAGACCTCAGATACATGTATTCCCCACACAGACCTCAGATACATGTATTCCCCACACAGACCTCAGATACATGTATTCCCCACACAGACCTCAGATACATGTATTCCCCACACAGACCTCAGATACATGTATTCCCCACACAGACCTCAGATACATGTATTCCCCACACAGACCTCAGATACATGTATTCCCCACACAGACCTCAGATTCATGTATTCCCCACACAGACCTCAGATACATGTATTCCCCACACAGACCTCAGATACATGAATTCCCCACACAGACCTCAGATTCATGAATTCCCCACACAGACCTCAGATTCATGTATTCCCCACACAGACCTCAGATTCATGTATTCCCCACACAGACCTCATTGCTAGCAGAATGCATTAACAGCATTCCGCCAGCATGCCCCTTCGGCTGGTCCTCCAAGCGGCCGCCGGCTTGTGACACGCTCTCATGAGATCCTTGCGAGATCACAGATGGAGGCTGCATCACAGCCCATCGGCCGCACCCCCTGCTTTAGAAGGGATCTGTAGGTCAGAAACAAGTGTGTAGAGAACAACAAAAACACAAATACCAATAAAATATCCGAGAGAAGAATAGACAACATTCCCCCCCAGGCATTTAGATGCGTCCGACGCGCCTCCTGTCCGGGAAGGAGGGTCGGGATCAATAAATACTTGGGAAATCCCTCGTCAAGAAGAGAAATAAGACGAGGAGGAGATTTTATACAAGAAATTATTACTATTTTTTTCTTAAAGTGAGGAGCTCCACGCTAGAAGTGAAGACATTCTGCGATGATCGTCACATGACATAAAAATATTTATACATAATCGGGGCTTGACACATTTATAATCAGGAGTCAGAGAAAAGGCACATTATTTGGCAGACAGACAATATTTTATCTGATGGTCACCGTTGTTGCAACTATGGTGAGCTTCAGCTATCCACAAAAAGGAAAAGTCAACACCGGCAGGTGAAGATCCTGCAGACCGTTATATATAAATATATATATATGACGAATAAAGCTAAAAAGGGATAGAGGGTTATTCAGAAAGCACCGAAATTTTGGTGCTTTCTCATTCGCCGACCCTGTGGAGAAGTAGCCATTCACCGCAGGGTCCCCGAAGGTTGCCGAACGTGGAGCCTCTGGAGACCGCAGCCAAACAGAAGGGGAAAAAAAAAAAAAACACGTTATTCTTTAAAAAGGTGTTTAATACAATAAAAATACATGAAATTGTGTGGAAATAAAAAAAAAAGTCCTGTAAAATTTAAAAGAAATTAAAAAATAATAATGTTGGTTACAGAATAAATGAAACAAAACACGGGAATCGAAAAATTCCCAAAAAATAAATGAAAATAATAAATTGTTGTGTAATATACATATATCACCAAGAAAGAGCACTCCGTATTATTGACCACCTCCTTCCAGCATTTTCTGTGAAAAAAAAAACCACCGTTTTAAAAAATGCTCAAAAAACCTGAGGTAAAATGATGGGGATTCAGTTCACCACGGGGTACATTGGCGACTGTTAAGCAAACGATGATCATACTTTGTGAACTGAATCCATCATTTTACCTCAGTCAGGTTTCTTGAACAATTTTAAAAGGTCCCCCCCCCCACAGACAATGATGGAAGAAGGTGGTCAATAATATGGAGTGCTCTTTCTTGGTGTTTTGTATTTGAGGTCTTAGATGCACCCGCTTAGTTTTGAGGTGGAGTGCAACCTTTTGCGGTTTTATACAATATTTTTTTAAAATTGCATCCTATGGGATTCGCCTGTTTAAACCGGTCAAACTGAATCACCGAAAATCAGGGCATTTATTTGACATGTCGCTGCAGTTCGGTGTCTCTGAATAGATTAACCATTACTTCTCTATGGGACAATTTCACTGCCGCTGAATATCGCCGAATTGTGCCGAACCGCACCATATTGCGACAGTCAATTCGCCAGTCTTTGTCGAATTGCCGGCTTTCTGAATAAAATTGCACCGTACTGTGAAATTCACCGTTCGGTTCCCTTCATGGCAAGTTTGGCTCTTATTAAATAACCCTTATAGTCTCTATTTTTTTTAAAGTCTTTTATTTGCTTTAAATAACGAGGCACGTTCTGACACGCCAAATTATATAAAAAAAAAAAGATTTTAAAAAAATTATTATTTTTGGGGGATTTTACTCACCTTTTGTCCCTCGCCGAGCACATCTCCTCCTCTTTGGCTCAGGGATTATCGAACCCGGAAGTTCTTGCAGCTGTAGAACACAACATGCTCTCTTATGCAACTTGCGCAGAGTAGGAATCACAAATTGTGCAGCGCTGTGGAACGTGTGCGCTTTACGCATGCAAGTTCCTTATTGGCGGTGCAGAGAGATGGTTCGGAGTCGTGCAAGAAACTTTTAGAAACAAAACCACCACCTTAGGTTTATTCATTTATTGCAGGGATGTCCAAACTCCGGCCCCCCAGATGTTCTTGAACTACAACTCCCAGAAGTCTCTGACTGTATTAGATGGATGGAGAAGCATGAGAGTTGTAGTTCATGGACATCTGGGGGGGCCGGCGTTTGGACATCCCTGATTTGTTTTGACACATATTCAATGCATTTAAACTTTAAAGATTTGCCGAGTATCAGTTTTGGTCCTTTGTGCCTCCTGTAGAGGCACAAAGGGGCGGATGCTGGGGAGGAGGAGCTAAGCTGCTCTGGCCGCAGTAACTAAAAGATGGCACCAGCAGCCTGTAACACAATCTGTGCCTCTGTTTCCATACCGTAATTTCAATTGTACCTGCTTGCTCTGGCCTGGACTCGAGCCGGGAACAGCAATCTACATTGGATGACCACAGCTTTCTCCAGTTTGCCACAAACGAAGGGCTCCTATCCAAAGCATCAGAGCCGTCAATTTACAGTAAAGAACCACAAAGTGTGGCTTGGTTGGAATAGGGAGGGAAAGGGGGGTTTGTTAGGGTCCCGAGAGGACGAGCAACATCACTAGTGGTCTGCTCTACAGTGGGGCCCGCTCAGGTCTCACAAGGTTTTAGCTTGCTTGTGTCATTACAGGGTTGAATGCTCCATATGCAAATCAGCCTGCTCTCACCCAAAAAGGGTGGCCAGTACTGATTGCCATGGACGTCATCCCTGTACGAGAGGTGCAGCAAACCCCGACGATCGTTTCGGCCTGGTTAGGCCTCGTCAGGAGGGTATAGCGGACACCCCTCTAGGCACATTAAGCAAGGGGACCACAATTTGTGTGTGAATTTCTGGACAATTTGCAGTTTGCAGACGATCAGATCGGATGAAGACCAAAATTACTCAGGTTCTGAAGGAAACCAACATCTGTTCCACATGCCCTGCCTGGGAGACCGCAACGAGCCGACAATTTGTACAAACGAGTACTGAATGCCTTCTCGTTCACGCTGTCTGTGGCAGCCAGACGTTGGATAATCAAGCCATTTAATCCATGGGACCCGTCAGAGCCTTGACGACACGCCGCGGTTGCAGGAGAGATCCTGGCCTCGATAAACACGGCAGATTGTCTTCGTACTGGCCAATAGAAGGAGCTGCTTCCCAGTGGTAGCGCGCCAAGCTCTCCTCTACGAGCCAAACGTTATTTAACAGAAAAGCTTAGCTAAAGAGGCCGTTATTCAAGTCAAAAACATTGAGCGCAATATACAGAGAGATCACCAGAGAGACAGGAAAACATTAGTGGAGCTCAGTGTGGACAATGAACCTGCTGGACGACGTGTTAAAGATGTCAACTGTTGATTCAAGCTTCAGGCGGCCATTTTGAATCATCATAGGTAATGAGTCATCATGAACTGCGATCTTCTGTCATACTGGAGTGCCCTGCGGCCGTTTAATCACCACATGCTTTAATGCTCGAGGAGAACGAGGAAAGAAGAAAAAAAGAAACCATGAAAAATTTTCTCATCCGTGACTCCTGCATGGCTTGGTAGGGTTTGTCCAATCACACACATGAAAACATGGACAAAAAAAGCTAACACGGAACGTGAAGGATGGGGCCTCACGGACGATCCGATCTGGACATCGTTCTACATCACATCATGCAATGCAAGCGTGCCAAACATATTAGAGGAGGGGCTCCATCCTGCAGAGGGATGCAGACAGGAACTCCATTGCATTATGGGAGATTCCCGTCACATGCACGACACTTTGGAAACTCTGGACATCTCGTCAAGAACAAGCTACTAGGTTTCTCGCTCCATAAATTAAAAGGGTAATCCAGAAATTCCAAGGTGACCCACTTTGCTAGGGTCGCCAGGTCGGCCATGTTTTCCTGGACTCACATTACCATTTCATGCAGAGGGAAGCACAGGGAAAAGTGATGCCCTGCAACATGTATAATTCATATGCTGCAGGAAGGAAATCAAGGCAGGTCACCTGGGATTCCCCTTTGAATGCTTACCTGCATACGTGTGAATTCTACATATTGTGGGGTGGCATTTTTCATGTACTGCCCCTCAGCATGAATACATTATATATGTGTCCAGGAAAGCGAGGCCCATGTAACAACCTTACCCTTTGCCCACTATGCTTTGAGGGGCATCAACTACATATCCCTGACAAGTACACGTCGAAGGATGTGCCACATATACCGACCAGAGAATGGCTTTGGATTTCAGCTATGGAATGGTCCTCGGGGGCGGGGTTAGACAGATACAGGTTTCCTCTGGACTGAAGTGAGCCTGGATACCAGAGACCAAACAATGACAAACTACAGTGGACTTAAATTTATTTAAAAAACTATATTAGATACGGATAGGAACAGAACAGTCACAAAGCTAAAAACCAAGCCAATTAGGTGGTGTTGGGCCCTATTCCAAGGTTGCTGTTATGTTGTGCGTCTGGAACACCAAGCATAATGGCAGACATTAAATGTTTTCATGTCCTATCCCAGCCTTTCCATTAAAGGAGACATTCCGGCCTCAGCGTCTCGCGTTCCTTACTGTACTCTGCGTCTCCTATACTTAACATAGGACGCGCATGTCCATAAGAAATGCGAGAATAGCGACCTATTCCAAGGCGCTGAATAAACGTTACGTCTGGGTCAAACCCGGGAAATGTCCCCCCCCCACAAAAGCTGGTGCGACGCTCATAACGACAAGTAAACCCCGGTGTAATTTCCCTGAGCAGGTGAGGTCTATGGAGCGGTTACTGCTCTGGTTACGTTTACACCAGGTCTGAAATACACACAGGGGGGTTAATTAGCGTTAGTTGCGTGCGCAACTACTTTTAGCAGCGCCAGCAAGTAATTTCATGGCTCCACACACTGCAGAACGTCTCGCTAAGAAATTTTAACATAAATCGGGCCAACTTTAGCGCCTTGGCTGGAATACGGAAGTTCAATGCGAGACGTTAATGGGTAAAACGAGTGATTTGTCCATTAGCGTCTGACTTGACGACAACCTTTGTTTTGTTACTTTAACATTTTGAGCGTTCCATTACTTTGATCTTTGTTTTCACCTTCTTTCAGCTCGATGTGGCTTTTGTCCTTTGCGTCCGCCTTCGTTCAGCTTTATATTGTCAGTGTTGCCCCCAGATACGCGGCATCCAATGCTTTATTCATATTTCGGAGTTCTTCATCTGTTCGACAGGGTGGGACATGCATCGAGAGGTGCTTGCCTTCTGTTACATAACAGATCTCGTACGGGTTTTATCCCTCCGGGGGATGCACGGCTGAGCTGATCCGGTGGGAAAAACAGCTTTCGTTTCACACGAAGCATCGCTACAAACAGCACATTAACCCACTGAGCCATCTTTTCAGACCCATTATCCTTTATTTATATAGCGCCACATATTCGGCAGCGCTTTACAAGATCAGTGTACAAGGGGTTGATACATTTGATACCACACATGGATGATATGACCTGATTCAGGGGGTTCCTGTTCCCAAGGGAACTTACAATCTATGAGATGTACTAGTATTGTGTGAGGTTGGCGCATCCATATCGTTAGGTGTTTAGCCCAAGGACACTCGCTGGTGGCGTCTGAGCGGGATTGAGTCGTATTTCCATGATTGTAGAGCGGTGACCTGGTGGTTAGGTTGAATCTGCTTCTCGTAAAGTCGAGACTTGCTTCTCCACAGTTGTATTGGAGGGATGTGCTGAATGGGATTTTGACTTGCTCCTCCATGGTCGAAGGGTAGAGACGTCACCACTGGACTCCACAGCAGATTGTCCATGGGTAAGACACCCAACGGTACATACTCGCCTACCACACACTTACTGGAGAGGTGCTCTGCCCGGGATTAGAACCTGGGTCTCCACGGTTATAGAGCAGCGAGGTTACCTCTACTCCATGCAGTACTCGATCCAGCCTAACGTACGAGAGGCTCGTCCCCTCCTAACGTGATCTCGCTCAGATCGGGGAGCTCCGGCGTGCATGACATTTACACCCGGCCGTGTGTGACACTTATTAATCAAGGCATAGCGAGCATCCCAGAACAGGTAGTGATGGATGGCGCCCGCCACCTCCACAAGACCGAGTGGAAATGACAGATGTTGCAAATCACCGCCGCTGCCTGCTCGGCTCATTAAGCTCGTTCAGCAGCCGACAAGATACAAGAACGCGGTTTCCAGCCTCGTTTGCTGAAATTAATTTACAGGATGAGGAAAGCGACCTTTCCAGGTCTATATATAACTATATATTCACAAGTGTTTGTGTATAGATGTACAAACCACACACACGGTTCTCAGAAATCCAGGGGACCAGGAGCTCGCTTTTAATTTGGGTGATGTCCGAAAACGTGTCCTTTTTCAGCCATTTTTTGGTTCAGGAGATTCAAATATGGGCTTACCGGCATTCTCTATGAAAATCTGACTATCGGCTCTCGCGGCTATACTTTTTAACAGAGATATCGATTTAATTGGAATTTATCGTTATGACGAATACTGATAAAATCCTAATGTGGAAAGGTGGCGATTAAAATGGATCTAACTGAATCCGACTGAAATCACTGTTTAAACAGCGACTATTCTTGTTAAAAAAAAAAAAAGGGAACAAATCTGTGACGCGGCCAAAATAAGCTTTTTCAGCTGTTCTACAGGCTTTCTTTTTTTGGAAAAGCAGCATTTTTAGTATATCGGTTCCAGCTGACTTTTTTCAGCTGAGAAAGTAGATTTAAACCCCCCCCCCCCACCCCAAAATAAAAATTAAAAATCAAACCCAAGGTTTCAAAAACATTTGTAAACAACTGATTATCTGTATATTGATTATATTACAGATACACACCCTTGAGTTTATGCATTAGTTTCTATTTAACCCTTTTATGCCGTGGGGCGTACTATGCCGTGCCGATGGGGCTCAACACCACAGGGGCAGCATAGCACGCACCACTGGCGTCCAGCCCGCCCCCCTTCAACCAATGACAAGTGCCGTGCACTGGGGCGTAACTACCAGGGGTGCAGAGGGTGCGACTGCACCCGGGCCCTTGAGTTCGAGGGGGGCCCACACCTCGCCTGCCTGGGCCTGGGGGCTTGCCTATAAAATTTATTTTATACTTATTTGTGAGTTTTACTTTGGAGCTCTGTGATAAAATCATACACCACACATATTACTGAGTTTTGTTGTTGTAAACCTGTGATTTACATTGATACACACTGCACATTACTGTGAGAGTTACTGCTGTGAAGCTCTGATATGTTTATTGCTGTGGAGCCCTGTGATACACTCATACACTACACATTACTGTGCGTTTTTTTTGCTGTGTAGCTCTGTGATACGTTCATACACAGCGCACATTACTGTCAGGTTTATTGCTGTAGAGCTCTGTGCGATACACATAGTGCACATTACATTAAAAATGGGATGGACTGAAGAGGTCATAGTGAACCTGGAAAAACGTGATTCTGTCTGGAGTCAACATTGTGGACCAGGAGGGGACCAATGCAAGTTAACAGGAGGGGGGGAAATATGTTTTTGCCTGGGGGGGGGGGGGCGTCATGGTTCCTGCACCCGGGCCCTGAGGTTTCTAGTTACGCCTCTGGCCGTGCATCAGCTGCGTAGGCGGGCTGGAGGAGGGCCCCACAGCAACAGCCAGTGGTAAGTGGTTACGTTTTCTTTGTATATATGTTTTTTATTATAAATTTATGTTTGAATTGTCTTGATAAAGGCTCGAACGTGCCGAAACGTTGATGAATTTTCAATAAAGATCAGACATTTATGTGAAGACCCGTAAGTGCCCTCGGTTTGTTGAGAGTGTATCTGCTGTGGACGTGGCTCCGGGGCTGAATCACTTAATGGTGACTTAACTATCTGAAAGCAGGCGCTCAGCTCCTTGTTAAAAACATACATATATATAAAAATGAAATAATGCGTATGTAGATCTGACGATCGAGCTATATGGGGCAACAGTTAATCATCTGGAATGTCGTCAAGTCAAAAGATCTTCCTCCACCTCATCGAGTGACATTGAATATGTAAACGCAAACTCGAGCGCCAACGTGTCGTACAATGCACAGATGTCACTGAAAAAGGTACAGAGGAAAAGAGCCATTTTTAGTTTTTCTCCTCAATATGGCTGTGCTAATGCACGGAAGTTGACATTTTTTGTTGTTTTTGTGCGAGGAGGACACCCGGTGCGTGCCAGGTATGTGTGAGATTTCACAGGTATGCAGCTCGGAACATAAATGACAAGACCAGATATGCTACTGAAACCAGACTCGAGCAGGAAACCCTGAAGGTCACACCAGCTCGACGCCGAGAACATAGTTTCCCAACCGTCGGAATGTGGACTCGATGGGGTAGTTCTGACAGGGACGAGCGACGCTCCATCACATGTGCTTAAAAGTCAGAGAGCGTTTGTGCTCACAGAAGCAAGTGGTTCAATAAAAAAAAATGAACTTTAAGCCCCCTTTTTTTTTTAAACAAATTCGCATAAAAACAAAGCGATCTTGCACCGTCAGCCATTCTGGAAAACCAGATTCTTGGTGGCAGGTCCCATTCCCACGTCTTGGTCAAGTACTAAGTTTTCCTCTGCTATCATGGGGTTCACCTCAGGTTGGGTTCTGTCAGAGCCATCAATGGTTAAGGCCGGCGTCAGACGAGCGCAGCGATCACGTCCTTGTCGCCACACAGTTTAACGTTCGTCGCAACATAGAATTATGGGCAAAAGGAGACTCCCACACGAAGTACGTGTGCACCGAACTGCGCACGCACAACGCACGTGGCAAACTGACGCAAGTTAGGCAAGAACGTAAAGCCTCTAACACGGACGCGCAGAGTGCGCCACGTTCGCGTAGCGTTCTGTGTGAGTGATGAGATATCAGACGCAGCACATTTGCGATGTCCAGCATCTTGACGCACAAAATGCCTTTTCATATCCTTCAATTTTTTTTTTTTAATCATTTTTAATATTAATTTTATATCCCATAATTCCCTTCGTTTTTCCCTACGTCCGTCAAGAAAAACCGACCGTGTGGCGTCTACAGTATCTTCCGTCAGTACGTCTGTTGTGCACGCACGCAGAGTGCACTCAGACTGCGTTCATCTGACATTTGATTTGCACTAAAGTGCTTTAGGCTAGAGTATCAGTATGGTCTAACTCAAGCTTACCAAAGCCACGAAACCCCAAACCAGAAATGTCAAAGCCGACCAAACAAGGACACCATACTGCATTTTCAACTTGCCAAAGCCAACCGTTTCAGAAGCCCAAAGTACACCCAGAGAAGCTGCCACGCTCAGGGTTCTGTCCAAAATTCCAGGACCCGAATCAGCCCGTTATTCGTCTGTCCTTTCTCTGTTCCGGAACCATGCCAGGAGACCCACAGTCTCCTTCTGGACTACAAGACTCGTACCCCTGACACTGTAGAGCTTCCCCAGTGAAGCCAAGATTCCCCACACACACACGACAAGAGAGACGTGATCCTTGGTAAAAGCCGGAATAGAATGGCTTTATTTTCCAGACAGACAATATGTGAATACGGTTTGCACAGTGTATGTTTGTTATCTGGGAGGGGTCTAAAACAATAGCTCTCTGCTGTCTTATCACTGGGAGGAGGGGGGGGGTGCTCAGACTATCTGTCCAGCAATATCAATCCCAGGGCGGGGGGGGGGGAATTAAACAGAAACGTGTTTTAAAAGCATCTAAAAGCATATCTCATACAGCATGGCAATCCCCAAATGCCCTATCAACAGTCTCTGCCATAATCACCCATATTCTGCGAGCAGGAGGCTGGCAGCCGCTCCTCTCCAAAGGGCACACATTCTATATGTAACACGGGCAATGCTGTGAGTGCCCACGCCAGCCAGTCTCAGACACTTGTAATCCAAGTCCCTCAGGAGGTGGTGGAGGCCTCCGTCACAGAAGCATCGACTCTGAAGCCGCCCTCTGCACTGCAACCCTACCAGAGCCGCCCTCTCCACTGCAACCCTACCAGAGCCACCCTCTCCCCTGCAACCTGAGCCACCCTCTCCACTGCAACCCTACCAGAGCCACCCTCTCCCCTGCAACCTGAGCCACCCTCTCCACTGAAACCCTACCAGAGCCACCCTCTCCACTGAAACCCTACCAGAGCCACCCTCTCCCCTGCAACCTGAGCCACCCTCTCCACTGAAACCCTACCAGAGCCGCCCTCTCCACTGAAACCCTACCAGAGCCGCCCTCTCCACTGAAACCCTACCAGAGCCGCCCTCTCCACTGAAACCCCACCAGAGCCGCCCTCTCCACTGAAACCCTACCAGAGCCGCCCTCTCCACTGAAACCCTACCAGAGCCGCCCTCTCCACTGAAACCCTACCAGAGCCGCCCTCTCCACTGAAACCCTACCAGAGCCGCCCTCTCCACTGAAACCCTACCAGAGCCGCCCTCTCCACTGAAACCCTACCAGAGCCGCCCTCTCCACTGAAACCCCACCAGAGCCGCCCTCTCCACTGCAACCCCACCAGAGCCACCCTCTCCACTGCAACCCCAACAAAGCCACCCTCTCCACTGCAACCCTAACAAAGCCACCCTCTCCACTGCAACCCTAACAAAGCCACCCTCTCCACTGCAACCCTAACAAGCCACCCTCTCCACTGCAACCCTAACAAAGCCACCCTCTCCACTGCAACCCTAACAAAGCCACCCTCTCCACTGCAACCCTAACAAAGCCACCCTCTCCACTGCAACCCTAACAAAGCCACCCTCTCCACTGCAACCCTAACAAAGCCACCCTCTCCACTGCAACCCTAACAAAGCCACCCTCTCCACTGCAACCCTAACAAAGCCACCCTCTCCACTGCAACCCTAACAAAGCCACCCTCTCCACTGCAACCCTAACAAAGCCACCCTCTCCACTGCAACCCTAACAAAGCCACCCTCTCCACTGCAACCCTAACAAAGCCACCCTCTCCACTGCAACCCTAACAAAGCCACCCTCTCCCATTCTAGAACTACCAAAGCCACCCTTTTCCATTTTAGACCATCCAAAGCCATCCCCTCCATTCTAGAACTGCAAAAGTCACAGAGTTCACTCTAGACGTGTCAAAAAAAATCAACATTCTCGCCTCCAAAGCCAACTTATTAATTCGAGACATGTTGAACACACCTGCTACACCTCCAAGGTTTAAGCAGAGACACCATGAGCTTAAAAGGACTACAAAATCTATCAGGGTTATTCAGAGCGTGAAAAGCAGGAGAATGACAGGAGAATGAAAAATTCTAGGTCAAAATAGCCGATTTGGAAAGTGAGATGAAAGGGAATTTTTCTGGTTTGGCTATTTTGACCTAGAATTTTTCATTCTCCAGTCATTCTCCTGCTTTTCACGCTCTCTGAATAACCCTGTATGTCTAAGACCCTCAGTATCTGTTCCAGGACCTGGTTAGTTGTCACATTTCCAATTTCACTGTACTTGAGGAATGTTGGGGTCTGCCGAGGCCCAATGGTCACAGCCAGTCCAAGGGCTCATTAGATTAAAGGTCTATGTGAAGAAGAAGAATGCTCTTCTGTACAACTGCAAAGCTTTCCATTCCAACACACCAGGTCCCTTCACATGCAGCCCCTGCTCATTTGTAAACGGTAGTAGAGGTCCATAAGTCACTGTTCATACCGAATAATACGGACATAGCCGGGTGGGGGATCTGGTTGGGGATCCTTTGCAACAGAGTTGATTTCAGAAACGAGAAGAAGGAAAGTGGGGATGGAATCTGGATCCAGGATTTTCAGGTTAGGAGAAACTAAAAGAACACAATTACAGACCTGGCACATTACATGCTCAGCTTTGTTTACAGGAGGCATTTAACAGCTCGGCAGCACAAAGCTACGGTGCAGAAGAAAAACAAGACGCGTACCTAGGGAGATCGCCGCAGCACATGATCCCGGCGTGCCAGTAACAGGGGCATTCATTAGCGGCTTAGGATTCCATCAGTTCTGCATTCGACAAAGTGCGCCCGCTGGGGCATCTCCACACCAGTATCCCCCCTGGCCTCAAACCAGTATTCCCCAGTCCCCATCCAGTATTCCCATCAGTAAACAGCCTGAGCTTCCCATCGCACGTCAGAGCGAGAGCCCCAGAATCACGCGAGGCACGGAGACAAACAAAACGCGCATCAAGAGAAATAAAATCGAGCCATCAAAGTGAAAATAAACAGAAGGAACACATCTTAGAAAAAAACAAAATAACCAGAAAGTCTAAGACTGGGTTCACACCTGGGCGTAGCGCTGCGTCGCGTTTTTTTACGCGCGTTCGCACATACAAAAAAAAAAAAACACGTGAACGCGCGTTGCAGCGTGTTTGCGGCTATGATATGGCCGCGAACGCGCTGCTGTATGCCCGAAAAGAAGCTCCCGAACTTCTTTTTGTGTTGGCCGTTTTAAAGCACGTTCCTGCGCGCTGTAAAATGCTTAGGTCTGAATGGGTCCCATAGCAAAGCATGGGATTTCCCCGTTCCTGCGTTTTAAAGCGTGCACGAACGCGCGTTAAAACGCCCAGGTGTGAACCCAGCCTAAAGAAAGAAGTTAAACTATATCCGTGCGTCTGTGGTACACGGTAACACCATGGTGCGCTGCAGTGTGACGCGTTTCTCCTAGTCAAGGTGTTGCCGAAATATCCAACTTAAAAAAGGGACACTAGCACTGGTACAGAAGCTGTAACTAGATTACAAGTGCATTACAAACAAAACCACACTATATAAAAAGGAAAAAAATAAATGTAGGGTTTTTTAAAATCTCCCGTTTCCTAATTTGTGGACTTTTTTCCATGATGCAACATTTACCAACATCTGTGTAAAAGTTTTACTTTGTGGCTGTGCTTTATCTCATACATTATTTAACAGTTCATGAGGTGGAGGAGGGAATGTTCAGATAATGGCAGCAGGAGGTCTATTGTGATGTCCAGGCTACCTGAGATAAGCAGCTGAATGAGATAAAACAGGGAGCTTAAAAAACTTCTAATCTAGCCCCTGGTGACGTCCTTTGAATACATCCCACACAATACAATGATGTGAATCGGTGACTGACCCATTCACTCCATTCTATGGCCAAAGCCACACAGTGAGGAGCAAGTGATGGAAAGATACAAAATATCACACAATGGATGCACCCAGTGACACATATATTGTGTGATATTTTCCTCTATGTGTCACTGGGTGCATCCATTGTTTGATATTTTCCTCTATATGTGTCACTGGGTGCATCCGGAGTAAAATATCACACAATGGATGCACCCAGTGACACATATAGAGGAAAACATAGCAATTAAAATAATGGAAAAAGGATGTGGCGCTTCCCAATGCAAGATATAACGATGCAATACTCAGCGTTATTTTTCCGGAGAATGCATTTGGTACAAATCATCAATTGATGGAAGGTCAATACCTCAAAAGAAATTAAAAACTTAGCAGAATACTGTTTAAAAGTAAAATGATAATCTCTAGATGGTGTAATCACTCACTTTATAGAGCCTCACCCGGCTCTAGCAATGTTCGCCTGTGGGTGGAATTCATGTGGGCCCCCCCACTGGCCGCATTACTCGATTTCAAGCTCCCAGTAAATATGTGAAAGGAGAAATAGCAACATAGGGTAATTCAGCAAAAAAAATTATTATGTCGGAATAACTCAGACCACTCACGTGTTCATGAGCCACCAAGGCTCTAGTGTTCAAGCCGGGGGTTGTTTCAAATGGGCACAACTCCTCTGAAAGCCTCAATGGTTCCTTGTAATAAAGGCAGAATATAGACCAAATGGTAAAAAAAAAAAATATAAAAAAAATTTAATAACAAAATAAAATCAACATAGATAAAATATGGCCAAACGCGTTTCGCCTGGGTCAATTAAACCTTACGGCTTCCTCAGTGGCAAAGCCGTAGGGTTCGATTGAGCCAGGCGAAACCATTTGTGTGAAATTATTTTTTCTTTACATGCTGAGTATCCCTTATGTGAAATGCTTGGAACCAGAAGTGTTAAGGATTTGGATTTTTTTTTGGGGGGGGGGAATTTGGGATATTTGCATCCTTTATATACAGGGGGTGTGGAAATTAGAAAAGTAAAAATCTACCTGTCCAACGGGCTAAAGTGGTGTCTGATCTACTTGTCCAGATTAAAAATAAAAAGATATCTCTTTACTGTATTACCGTTTCTGCTTTTAGGGTCACTGCTTGTATTTTTATTGTACTGCAGAATATGTTGGCGCTTTATAAAATCAAGGCAATTTAATTATTAGGGTTTACAGCTTCTGCTTGTATTTTTATTTTACTGCGCTGCAGAATATGTCGGCGCTTTAAAAATACAAGCAGAAGCTGTAACCCAAATTATAAATAAGTCATTTTATTACATGCCAACATATTCTGCAGCGCAGTACAATAAAAATACAAGCAGAAGCTGTAACTAATAAAATGACATTTATTTATATTGTACTGCTCTGCACAATATGTTGGTGCTTTATAAATAAATGTCATTTTAGAAACCTACCGAAATGTCTTTTTAAATTTTCATTTTGGGGAAAAAGTTTTTTTTTAATAATTATTTTTTTTTATTTAAGTTAGTGCAGCGGCATTGTTTGTTTTATATGTAAAATCATACATTGCCTCGGCTGCAGAACGGAGAAGAAAAATTTATTTTGCATTTACTTTATTTCCAGCTTTTTTTATTTTTACACATTACATGGTCATGTTTGGCATCACTGTAAAGACCCGATTCTGACCTTTCCAATGACACCTCACTTAACCTTGTGCACTGTACAATTCAGAGATGCAGGTTCCAAAGTCCCTCCTCACTGCAGTGCCACAGTCTAGGTTGTTGATGAAACAATGCATGGCATCATCAGCTCTGCACTTGCTGGTAGTGTGGGAAATGAGAATGTGCGTTAGCGCAGCATCACTGCTCACTTTAGAATTGTAAACTGAATAATAGAATTTTGTCATTTTATTTTTACATAAATCTAACCTGGATATATTTAGTATCACTGGAAAGGTCAACCTGGCATTTCCAATGATGCCTCATATGTCCCTAGCCCTTGAGACTCCAGACATACAGGGTCACAAAGAAATCTTTAAACTAGGAGGGGGGGACAAAGGGTAAAAAACAATCTGCCTGATTGTCCCCCAAAACTAAATCGGAGGGTGCAAGCAACATGCGAGGAAAAAAATGACAAGCTCAGAGTCGTGTCTATAAATGCTCGCAGTTTAGTCAATAAAATCCATGAACTGGAGGCAATGAGTGTCACGGAATGACCCAAGAGGCTCGGCAGCAAAGCCCAGGACTCCCAGCCAGGGTCAGTTTCAATGGCGTTTGTGTTATTGTGGACTCCTAAGTGCCGTTGCACCGTAGGAACACCTGGATTTCTTTATTAGATGTGGTTGTTATTGCGTGATGTAATAAAAGTGTTCCCTGTATGTAAAACCGTGTAAAGTATGTAAGACACCCCTTGTTGATTCTGCCCGTCGCCATTGCCCATCCCCTCGTGGGTCTGGAGAGAACAAAGGGATTCCAGGCTCAAAATGGGGGCCGAGCTGGATCCGGTCGAAATGTGGCCGAATCGAAATGTGGCCGAATTGTAAAATGGCCGATTCGGAACGTCCGGTAACGAATCGGCACCACCTCTATTCGGGGGCGACCAATCTGAATCGGGACCCATGTCCCCAACTCGAGCAAGGGCCAATGAGACCCATGGGGCGGGCAGGGATCCCCATTGTCTTGTCTTTGTATGACTGTTGATAAATACATGTGAAGTTTTCAGTAAAGTTTAGTTCAACCTGTACATACAGCTTCGCCTGGTGTCTTTCTTGAACCTTCCCCGCAGTCTCTTGCACACCTATTGCCCAGGTACCGATCCCGCGACCCCTGTGGCTGAGCCCGCGCATCGAACGGCCGTATCCAGGAGCAGCGGCGCTTCGTCCGCGCATCGACCCAACGAACCGCCGAATCGACTAACTCCGTATCCACGAATCGGAGCAGCGGCGCTTCGTACGCGCATCGAGGCAACGAACCTCCGCATCCCCGAATCGGAGCAGCGGCGCTTCGTCCGCGCATCGACCCATCGAAACGCCGCACGGCCGAAACGTTTCCCTCCAGAGCGGCTAACCCAGCAGACGGTCCCCTCTTCCTCAAGGTCAGTGGATCAGCCGCTCGAGACGCCAAGTGCCGTGACGCCTGGTAGTTGGGCTGGTCTTTTGCAGGAGTCCCTCCTTGTATCCCGCCAACCCATTCCCAGGATCATTCCGGACCGCTTGAGACGCCGAGTGTCGTGCCACTCGGTAGTTGGGTCAGGCGGCGAGGGCACAAGGAGTGGCAGATAAGAGCACACCCGCAGGCGGACAACACCCATTCCGTCACAATGATGGCAGCTGAAAAAGTAGATTTAGTGGCGGTTACTGAGACATGGTTCAGGGAGAAAAATAACTGGGACATAATAATACCGGGGTACTCTTTATATAGAAAAGACAGAGAAGGTAGGAAAGGAGGAGGAGTGGCCCTGTATGTGAAAAACAACATAAAAAAACGAACCAAATAAAAGTGAGCGAGGTGAACATAGAGTCAGTTTGGGTTACGCTAACATTTGGTAATCATACAGTAGCTCGTGTAGGTGTGATCTATAGACCCCCTGGACAAGTAGAAGAGCTAGATAATCTGCTGCTTGAGGAAATAGCCAAAATGGCAATGAAGGGGGAAGTTATTATCATGGGGGACTTTAATCTTCCTGATGTGAACTGGAAAACCAAAATAGCTGGGTGCACCAGGAGTACAAATATTCTAAACTCCCTACTGGGATTATCTCTAAAACAAGTAGTTGAGGAGCGACCCGTAAAGAGGCCATATTGGATTTAATACTCGCAAATGGAGGTTTGGTATCGGACGTTGTAGGTGAAAATTTGGGATCTAGTGGTCACCAGTCAGTATGGTTTAATATAAGAACAGGGATGGAGCCACACCACACAAAAACAAAAGTTTTAGAGACTTTAAAAAAAAAACAGATTTTTCTAAAATGAGATGTTGTGTGAAGGAGTCATTATCAGACTGGAGGAGTTTAAAAGGGAGTCCAGGAGAAATGGGATTATTTAAAAGGAAGCATTATTGAAGGCCACAGGAAATTGCATTAGGCTTGTTAGCAAAAACAAAAAAGGGAAGAAACCACTGTGGTACTCTCCAGAAGTGGCCAATATAGTGAAGAACAAAAAGACAGCATTCAATAATTATAAAAAAACTCAGCGTGAAGAAGATAGGCAAACCTATAAGATTAGGCAGAAAGAGGCAAAGCAATATAGAAGAGCTTCCAAAGCACACGCAGAAGAGAAAATAGCTCAGTCAGTAAAAAAGGGGGACAAAACATTTTTTAGATACATAAACGAGAAAAGAAAAGTAAAACAAGGATTAGTTAGATTAAAAACAAAGGAAGGAAGGTATGTAGAAGAGGATAAAAGTCTCGCTGACTGCCTCAATGAATATTTTTGTTCAGTCATTGCAGAAGAAAAGGAAGGAAAGGGACCTCATTTAGGAGAGAACACTAACGAGACATTTACATATCAGTTTACAGAGGAGGAGGTGCTACAGCAGCTGTCTAAAGTAAAGACAAATAAGTCAATGGGGCCTGATGGGATCCACCCTAAATTATTAAAAAAGAGCTCAGTGATGTAATAGCAAAACCGTTAACAAGGATTGGTTAAATAAATCTGTTAACGGGAGTCGTCCCATAAGACTGGAAATTAGCAAATGTTGTGCCCATTTACAAGAAGGGTAGTAGGGAGGAATCGGGAAACTATAGGCCAGTTAGTCTTACGTCAGTAGTGGGGAAATTAATGGAAACCATGTTAAAGGAAAGGATTGTTGACCAGCTAAAAACACATAGATTACAGGATCAGAAACAACATGGGTTTACCTCAGGGAGATCATGCCAAACTAATCCTATTGATTTTTTTGATTGGGTAACAGTAATAATAGACACAGGTGGTGCAGTAGACATTGCTTATTTAGATTTCAGTAAGGCTTTTGATACTGTTCCGCATAGAAGGCTTATCAATAAATTGCAATCTTTGAGCTTGGATTCCAATATTGTTGAATGGATTAGGCAGTGGCTGAGTGACAGGCAACAGAGGGTTGTGGTAAATGGAGTTTATTCGGCGCAAGGTCTTGTTACCAGTGGGGTACCTCAGGGGTCAGTACTTGGACCCATTCTATTTAATATTTTTATTAGTGATATTGCAGAAGGTATTAATGGAAAAGTATGTCTTTTTGCTGATGACACAAAGATTTGCAACAGGGTTGACGTTCCTGCAGGGATCAGCCAAATGACAAATGATTTAGGTAAACTAAAAAAATGGTCGCAGTTGTGGCAATTGAGTTTTAATGTGGATAAGTGCAAGATAATGCACCTGGGACGTAAAAACCCAAGGGCTGAATATAGAATATTTGATACATCTGAGGGTTGGGATTTAGGGGTTATTATTGCGGAGGATCTAAGGGTAAGTAGTCAATGTAATAGAGCAGCAGGAAATGCTGGCAGAATGTTTGGTTGTGTAGGGAGAGGTATTAGCAGTAGGAAAAGGGAAGTGCTCATGCCACTGTACAGAGCACTGGTGAGACCTCACTTGGAGTACTGTGTGCAGTACTGGAGACCGTATCTCCAGAAGGATATAGACATCTTAGAGAGAGTTCAGAGAAGGGCTACTAAAATGGTGTACGGCTTGAAGGAGAAAAGTTACCAGGAAAGGCTTAATGATCTTAACATGTACAGCTTGGAAAAAAGACGAGACAGAGGAGATATGATAGAAACATTTAAATACGTAAAGGGAATCCACAAGGTAGAGGAAGGGAGTATATTTAAAAGGAAACAAAGTAGCAAAACAAGAGGACATCGTCTTAGATTAGAGGGGCAAAGGTTTAAAAGTAACATCAGGAAGCATTATTTTACTGAGAGGGTGGTGGATACATGGAACAGTCTTCCAGTAGAAGTGGTAGAGGCCAAAACAGTAATTGAATTTAAGCAAGCATGGGATAGGCATAAGGCTATCCTAAACAAAAGATAAATCCAGGTAAAGTATCCATGTAATTGGGCGACTAGATGGGCCGAAAGGTTCTTATCTGCCGACATTTTTCTATGTTTCTAAATGTATCCTTCCTGGTAAAATACTTTCTAAATAAATTTGTAAAAAATTTAAAAAAAAAAAAGGTTACTTACGGAGCAAGGCACCCCCTTGTGGTAGGCACCTGTAGGCACATGCCTACTCTGCCCAATTATAAATCCGGCCCTGCACCCCCCCCCCTCTCTCACCCAGGGATGTTATTATGCACAGGATTAACAGGTTTTTTTTCTTGCCGGGCTGTATAACTCCCAGTGACAGGCAAAGCAGTTTTACAATTTCCTGCTCGACCAGCAGAGGGAGCTTCTGCGCCTCTGACAAGCAGACACCCAGATTTTCATTGGCTCACACAGTGACCAATCCAAAGCCAGTGGGCGCTGACAAGCAGGTCCTGCACGGAGCTGCGCTGAAATCTGTATTACTAGCAAGCTGCGCCAGCTGTCAGCTCAGCAGGCTAGAAGCAAATCGATGCGGCAATTGAAGCTGGTATCCGTTACTACCAACTCCGAACACCAAAACTATAAGCTTGTAGCCCACCGGGCTGACAGCTGGTCACAGCACACTTACCCGGCGCCAGGAACCGGGTGTCGGAGTCGTCGGATGATACAAAAAAAGCACAGAAGGGCTGATAAATGTATTTTCAGGCAAAGAAACATAAAATCAAACAGAAACCCCAAACTTAAACATTGAAGTATCAGAAAACCATCTTTTTTTTTTAAAAAAAACAAAAAAAAACACATCAATAGGATTCTGTCCGAAAAGTTTTTTTCAGTCATTTTAGCGGCCATCTTTGGATATTTGGTGTCCACATTTTTTATTAAAAATCGGCTGTTACTTATAAAAAAGCCACACACGAGTTGGTCCCAAAAAAAACCAAAAAAACCCAGAAGACCTATGAGCGAGCCTCTGAATCTGACACACAGCCTGACTAGAGTCTCGCACCTCGTTTTGCTCGCAGGGTGCCCTGATGATGGAACCTAACGGCCCGGAAAAGCAGGGAATTCTAGGAACGTCGCGCGATTGCCACGTAGCCCTGATAACCCGGACTGCTCAACTACGGAGCAGGCGGCCAGGGGAGCAGGCGGCCAGGGGAGCAGGCGGCCAGGGGAGCAGTCATCTGAGGACAAAAAAAAGGGGGGGGATTGATGAGATTTCCTCACCGCCTGCGCTACGAGAGGATCAGTACGAGTTTACTAGGATCAAACAGGAAATCGGATATTCATTTTTTTTTTTTGAACCTCGTGCCAAAAGGGGGCTCGTCAGGACCTCTCGTTCAAGATTTGGAGGCCAAGTGAGCCAACGCCACGGATTTTGATTAGCCGACGCGGTCCGCACCTACAAAATTCACATTATTGTTATTAATAACCGGAATGTGACCTCCAGTTAGAAGCCACATCCAGGAAGACACGGGAGGGGTTCGGAATGCCGCGAGTGACCCCACCACACCCCCCCCCCCAGCCCCCAATCTCCCTTCTTCCTAAAGACCCCAAATCCAATTATCTGCACCCGTCATCTGAGAAAAACCAAAAAGGGATCAGGGTTAGGAAAACATTCCGGAGATTAAACGAAATCCCGGCTGCGCTGTGGGAAACGAGGAGAATAAGACGAGTGGTGGGTTTCTCCCCCCCCCCCCTTTCAACATTTCAGCTGTGACCCTCTGTGTGAAAGAGGTGGCGGCTCGAGGTATGGAAACGTATCCTGTTCCATGCATACATCCAAACACACATCTCCGGGAAGCCAGCGGCCAGGAGGCACACAATCCTTTTCTGTAAAGGTTTCCTTTACATTAGACTAATCGGCTGCCGGCGCAGCACCACCCAGCTTTCCTGAGGACGCCAAAAGGGACCACAGGAATTATTTTCCCTCCCTGCTATTATCTGGCATCCTTGATTCAACTTTTGGCGGAAAAAAAAAAAAAAAGAATTAAAAAAAATATAGATTTTAAAAACACAACTTTTTTTAAAAAAATTTATTTTAAAAATATTTATAAAAAAATATAAAAAGTGTATATTTTTTAAATTTTTTTTTTTTTATATTTAAAAATATATATAAATACACACACAGGCCAAAAAAAAAAGTCCCTGGTTGCGTCGCCTTTTGCTGTGATTGCGTCACGCATTCGCTGCGGCATCGTGTGGATAAGCTCATGCGATGTCACAGCGTTTATTGGCGTCCAGAGTGACATTAATTTGTGGCCAAGATCTTGTGTTGATGATGGGAGAGTCGCGGCGCTGCGTAAAGTCTTCTCCAGCACATTATCCCAAAGATTAACCTCAATGGGGTTAAGGTCTGGACTGTGCGGTGGCCAATCCATGTGTGGAAATGATGTCTCATGCTCCCTCAACCACTCTTGCACAATGTGAGCCTGATGAATCCTGGCATTGCCATCTTGGAATATGCCCGCTGTGCCATCAGGGGAGAAGAAACCCATTGATGGAAAAACCTGCTCATTCAGTATATTCAGGGAGTCACATGACCACATTTTTTGGGCGCATAACCTAGATGTGACCAACTGAAGCCACCGCAGATCCTAACGCCTCGTGAAGCCGCAGGACAGAACGCGGATAGTCTCATTTTGTCACCGTGTCGTGTCGCCATCCATATGGCAAAATTTGGGTGGAAAAACCGGAATGTTCATTTAATTTTACCAAACAAAAGCTTAATGTGTGAGAAATAAAACATGGAAACAAACTTACAGTAATATTATTCATTGAAAAATGGGGGGGGGGGGAAAGCCACCAACAAAATGGGTAGTGGGGCGCATGAACCTTTTTCGGTGAAGATTCCACCCGTTTGGCCCCAGGTTCTCCCGCGCCATGACAGAAACGCTTATTCAGACATCAATTTGGGAGAAAAGAACCATTGGTCAAACCGGGAGCATCCAATAGCAATGCCCACGTCACCTGACCATGTGACAGCATCGCTAAACGCAATTTAAAAAAAAAAGAATTTGGTGACGGTTTACGTATAAAGGTTTTGATGAATCCAGGCGCCGGGCAGGCACTGCATCCTAAAGGTCAGTGGAAATAAATGCACCGAATGGCACAGGAGGAACATTAAGTTCAGGGCTGTCAAACTCACGCCCCCCACCTTGATGCCTACAATTCCCAGAATTCTTTCAAAGCAGTAGATGATGACCAGGGAATCATGGGAGTTGTAGCTCAGAAACATCTGGGTGGCCAGAGTTCAGCCGTGATGTAGGTGGCTCCAAAAAACAGGAGTTGTTGGCTTCCAGGTTCCATAGGTGGTTTGCATGTTGGAGTGAATACTTGGCCCGCTGAGTTCAGCCTGTACGGGGGACTCGGTGGCCACAGGCCTCGGAGCACTTGTCATAGGGCAGTGGTGGCGAACCTTGGCCAACCAGATGTTTCAGAACTACATGTTCCAGTATGCCTAGCCAGCAGTTGGAGCATCATGGGACATATACAGGGTTATTCAGAGAGCGGTGAAAAACAGGAGAATGACTGGAGAATGGAAAATTCTAGGTCAAACTAGCCGATTTGGAAAGTGAGAGATGAATGGGAGAATTTTTCTGGTTTGGCTATTTTAACCTAGAATTTTCCATTCTCCAGTCATTCTCCTGCTTTTCACCTCTCTCTGAATAACCCTGATAGTTTCAAAACATCTGTGTGCCGAGGCTCTCCATCACCGGTTTCGCAAGGTTCCTCTACGAATAAATTCATCTCAGAGTCAGAGTCGTTTTATACCCACCATGATCAACACTTTGTAGAGGAGGAGGAGGTGGGATGAGCTGGAGGTCTGGGGGGGGGGGGGGAGGAATCCTTGGGGTCCATGTTGGACCCAGAGAAGCTCGCTGTTGGCCGTCGTGCAATTTGCTTTCGGACCAGATGTTGGACAAGCAAGGAGGTCTGGATCGTTACGTCTTCTGAACGCAGTGTTTCTGGCTACTGGGACGTTTGGTTCTTCTCCAAAAAAAGCAAAAACAAAAAGCAGTGACCTCCCAGCGAAGTACAGTACCCGGCATCCCTAAATCTGTCCATCTGCTCCGATACAGTAACAAGCAGTCACATCCAACCTAAAAACGCCGTTTCCCTTAACCCCGTGTGAGGCTGGGGTTGACTGCACAAAACCTACCTACGTACAGGGCAAACAGAGGGTTAATGTGATTCCAACAGAAAGCAATTTATTTTAATAGTTTACAAAATATAAAAGCGAAAAAGCAACAGAATCACATTGTGTCACAGACGTTAAAGTGACGGCGGATGCAGAGCGCGAGCTCATAACGTCCGTCCTGCTCACTGTCACCTTCCATTACTCTACATCCTGATCCTGAGACCAGTGATTGATGGCGGCGTGTATGGATGTAGTTTCTTTTATGCCTATACGTTTCATTTCTTTTTATACCTGGTTATTTTAAATAAATAAATAAACAGGCTCTGGTCATTCGAAAACTCCCATATCCTTCTCACCCAATCCAAAATGCTACAATCCTGCAGAAATAAAATATAAAATTATATATATATATATATATATATAATTATATATTATGCAATGTTAATAAATTGCATTTTTTTTAATACAAGTTATTGACTGTATCCACTTCAAGAATGAGATGTTGATCACACACACATATACTAGATCATCTCAATCTTTAAGTGGATACCGTTATATATATCTATCCCCCTTCCTTGCACACGCATCAGTGTCCCCGCTCTGTATTTGCACACCCACTCCCCATGCAGGAACTCGGGGCAGTGAGATACACAGAGGCCGCGGTGTCTGCGCGCAGCTCCTCCACGCTTGAGGATGTCCACAGCAGCAGCTCAGCTCCAAGCGGAAGCTTTTGAGGTTCTGATTTTTTTTTTTCCTCTATTTTTTCCTCTTTTTGTTTTCCGGATTATGTTTTAGTGGGATTTCCCTTCTATCGCCAGCTGGGAAATCTCAAACGCGTCGCTAACGTCAAAAGGTTTTCCTGACTTGGATACAGAAAGAGAGGGGGGGTATAATCTAAATAAAACAGGCGAGCGCTGCGTGATCCTACTACACAGAGCAGAGGCGGCGAGCGCTGCGTGATCCTACTACACAGAGCAGAGGCGGCGAGCGCTGCGTGATCCTAATACACAGAGCAGAGGCGGCGAGCGCTGCGTGATCCTAATACACAGAGCAGAAGCGGCGAGCGCTGAGTGATCCTACTACACAGAGCAGAGGCGGCGAGCGCTGCGTGATCCTAATACACAAGCAGAGGCGGCGAGCGCTGCGTGATCCTAATACACAGAGCAGAAGCGGCGAGCGCTGAGTGATCCTACTACACAGCAGAGGCGGCGAGCGCTGCGTGATCCTAATACACAGAGCAGAGGCGGCGAGCGCTGCGTGATCCTAATACACAGAGCAGAAGTGGCGAGCGCTGAGTGATCCTACTACACAGAGCAGAGGCGGCGAGCGCTGCGTGATCCTACTACACAGAGCAGAGGCGGCGAGCGCTGCGTGATCCTACTACACAGAGCAGAGGCGGCGAGCGCTGCGTGATCCTACTACACAGAGCAGAGGCGGCGAGCGCTGCGTGATCCTAATACACAGAGCAGAGGCGGCGAGCGCTGCGTGATCCTAATACACAGAGCAGAAGCGGCGAGCGCTGAGTGATCCTACTACACAGAGCAGAGGCGGCGAGCGCTGCGTGATCCTAATACACAAAGCAGAGGCGGCGAGCGCTGCGTGATCCTAATACACAAAGCAGAGGCGGCGAGCGCTGCGTGATCCTAATACACAGAGCAGAAGCGGCGAGCGCTGAGTGATCCTACTACACAGAGCAGAAGCGGCGAGCGCTGAGTGATCCTACTACACAGCAGAGGCGGCGAGCGCTGCGTGATCCTAATACACAGAGCAGAGGCGGCGAGCGCTGCGTGATCCTACTACACAGAGCAGAGGCGGCGAGCGCTGCGTGATCCTACTACACAGAGCAGAGGCGGCGAGCGCTGCGTGATCCTAATACACAGAGCAGAAGTGGCGAGCGCTGAGTGATCCTACTACACAGAGCAGAGGCGGCGAGCGCTGCGTGATCCTACTACACAGAGCAGAGGCGGCGAGCGCTGCGTGATCCTACTACACAGAGCAGAGGCGGCGAGCGCTGCGTGATCCTACTACACAGAGCAGAGGCGGCGAGCGCTGCGTGATCCTACTACACAGAGCAGAGGCGGCGAGCGCTGCGTGATCCTACTACACAGCAGAGGCAGCAAGCTCTGCGTGATCCTACTACACAGCAGAGGCAGCGAGCTCTGCGTGATCCTACTACACAGAGCAGAGGCGGCGAGCGCTGCGTGATCCTACTACACAGAGCAGAGGCGGCAAGCGCTGCGTGATCCTACTACACAGAGCAGAGGCGGCGAGCGCTGCGTGATCCTACTACACAGAGCAGAGGCGGCGAGCGCTGCGTGATCCTACTACGCAGAGCAGAGGCGGCGAGCGCTGCGTGATCCTACTACACAGCAGAAGCGGCGAGCGCTGAGTGATCCTACTACACAGCAGAGGCGGCGAGCTCTGCGTGATCCTACTACACAGAGCAGAGGCAGCGAGCACTGCGTGATCCTACTACACAGCAGAGGCGGCGAGCGCTGCGTGATCCTACTACACAGCAGAGGCGGCGAGCTCTGCGTGATCCTACTACACAGAGCAGAGGCAGCGAGCGCTGCGTGATCCTACTACACAGCAGAGGCGGCGAGCGCTGCGTGATCCTACTACACAGCAGAGGCGGCGAGCTCTGCGTGATCCTACTACACAGAGCAGAGGCAGCGAGCACTGCGTGATCCTACTACACAGCAGAGGCGGCGAGCGCTGCGTGATCCTACTACGCAGAGCAGAGGCGGCGAGCGCTGCGTGATCCTACTACACAGCAGAGGCGGCGAGCGCTGCGTGATGCTGCTCCGGAACGGACAGAATATATAAAAGATTATTAAAGTTATTATGAAATATTCTACATTTTAATTCGTGCCCGGGACAGCAATGAGTCTCTACCGAGACACCGGGAACCACACGGAACTTTAGGATCCAAAAACATGGCAGCCAACAGTCCTGCTGGTCTGGAAGACATCTCTAGGGACTCTTGCCGAGGCATTTTGAGGACTTTTTGCCCATACAGCACACAGGAAGCCCTGCTCAGCCGCCACGCCAGACCTTCCATCACACCCTGACAAATAAAGATTTCATTCCATCCATGTAATTTACTGCGTTTGCAGACATTTTGCAGTTTTGGGGGGGGGGGTTTAATGAAGGCCATATCCGCAAAAAATATACCACTATACCATTAAATGACACTCACACCTACAGGCAAAGGAAAATTTGTATTTAGCGATTAAATTCGAAAAGATCTTTAAGCCGAATTCAGGGTGTGTGGGTGTGTTTTTAGGGGTTCCTCCATATATTCAGGGTGTGTGGGTGTCTTTTTAGGGGATCCTCCATATATTCAGGGTGTGCGGGTGTGTTTAGGGGTTCCTCCATATATTCAGGGTGTGCGGGTGTGTTTAGGGGTTCCTCCATATATTCAGGGTGTGTGGGTGTCTTTTTAGGGGATCCTCCATATATTCAGGGTGTGCGGGTGTCTTTTTAGGGGTTCCTCCATATATTCAGGGTGTGCATGTGTCTGTTTAGGGGATCCTCCATATATTCAGGGTGTGTGGGTGTCTTTTTAGAGGTTCCTCCATATATTCAGGGTGTGTGGGTGTCTTTTTAGGGGCTCCTCCATATATTCAGGGTGTGTGGGTGTGTTTTTAGTGGCTCCTCCATATATTCAGGGTGTGTGGGTGTCTGTTTAGGGGTTCCTCCATATATTCAGGGTGTGCTTTTAGCGGTTCCTCCATATATTCAGGGTGTGTGGGTGTCTTTTTAGGGGTTTCTCCATATATTCAGGGTGTGTTTAGGGGTTCCTCCATATATTCAGGGTGTGCGGGTGTGTTTAGGGGTTCCTCCATATATTCAGGGTGTGCGGGTGTCTTTTTAGGGGATCCTCCATATATTCAGGGTGTGCGGGTGTGTTTTTAGGGGTTCCTTCATATATTCAGGGTATGTGGGTGTCTGTTTAGGGGATCCTCCATATATTCAGGGTGTGTGGGCGTCTTTTTAGGGGATCCTCCATATATTCAGGGTGTGCGGGTGTGTTTTTAGGGGTTCCTTCATATATTCAGGGTATGTGGGTGTCTGTTTAGGGGTTGCTTCATATATTCAGGGTATGTGGGTGTCTGTTTAGGGGTTCCTCCATATATTCAGGGTATGTGGGTGTCTGTTTAGGGGTTGCTTCATATATTCAGGGTGTGCGGTGTCTGTTTAGGGGCTCCTCTAGATTTTCTAAATGACATTTTATTGGTTGTAATATCACCTAAAAAAAAATCTGGGAATTAGGCCCGTGTCAGACGAGCGCTCTGATCACGTCTGTGTTGCCGCACATTTGTATGTCAGTTATAGCATATAATTATGACCAATGGAGCCCCACACACGAAGTATGTCCGCACCGAACTGCGGACGAACAACGGACGCAGCATACGGACGCAAGGCAGGCAAGAACGGAAGTCCGCTAGGACGGACACACAGAGTGCGCTGCATCCGCAACGTCCGCATAGGTTTGTGTGTGAGTGATTGAACGTGGTCAGACAGACTGCATTTACGCGTCCAGCATTTACACGTCCAGCATTTACACGTCCAGCATTTACACGTCCAGCATTTACACGTCCAGCATTTACACGTCCAGCATTTACACGCCCAGCATTTACACGCCCAGCATTTACACGCCCAGCATTTACACGCCCAGCATTTACACGTCCAGCATTTATACGTCCAGCATTTGACAGACAAAATGTTTTTCATATTAATTTATTTTCCCTTTTAAGTCAGTCAAAAAAACCAAACAGTCAACAAAACGGACCGTGTGGCCACTACCTTGTCGTCATTCAGAAAGTACGTCCGTTGTGCACGGACAGGTCCACACAGAATTCATTCGTCTGACCCTAGCCTAACCCCGTGTTCAGCTCCGCCTACAGCAAAATTCCCTGGAAACGCATGAATAACCGTGGAGGTGGCGCGTGGCGGTGACTACGCTCCATGAGGCAGCTTCCTGCGAGGCTGGTTCTTCCAAACCTTCTGCTCACTCCAGAGGCGCGTTCAGTTCCTCAGCAGCTGAATTGTTCCATTGCAGCAGATCAGTTTGCTGCAGCCGTCTCACTGAACGCTTTAGCTGGGAATATGGAAGTGAAAGGGCAGAGGATCGCTTAATGAAAGCTGCCGTTTCTGCAAAATCCACTTTTGGCCATTTTATTAGCACTTTAATGTTAATGTTACCATCTTCCAATAAAGATTTGGTGTTTTGCTCCAACAAAACCTCAAAACTGAACATTTCCTTATTGGATTATTTGCTGCGTGGAGGCGGCCATCTTTCCTACGTCACAGTCGGCTGCAAGTGCTAAGTTAGGCTAGGGTCAGACTAGCGCAGTTTTAACGTGCGTTTAGCCGCACGAAATCACGGCCGTACTAGCAGCAAATGACGTCCAATGCCGGGGAACATACGACGAACGGCCGCACGAAAGTTCGTCCGCGCAACGCAAGTGGCCAACGAACGCATTTTTTCGAGAACGTCAAACCGCTACTACTGACGTACAGAGTGCGCTGCGGCCGCATAGCGGCGTGTGTGTGTGATTAGGAGACGTCAGACGCTGCTAATGTCCGGCTAACATAACGTCCAGACTCAAAAAGTGTTTTATTGATGATCCGTACAAAATCACGGACGAAAAGGCGCATCGTATGACCGCTATCGCGTATTCCGGGGGAAAATACGTACGTTTGTTCGACCGAACTTTTTCACGGACGACGTGAAAAATGCGTTCGTCTGACCCTAGCCTTAGCAGTGCTGAGCGCTGAGCTGCAGAACAGCGTTCAGTGGCAAGTTGCTAACTTAGCACTTGCAGCGGCTGAGCAACTGAACGCGCCTCAGCTCCCCACTAAGATTGCCAGGTCACCCATGTTTTCCTGACACAGAATTTATTCATGCTGATGGGAAGTGCAAGAAAAATGCCACCCCGCAGCATGTAGAATCCATACGCTGCAGGTAAGAAATCAAAGAAGTCCCAGGTGACCTGCTGTGAGAGTTCCTTTCTGCGGCATATGAATTATACATGTTGCAGGGCAGCACTTTTCCCTGTGCTCCCACTCTGCATGAAATTGCAATAGGTGTCCAGGAAAACATGGCTGACCTGGCAAACCCTTCTAGTCACAAGAGGGACGAGCGCCGGCCGGGATCCAGGCATTTCCTGCTGCTCCTCGACAATATGTCCACCTTCAATTAGTGATTGTCAGTGCCAGCTCCGGGGCGAGGGAAAACTTCACCCCCCCCCCCTTCCCATAAATTAGACTGTTTGCACACAAACTCCAGTGTCCTATAAAGATTATATAAACCCACGCGGTTTAATGACACATAAACCAAAATAAACAAAATGGCCGCATTCGAATAGAGTGGGCATGGTTAAATCGCTCCCGCCCGATTACAGGTGGGCCGCGAACCTTCATAGCGACTCCGCTGAGGCAGCTAGGGTCTCCAGATTGGCCATGTTTTCCTGGACACATATTATGGTTTCATGCAGAGGGGTTAGCACTGGGAAACGTGCTGCCCTGCAACATGCATAATTCATATGCTACAGGAAGGAAATCAAGGCATGTCACCTGGGATTCCTTACCTGCAGTGTATGGATTATACATGCTGCAGGGGTAGCATTTTCATGCACTGCCCATCAGTGTGAAGAAATTCTATGAGTCCAGGAAAACATGGCCGACCTGGTAACCCTAGTGAGGAGGCCGAGTGTGGCTGGTAAGTTCAGAATCAAATGCACCCATGCCGGTTCTGTCAACACTAGTGTGGATTCTCCAATCAGAGGAGAATCGCTTTAGTAGTCCACGTAGCTGCGTAGTCCAATGTTTGCCATCAAGGTCTTACCAGGGATAATACATGTTCGTGTTTGGCCAACAGGAAGATCCACAGCTCCTGTGATATCAATGCATTATGGGAGTTGCAGTCCTGTAGCAGATCGGGATCTTCCTTTTGGCCACAATCTTACAATCCTGTGAAACTACAGTAAAAGAAAGAAAAATAAATATTAAACCGTCTGGCCTGTGGCTGTGAGTCAGACTGCCATGATGCGTGCATTAATTAAAGGTTTCCCCCGGAGGTACACAGAAACAATCTGCGGACCACCCTGCATTACTTGCTGGAGACGGCCAGACATACACTGTCTGATGGAAGATCGGCTTTGTTCCCTGGACATACCATTTACTCATGCTAATGGAAAGCGCATGTAAAAAAAAGCCACCCTGCAGCATGTATAATCCATACACCGCAGGCAAGAAATCAAAAAGAAATTCCAAGGTGACCTGCCTTGATTTCCATCCTGCAGCATATGGATTATACATGTTGCAGGGCAGCACTTTTCCATGTGCTCCCCCTCGGCAGGAGATACTGCATCTCCAAGAAATGTGGCCGAAACGGTAGAATCAGTAACCCTTCCTGATCCTCTCTAGCATAGGGTCCCTTCTGTTTTAACCCTTTGTATTCCTTATAACCTCCCCTGAATCCAGCGGTGGTCTCCATCTGGTCCCTGCAGGATATGACAGGGGCTGGGTGCTCCAGCCAATCCAGTGTCTCATGCAGGATGGCTTTGATCCCATTGGACAAGGCTGGCACAGGAAGAACTGCAAGAAACCTGAGCCGAGGGTCTTGGTGGGGGCTAAGTGCCTGCATCTGGATGGCTGAAACCACCATCTGAGCTCACCCCACCCAGTGACAGAGTGACCACTCAGGTAAGAGTACTCAAAACGTGCCGAGTGTCCCTTTAAGAGGATTGCCCTGGCAGGTGAGCTTACACTTTAATGGTCATTTGTTGGGATATGGGATTCAAAAGCACAGAGGACAAGATTTGGAATGTTCTTAAAAATCAGTATTGGCCTAAATAAGAAAAAATACCATATTTTATATAACAACAAAAACCTGCACTCAAGGACTTTTTACAAAAGATTACAAAAAATAAAAATTTGCAAGTCCGCGAGTGCATTTCTTTTTCTTTCTAAAAAAAAAAAAACAAGAAAACTTTTTTTTTTTTTTTTTTTTTACACACACACACACACACACACACACACACACACACACACACACACTTTAGCCCAACAAAATAAATACATACAAAGAGCTAGCACTTCAAGGTCTCATACTAAACCAAAAAAATGTAATACTTATTAAAAAAATTTTTTGTCACTGTCAGGTCTATTCAGAGAGAGGTGAAACTCCTGAGAATGGCTGAAGAAGTGAAAATTCTAGGTCAAAGTAGCCAAACCAGAAAAATTCTCCCATTTATCACACTTTCCAAATCGGCTATTTGGTCTAGACTGTTCTGCCAGTTCTCCTGGTTTTCACCCTTCTCTGAATAACCCCGAATGTATTAAACGTTTTTCGTTTTTAAGCATGTGACCTTAGAGTGCTAGCTCTTTGTTATATACAGACACAAACGGATTAAAAAAGTACACACAGTATTAGAATTTTTGTTTTGACATTTAGCAGAAGTAAAACCACGATGCAAATATACACAATTATTTAATCGCTGCAGCTTTATTAAAATCACGATTTAGTCACATTTTTCCCATTAGGAGAGGCGGGCGGGCGGGGGGGGGGGTCCCCTTTCTCACATTGTGATGTATGTGAAATCCGTCTCGGAGCTCGCCCGCCCGCAGACATTTCTACACACCCAAAAAGGGCTCCCGCTTGCATCATTCAGGGTCGGGTTTACGAGCAGGTCATGGGATAAAATTGAACGGTTCTGGAAGCCGCCCTACCCGTCACCCGAAAAGGCATCATCAGGGGCACTTAAACATCGAATATACGCACGCAGTGCATTTTATACGTCGCTTGTGAGACTGAAAAATCCATCGCTTGGCCGAAATAGAACAAGTTCAGGCAGCGCAGAGCATAAACGTATAGAAGTACATGCATAAAAACATGACCAAGCACAGAAAAAATATATAATATATAGGCTTGGGAGGAAAACAAATGTTGATCATATATCAGGGGAGTAAAAGCATCATTACAACATGGAGAGATGTGCTACTTTGTATCCCATGAAACTCTGTATCACCTGGCGCTCTCTGCCTTAAAGGCGCAGTAACCCCCAACTGTTGGCGCCATTTCTTTCCCGCAGGAAATATCGTCGCCATGTGGATTTGGCGCAAAAGGCTACTTATAAAAAAGGTTTTATAGTGCAATTTTAGTTTGCACATGATCCTCCTGCCCCAGAAAGGGAGAAAAAAAGCGAACCTGGCGCATGCAACTAGCGGGGGGGGGGGGGGGAAAGAGGGGGGGGAATCCCTCCCCTTGTATGTGTTCACATCTCCCCCCCCCCCGCCCCAGAAATGGCAAAACTGTAGCAACTGTTAAAGTTTTACCTTCACTCGCTTCCATTACCAAGTCAGTCAGTCAGTCAGCACTCAATGTGCAACTCTGTAACCGGATATCAATCCCTCTACACTGCACAAAGCAGCCCCATATTAGGATATTATGAAAACGTAGGATAAGGAGCAGAACAGAGTCTGCGGTATGCTAATGGAAGCTGGGTATATAGGATTAACTCCTCGTAGGCCCAAAAATAAGAGAGTGGCCCCAACTGCTGAATCGCCTCAATTACCAGACTGGACCGTTAAGGACATAGATTTTTCTACAGGGATAACACTCGGTGCTTGACGTAGCGCGCGTACGTACGGCACAATAAGTGATGGTTTATCCTGCTACTCTAGCATTCGAAGAATTCACCGTGTGTTAATGCACGTGATCCGACCGAGCACTTAATCTGTGATCACCGCTAAAAATAAAAATCTGACCGTTAAAAAGGAAGGGATACAAACGATGTGCGAAGCCGCGGCATGTGACGCGCAGAGTTAAAATATGGATCACTTGTCACGGCACGCGGCTTGCTCCTGGCTCCAAAAATACTGCGTATGGGTAGCAACGCGAAAACACACACACACCTCTGAATCCGTATAGCCAACAGGTAGAAATGCGCACACACACACACACACACACACACATTCCCGCCCCCTCTTATTTTTATATAAAATTATAAAAGCTAAAGAGAATATAAAAAAAAAAACAACAACTTTTAAAAGTTGCCTTTTCTTTAAAAGACGTTTCAACGTCACTGTAACAGATCTCAGTACCCCAAGCAGAGTCACATCTGTCAATGCCGCATCCTTGCTGGACCCCCCCCCCACCCTCCTGTCCTCTCCAGCTAGACTCTTGTGCCTTTCTCCAGTCCTCAGACGAAGCTTAAGGACCGTGACACTTCGAGAGCCTGCTAGCATCCCCCAGAAATAGGACGAGGTTGTGTATATGGGGACTTTCAGGGTTCGAATGGAACTCTTAAATCAGGGACAGACACACATATTGATACAGCCAGCCTGGGTTATTTACATACACAAAACCACCCCTAGAAACTGTTGGGAGACCTTATTAGCTAGGAAAAAGAATGGAATGATCATTGCGTAACATTCCTAAATGAGGCAGGACAATGGCACTCGTGATTGACAAACAGATTATAGTTTAAAACAACAGATGACAGGGCAGTGTTTGCCTGACACAGAAGCTTAACTCCTCAAATAAACTGATACAAATGGACCAACAATAGACTAACATTATTCATGCATAACTCAGATTACACAGACACAGGAGAGGGCAAGAAAATGACAGAACATCCGGCCTGCACCTCCCAAATACATCTCCAGGTCCGATGACGCACGGCACAGTCATAAACATGTGTTTTTATTTTACATAATAAGTAGCAACCTAAGCAAAAATTAAATAGTCTCCGTAACGGGCAGACGCTCTACGTAGGACACCTCGCACACGTCTCAATTGTTGTTGTCACCACATACAAATGAACCTATTGGATCCGCCACCCCCCCCCCTCTCGTCTGCTGAATTTAAATCATTAAATGCTTTGAGGCAATAAATACACCTAAAAAAAATAAAAAAAATATATATAGGGTTATTCAGAAAGGGGCAAACTTGCCACCGAATTGCACCGAATGGTGAATTTCCCTGTACGGTGCGAATTTTGTGGCAGTTCGCCACATACTGGCAAATTGACAGCGAAATACGGCCCGGTTCACTGAAATTCAGCGATCTTCAGCGGCAGGAAAATTGTCCCATAGAGAAGTAATGGTTAATTTATTCAGAGAACGACGAACTGCACCGAAAATGCCCTGAATTTCTGTGATTCTGTGTGACAGGTAAAACCGGTGAATCCCATTAGGTTTAAGGCCCCGTTCACACTGCGCGATTTTAAATCGCACGGATTTTGCCGCGACGTCGCGCTATGTAACTTCTCCAATGCATTTCAATGGAGCTGTTCACATCTTGCCGCGCGATGTCGCATGTCGTGCGATGTCGCTGATACTTGACCCTTTTTTTTGCGATTTGCATTGGTGGTGCTTTACAAAAGAGGGCAAAACCGCGACATTTTCAAATCACACAGTGTGAACAGGGTCTAAATGTAAAATTATAGATAAATACATTTTTCTATTCAACCGTTTATTCTTTTCATTTTTCAGCAAACTGTCTTTTTATTTAGGTTTTTGAACATTGTATTTTTTTTATATATTTAGATGACATTTTTGATTCCCAATTTTTTTCTAATTCTGTAACAAAACGTTTATTATTTTTTATAGCAGTTTTTTATTATTTCACCCATTTTCATGTATTTTTTTTTTTTTTTTGAAGAAAAGCAGATTTTCCTTTTTTCTGCAGTTCAGCGGCGTTATGGGAGGCTCCACGGTCGGTGCACATCGGAGACCCTGCGGCAGGGGGGAGATCCCGGAAGCTTGGCCGACATCCAAGATGTCGGACAGCTCCGGGAGGGAGCTGCAATCCAGTGCCTGTTAGCGCCGAATCGTGATCCAGCCCCCAAGGGGTTAAAAAGGCAGCTACCGCTTGGAAGGGCCGACTGTGCCATTCCAAGCGGTGTGTGTCCCAAGCAGACAGGGTGGGAGAGAGGTCCAAAAGGACCACCCCCTCCCCCGCACTGGTGGGGGGGGGTGTGTGCCTGGAATAGACGTCATCGCGCCTGGCGCAATGACTCTATTCCTGCTCGCCGGGGTCCCGGGAGGCACCGGGGGGGGGGGGGTCGCAGCGATCGGCCAAAATCCTGGCCGATTGCAGCTGCAAAGGGAGGACGCGCTCAGCGGCATCCAAGTGGTTCCTCTGCAGCCAAGTGTACATGCGGCAGGATGTGTCGAGCACGTCTTCCACATGGAAGGGGTTAAACCATTTATTATTTCCATTTTCAGCAAAAAAGTCTATTTTTCGGTACTTTTTTTTTTATTTGATGAAAGTTTTGATTAATTTTTTTTTTTTTAAATGCTTTTTATTCTGTAACAGACCTTTTTTACAATTTAGACACATTTTAAATGCATTTTTGATTGGTTTAAACACCTATTAGAAGAGTAGCAGAGTTCATTCTTTTTCCCCCCGGCAGTCTGGCGTTGTTTTTTTTCTTCGACAGTCCAGTGGTCTTTGGGTCGGTCGACCTGGGTCGTCCATATAGTCGCTTGCAGTGGAAGACCCAGATCGTTCAAAAAAAGTTGTCCTTGGTTGGACGACCAAGTCAGCTCTCTGACTACGGACCCAGTGGACGGCCAGCCTAACCCTGACAGAAGCACAAAAAAAAGTAACCCGAACCAAATACTAACCCTAACCCTCAAATTTAAATGGTTTCCAAATGCAAAGTCAAATTCTAAATTGCTCTGAAAAAAAAAAAAAAGCTTCTGAAAAGCGATGCGAGGCATTGAATTCGGAGGCGTCTGATCGGGAGCGTCTTTTACGATGTGACGACTTAGGCTAGGGTCAGACGAACGCATTTTTATGTTGTCTGTGAAAAAGTGCGTTCGAACGAATGGACGCATTTTTTCACAGAATACGTGATAGTGGTCATACTATGCGCATTTTCGTCCGTGATTTTGTACGGATCATCAATAAAACACTTCTTGCATCTGGACGTTATGTTGGCCGGACATTAGCAGCGTCTGATGTCTCCAATTCACGCACACACGCCTCTAGCGGACGCAGCGCACTCTGTACATCAGTACTAGCGGTTTCACGTTCTCGAAAAAATGCGTTCATTTTCCACTTGCGTTGCGCAGCCGGACTTTTGTGCGACCGTACTTCGTATATTGGCTGTCATTGCCCGGCATCTGCTGCTAGTGCGGCCGTGATTAAGTGCGCCAGAACGCGCGTTCGCACTGCCTCAGTCTGACCCTAGCCTTAGGCTAGGGTCAAACGAACGCATTATTCACAGCGACCGTCAAAAAGTGCGTCCGAACGCATTGACGTATTTTTGCACGGAATGCGCGAAAACTGTCATACGATGCGCATTTTCACGCGTGATTTGTTACGGATCCAAACCAGGAAACTTTGGGCGTCTGGATGTTATGTTGGCCGGACATGAGCAGGGTCTGACGTCTCCTAATCACACCGCTATGCGGACGCAGCGCACTCTGTACGTCCGTACTAGCGGTTCTGCATTCTCGGAAAAATGTGTTTGTTTGCCGCTTGCGTTGTGCGGCCGCACTTCGTATATTGGCCGTCATTTGCTGCTGCTGCGGCGGTGATTAAGTACACCTAAACGCACGTTGAAAATGCGTTGGTCTGACCCCAGCCTTAATCATTGATATCTGGATTCCCAGGAAACCCGTCACGTTCAGTCCCAATGCGGGAATACGGGAGGAGAGGGAGGAGCGAGCGCCACCAGGACAGATTTAAAGAAAGGAACGCTTACCTTTTTATTTCACATGCAATATTTTTCCCCCAGAAATGGCTCAGTGTGAGATCATAGGCCGCACTCGCTTCTAGTCCGATTCGCTGTATCTATATATGAAAATATATGTATATAAAAGTTGTACACAGTTAGCAGTGGGACTTACTGAATGTGGAATAGGACAAGCGCATTATTTAAAGTGATTTAGCAGAAAAAAAATGCAGATGCCGTAATGCGGTCAACTTATATATATATATATATATAATCTTAAAGTTGTGGTGGAGGGCTAAAAAAATGGGATTAAAAGCCTCCACACTGCAAATAATAAAAAGTTTATTATTGCAGAAGCCATTTGCACATCCCAGCAATTCGCAGAACTGCATCCCAGAGCCCCTGTGCTACATTCCCCACATGCAGCAAGGAACTCTGGGTAAGACATGCAAATGACGTCTGCAATTTTTGCATCCTGGGTCTGTTTTAAAACACAGAAACCTTCAATCAATGCTGTGCCATACTGGATGGCTTATTTAGCAGAGATCAGGTTTATGCAACTGGTACTCTACGGCTAAGCATCAAACTGCACCTGGTCATCATGCCTAGCTCCTGCTGATGAGGGCACAATAAACCCGAAACAGCGCTGTACAGGAGTGGCTTTGACCAGTTGCATAAACCTGATCTCTGCTTAAAAAGCCATATAGTATTGCGCGGCATTAATTGAAGGGTTCTGTGTGAAAACAGACCCAGGATGCAAAAAAGTGAGATAGATGTCATTTTGCATATCTTACCCAGAGTTCCGTGCTGCATATGGGGAATGTAGCACACGGGCTCTGGGATGCAGTTGCTCTGAATTGCTGGGATGTACAAATGGCCTCTGCAGTAATAACCACATACAGTTGTGTTCAAAATTATTCAACCCCCACTGAAATTGAGTGTTTTGGCCAATTTGACATTGATTTTGATCATTCAGTCATCTTGCTTACAATTAAATCAAAGAGGCACGTGTAGGTCAGACAAATATAACATAACATTTATAATGAAATAACCACAAATGTCTTTTCTGTGCTCACATCATTATCAGTTTTATTCAACCCCCAAGTGACATTCAATCTTAGTACTTAGTACAACATCCTTTTACAGTTATAACAGCTTTTAAACGTGAAGCATAGCTTGACACAAGTGTCTTGCAGCGATCTACGGGTATTGTCGCCCATTCGTCATGGGCAAAAGCCTCCAGTTCAGTCACATTCTTAGGCTTGCGCACTGCAACTGCTTTCTTTAAGTCCCACCAGAGGTTCTCAATCGGATTTAAGTCAGGTGACTGCGATGGCCACTCCAAAATGTTCCAGCCTTTAATCTGCAACCATGCTCTAGTGGAGTTGGAGGTATGCTTGGGATCATTGTCCTGTTGAAAGGTCCAACGTCTCCCAAGCCTCAGGTTTGTGACGGACTGCATCACATTGTCATCCAATATCTCCTGGTACTGAAGAGAATTCATGGTACCTTGCACACGCTGAAGCTTCCCTGTACCTGCAGAAGCAAAACAGCCCCAAAGCATGATTGACCCCCCGCCATGCTTCACAGTAGTGTTCTTTTCTTCATAGGCCTTGTTCTTCCTCCTCCAAACATAGCGTTGATCCATGGGCCCAAACAGTTCTAATTTTGTTTCATCAGTCCACAGAACACTATCCCAAAACTTCTGTGGTTTGTCCACATGACTTTTGGCATACTGCAGTCGACTCTTCTTATTCTCTGGAGACAGCAAGGGGGTGCGCCTGGGAGTTCTGGCATGGAGGCCTTCATTACGCAGTGTGTGACGTATTGTCTGAGCTGAAACTTCAGTACCCACATCTGACAAATCTTTTCTCAGTTCCTCAGCAGTCACACGGGGACTTTTCTCCACTCTACGCTTCAGGTAGCGCACAGCAGTCGAAGTCAGCATCTTCTTTCTGCCACGACCAGGTAGCGTTTCAACAGTGCCCTTTGCCTTGAATTTGCGAATGATGCTTCCTATGGTCTCTCTTGGTATGTTTAACATCTTTGCAATCTTCTTATAGCCATTGCCTTTCTGTGAAGAGTAATCACCTCTTCTCTTGTCTTCCTGGACCATTCTCTTGACTTCACCATGTTTGTAACCACACCAGTAAATGTCTAGAAGGAGCTGAGTATCACAGTCATTTTAAAGCTGCCTAATTGGTGCTTATTATGCTTTATTGCTGCTCCGTGACATCCACAGGTGTTTTCAATACCTGATTGAAAACACTTGAATGAACCTCTGTTCTTCAGAGTGGTAGTCTTTAAGGGGTTGAATAATTGTGTCAATAAAGAATTCACAAAATAAACATTTACTACTGTATTACAAAACCAATTGATGTCATTTTAGTTGCATATGGTTCTTTAAAAAGTCCTTGTAGGATTTCATTCTGAATACAATTACAAATGTACACTAAATTCCCTAAAACCCTTTACAGCATTGGGGGTTGAATAATTTTGAACACAACTGTATATAAAAACGTTTGTCCACTGACAGCCCCCGTCCAACCTGACAAAATGCAAGTATCCAAAAGGAAACCCCCCCCCAAAACACAGGCGCGCAAAGCTCGTACCATCAAACCCCAAAAAGACCTGGCGCTGTGATCACCATCAGTGGGGATTCGACCAATTATTGAACCAAGGGTCTGAATAATACTTACACGAATAGGAGAATTCAGTTTTTGACCTTTATATAAATTTGCAATAAAAATAATAAAAAATTAATAGAATTAAAATTTTTGTGATTTTGGGATAATGCGCGTGGACTGATGTAAAGAGAAAAAAACAACTTAAATTTTTTTTCTACACAAGCCTGAAGCGGTAACATGAGAAAAAAAATATATAATGGGTCTGAACAATTATTTGTATATAATTATTCTTTATTTATAAAGCGCCAGCATATTCTGCAGCGCTGTACAATCGGTATAATATATATATATATATATATAAAATGTATTAAGAAATTTGAGAGAGGTGCACCCTGTATAATTGGCCCCCAACAATCCAATGTTAAAGAGGCACTCTACGCACCCTGATCGCTTTAGCTTATTAAAGTGCCACTCTCCCTCCAACCCCGTTTGGCAGGTAGAACGAGTGAAGCGGAGGAGTTTCCTCTGTTAGACAGGTGCCATTCGGCACAGAGGATTTTTAATATCCCGCCTGCCGGGGACCGATGTCAGCCGCCCTGTGTACTGACATTATCTTCTCCAAACGCTTGCAGCAGCGTGTGTTCTGGGAAATGTAAGAAGAGGACTGGTGTCACGCCTGCAAACGCAGCACCAATCCATCATTCTGCGCATGCACGGCGGAACTCAGACAAAAACAATCAGGTTATACCAGATACAAAAGTATGCTGAGCGTACATCCAGAAGTTACATACGCCGTGCATATTTTGCGTTAGAAACACAAGGGACCGCTGCATTTTGGAAGCCCTGAGGCAAAGAGAAGAAGTAGCCCAGTATCGAGGGCGAAAAAGGTGAGTATTTACACCTAAACAAATAATCGGACAGAACATGTCAGCAACATCTGCCCAATTATTTAAAGAGAACAGGAGGGGTCTAAGAGCGCGCCTTTAAATCTGGCTTCTCCAGGTCAGTGATGGCCATCGTTGGCGTGCAAATATTTCAGGACTACATCTCCCATGATCCCCAGACAGATTAAAACTTTAGGAGCTTCAGGGGACCCATAATTCTGTAACATTTGAAGTGCAAGGTGTCAATCATCATTGCCATCAGTTAGAATTCTAGCATTTCCCATAAAACTTTTTCTTAAACCAAAAATGTGACGGACATTCCAGGGAGCGCACATTGCTGGGATTATTCCGGAGACGGCCCCTCGTCACTCAGGAAGCATTTATTACAACAGACAGATCACATCTTTAACTTGATTCTCAAGGAGGAGGAAAAGAAAAAAAAAAAAAAAAAAAAACACCCCACCGACATACAACATGAAACATCCCCCTCCCCCCCGGGGCTGCAGAAAGAAGAAGATCGGCTGTCATCACACAGATCACATGAAATCCACGACATATTTACAAACCCTGAAGCAAGTTTGTATTTCCCATATATCGAGAGCTACAGATACAAAGCGATAAACGTGTGAACGCAAAACATTAATTTTCCACTTCATTTGAAGCCGTGATTATGCTCGGGTCAGACGAGCGCATTCTGTGCGTCTGTGCACAACGGACGTACTTTCTGACTGACGACAAGGTAGTGGCCACACTTTCTTTTAATAATAAAAATTATTAATATAGCACCAACAGTTTCCACGGCGCTGTTACAAGAACCAATGGGAGCAAAGCACATGGCTGGTAATAGGGGCTGCTGAAGGTTTACGGCTCGCGCTGCGCTTTTCCACTGGCGGCTCTATGTCCGGCTGAGCTGGCACAGCGCCCGAAATCTCCATCTGTGAGGCGGATTCACTATTTGTGGTTACAATAGAAAATCTGCAGGTGCGCAGCTCCTTTAATTGAAACGCACTGCTCGGAATCCCCCCAGGTTTCCCCGCAGCGTCAGCCGTCACGGCAGCACCGCGGTCGAAACGGAAGTGACAACCGGGAGGAGTAAAACCACAAAATATGTGTAAGTGTGTATGTGTAGGAGTACTGCTCTGATCATTAGGTGTAAAAAGGTCTTCAGTCGCAGGTCTTCGTAAAAAAAACAAAAGAAAAAAAACAACAAAAGACTTCTTGCTAAATCTGCAGCACAATATTAAAGTGACAGAAAAAAAATAATAATATATGTTCTTGAACCCAGGACATACTTGAAAACGAGAGAAATCTCAATGTATCCTTCCTGGTAAAATCCTTTATAAATAAATAAAATAAAATATATATATCTCCAAAATTCCGGACGCACACGGAGACTTCTTATGAAGGTATAAAATCTCAACTTTTTTGTAGCAACATTCATCGTTTCAGTCCCTACAGGGACTTTCTTCAGGAATGACAAACATACATATATACAACAAACAATTAAAACCTAACGGTGTGTCCACCCTGCACGCAAAGCAGGCGCGGGCAAACTCTGCAAGCCGCGTAGCCATGACAGTAATACAAAGCCCAAGAAAAAACATTAACAGGTTAATGAATCATATCCAAAAAGATCGATAGAACTTCTTGAGCGTTATTCACGCAAGAGATATATTATATATATATATATTTTTTTATTATTATTTTTTTGTGTGTGTGTGCGCAAAATATAAAAAGTTTAAAACAAAAACGGGCGATTTTATTCTGTTTTTTTTATACTAGATAAAAAATTTTTTTTACTTTGTATACATTTTTGTTCTTATTTTGTGTGATATAATATATATATATATATTTTAATTTAATACTTACAACAGTTGTGGTGATAGAACAAAAAGCGAGATAAAAAGCCTCCACGCTATAATGATTATTTTTATTATTGCAGAAGCCACTTGCACATCACAGCAATTCAAAGAACTGCATGCCAGAGCCCCTGTGCCGCATTCCCCATATGCAGCAAGGAACTATGGGTAGGATATGCAAATGACCTCTCACTTTTATTGCATCCGGTGTCCGTTTTTACTTTAACCACACAAAATAATAATTTTGTTTAAAACTTTAAAAAAAAAAAAAAAAAAAAAAAAAGACCATTACATTTTTTTTTTTTTTTTTTAACAAATTAAAAAAGGGACCATTATTCTTTCTTTGCTTGGGAACAAAAAAAAAAAAAAAAAAAAAATCTATACAAGCTATGGAAAAAAAAAAAAATTTGGGTTAAACTTTCAGGGTTATTCAAAGAGCACCGAAATTCCAGAGCAATTTGAATGCTCGATAGTTTAACATTTCGGTGCTCCTTCGTTCCCCGCACTTCGGGGAGTCAAATTCCCCGACATTGCTCTAAATTCAGCGTTTCACCGCCGAGTCCCTGAAGTGTAGGAAAAAGCTGCAGATTCAAACACAAAGACTACCGCGAAAAAAAATATCAGAGAGATCTGATATACTGCCGAAAGAAAGCCGAACGCACCAGATGATCCGCCGCAAAACAGGGTTAAAAAAAATAAAATAATTTGGAAAAACTAGAAAATAAGAGAGAGTTTGCTGCAAATGAAAAGAATAAAACGGTTTATTAGATATTTAACAAAAGACAGGGAATGTTTTTTACATTGAAGCCTATGGGATTCGCCTGAATAAAGCTGTCGAACGAAACCACCGAAAATCAGGCCATTTCACTGACATTTCTCTGCTGTTCGGTGTCTCTGAATAGATTAATCACTGCTTCTCTATGGGGGATTTCACTGCCGTCGAACAGGCACCGTACTTGAACGCAGTTTGCGGAACGGCCACGAAATAGCACCGTACGGGGAAATTCACTGTTCGGTGCAATTTCGGCTCGCTCTGAATAACCCTGCATGTATTTTCTGTGGGGGGGGGGGGGTAGAGAATGTGTGATTATTTACTGGTCGGAGTTATGGCACTGTCACGTGTTGTAGCGCTGTTGCCATCAGATAAGAGAGAGAGACAGACTTGTGTACATATGGATTAATAGATATAATCTGGGAGTTGGAGTGCATGTACATACATTAACCCTTGCTTCCCCCTGCATGTCCTAAATAAGTAGCCATGGCGGCCAGAGCTTCATTAAAGGCATTAATTGTGGCAGGAATCCCCCCCACAAATAATCCCCCCCACATGTCAAACAAGAATGAGTAAATGGAGGGGCATAAGTGGAATATTTAAATTGAAGCAATACATACTGTGGGCAAAAAAAGACGAAATATTAAAACCAAAATAGTAGATAAAGAACTAGGCAAAAAAAAAGAATAAAAAAATATTAAAAAAAAAAAAAAAGGAAAGGTACAAAAGAGAAGGACATAGAGGAAAAAGGAGCAAAAAAAAAAAAAAAAAAAAAAATTAAGAATAGAAAGAAAAAAAAAAAATTAAAACCCCACAAAAAAAAAAAAAAATTTTTTTTTTTTTTTTACAAAAAGGGAGGATTTTATTAGCCGTCACTAAAGAGATGAGATACGGCGGCCCCCTGCGCGGAGGAGAAGCCAGATGGTGTGCTCCTGGGTGAGCAGGACCCACGTCAGCAGGGCTATAGATACCAGGCATCTTGCTGGCCGGGCACATCTATTTCAGTTTCAAAATAAATCGTAAGAAAGAAAAGAAAAAAGAAAGAAAAAAAACATCATTCTTGGCTCCCACTTTGCTTTGGAGACTCAGAGTTTATGGAGACCCGGGTAGTTTTAAGATCTCTTAAATACACAAGTCAGTTCATCAACGGGGCCGATTCCGTGAGGGCCTGACCCCGGGGCTGAGACACGGCGACTGCCCGGGCATAGCTAGACGTTCCTGTGTGAAACCGCAAGAGGTTCTGCTGCCAGGGCTGCGACTGCCACGAAAAAAACATTGAAATACTGAGAGAGAGAAAAATAAAACCATGAAAAGTACAAAAGTTCCCAGGGATAAAAGGCACTTGGTCATAAAAAAATGTCACCATGTACTTTTAAGTAAAATTATGTAAGAAAATACACAAAAAAGTTGGAAATTACAAATCCACCTCCCAAATCTTTTAAAATTTTCGAGACAATGCCGGGGACTTTAAACATTTTATGTGTATATAGATTATGGCAATAAAAAAAGTACCCCCCCCCCACCCTTTAACGATAAATTTAAAAAAGGGCCGGTACCACCATAAAATGTCCTCGTTATGGAGTTTATGTGATGTTGCTGATATCTTACATGTGTTTGTTTTTCTCTTGTATGTTTAGGTAAGAAAATAGTTTTCCTCTATATGTGTCACTGGGTGCATCCATTGTGTGATATTTTCCTCTATGTGTGTCACTGGATGCATCCATTGTGTGATATTTTCCTCTATGTGTGTCACTGGATGCATCCATTGTGTGATATTTTCCTCTATATGTGTCACTGGGCGCATCCATTGTGTGATATTTTCCTCTATATGTGTCACTGGCGCATCCATTGTGTGATATTTTCCTCTATATGTGTCACTGGGCGCATCCATTGTATGAGATTTTCCTCTATATATGTGTCACTCCAGCTGTCCACGTGGTCCGAGTGCCGGCTGGCCGCGTCACATGGGCCTCCAAGCGGTCGCCAGGCTGTTGCACAGCCTGCAGCCGTGATCTCGCAAAAGTGCGTCACGAGCACGTGGCCACATGACGCAGTCAGCTGGCGCTCGGAAGAACACGCTGCCACATATCCGAGGTCTGGTGTCTGGGTATACACGTATCCAAGGTCTGGTGTCTGGGTATACACGTATCCGAGGTCTGGTGTCTGGGTATACACGTATCCGAGGTCTGGTGTCTGGGTATACACGTATCCGAGGTCTGGTGTCTGGGTATACACGTATCCGAGGTCTGGTGTCTGGGTATACACGTATCCGAGGTCTGGTGTCTGGGTATACACGTATCCGAGGTCTGGTGTCTGGGTATACACGTATCCGAGGTCTGGTGTCTGGGTATACACGTATCCGAGGTCTGGTGTCTAGGTATACACGTATCCGAGGTCTGGTGTCTGGGTATACACGTATCCGAGGTCTGGTGTCTGGGTATACACGTATCCGAGGTCTGGTGTCTGGGTATACACGTATCCGAGGTCTGGTGTCTAGGTATACACGTATCCGAGGTCTGGTGTCTGGGTATACACGTATCTGAGGTCTGGTGTCTGGATGGAGAGAGATGAATAGATAGATATCAATCACACTGGTGTCCGTGTGTGCGCAGCAGGTAAAAGGGGTGTCTGGCCATACATTTCAATATTCACAAATTAGGCTTTCAGCAAAATCCTAAATTAATTTTTTGGAAAATGGTCACATGACTTTTATTTAAAGTATCAGTACCTGGAAAAAAAGTATCGGTACCGGTGCATCCCTAGGATAGACAGAACTATATCCAAGAAAAATTCTGTAAAAAACGAACAAACGAAAATGAACAAGGATTCCTGGCATCTGGCAAAAAATGGGTTTTCATAAAGGGGATTATTCAGTAAATTTGGAATTGAACTGATCAAAGAATAATGAATTTCAATTAGAATATCCGGCGGAGGAATGGGGGGGGGGGGGAAGACAAACAGGTTTTGCTAAAAGCTGTTAATTTTCTTGTCGGTTTTCAAACCAAAAGCCCCCAAACGATTTGCTGCGTCTTTGAATCCACGGAGTCCTCATCGGAGGAGACTGTGCTCAGAGCGGCTTATGAAGTTGGTTTCGGCAGCGAGCCCTTGATTTAAGTCACATCCCGAGCCAGTGATCCAGAAAACGACGACAAGGCTTTAATCCGAAAAATTAAAAAATGAAACCAAGAGGTAAACCGGAAAACGTCACGGGAATAAGGCATCGCGCACCTCGGGGGGGGGGGGCGAAACGCACCGGCTTTATATTGAGATTTAAAGAGAATCGAGGAACGGTGGCAACATTTACAATAAAATGGGTTAATCATTTTTATTTTGGCTATAATTTAAAGGTTGATAAGAGTTTCCGGTAGTGGACGCCGCTCCGTAACATACAACGTGACCGGGAAGTATTTTAAGGAACGTTCAGGTGTTAAAGTAAACATTAATGAATGCGGTTTGGTAAAAGAAGCATTTTAGCAACGGTAACGATTTATGATTTCCCGCCTGCGAGCAGCGTTCAGCATACCGCAGACTCCTGAGAAAACACAGAGCACAGCGCCCCCTTTAGCGGTCACGTGGAGTGACAAAGTAATGTTACCGCGTCCTTTGATGCATTGGGTTTAAAACACAGCATTAAAGTACATTGCAACCACATCGCCGGAACCTTCTCTGTGCTCCAGTGATATTTTACTATAAAACCCTGAACCAGATACGGCTTTCCGAGCTCCTCACCCCCACCAGCTCCTCACCCCCCCCCCCAAGCTCCTCACCCCCCCCCAGCTCCTCACCCCCCCCCAGCTCCTCACCCCCACCAGCTCCTCACCCCCCCCCCCCAAGCTCCTCACCCCCAAGGCACCCATCAATGCGGGACACGTGGGACGGCGGGGTCTGGGGGGCAGTGTCTATAACCAGTGGGAGAGAAATTCAGAAAAATCTATGTGTAAAATAATAAATGAAATGTTCATCACGGTTTTCACCAGGTGACAGAACTGAACATAAGTCACATGACATAACCATCTCACACGCTGCCTCCACCGTGACTTCCTTGGAATGGCAGAGCCGGGGGGGGGGCCGGTCCCATGACTGGAAATATGTGCATCTCTATTATATACACATACACCTCCATCTGCCCACACACCTACCGCCATCTGATAGCCAGGAAGGTGTGTGGGAAGAGAGTGAGATATGTATATATATATATATACACACCCACCCACCTAAATCTGCCACACACACACACACACACACACCACTAAATATTTATGAATTAATGCCCCTGGAAGTGCTTGCGGCTCAGTTTTACTAATCAAGCCCTGATAAAGTCGATGTGATCTTAGCGATTAGCGCTGTCTGAGCACCCAAACACTGCGTTCTAAGCGCCGCTGTGATATTGGGCAGATTTGGGGCCCTCAGACGCTGGTAATCAGGGAGTGATTGGTTATACGGGGTCCCACACCTTCTCTGGGGCCGTGTCCACGCTGATGGCGGCCCTTGCTATATATGGAGATGTTGCTACGAGAGCGACGTGCCGGCTCAGGGATGTTCCCGGCCGAGTTCAGCGAAGACAAACTGTCACCAATGGTTCTAATTTTAATCCGCCCGTCTTTTCCGGCCCGGACCGGGCAGTCCAGGTAAAGAGCAGTAACGTGGTGTGCTCTCCATTCCAGGTTTATTAAAGCGACGTGGCACGCGTCCAGCGAGGTGCGGAGTGACACAGACAGCTGGATACATAGCAGCAGCGCCGCCGCATCGCCCCCCGAGGACCGCCACGCACACACAAAGTCATTCTTCCACAGGTTCCTCAGAGGAGCCAAGGTTACGGCCAGAGCAGACCCTTTAAAACGTGGAGCGGGCGAGGATTCCTGCCCTGTCCACACGTAACCGGACCCGTAACACCATCCAATACCATCGACACGGCGCAGGTACATCAGGGGAGACACCTCTACACCTCCCGAATTTACTAGCCAAGCCGAAAAAAAGTAACGGAGCCACAAACACACCTAGAACCCCAGATACAGTCACCCCATTCTGTGCTGTGTATGTGTGCACGCGTGTGTATATAGAGGGCGCAGCGCATATGAAAGCGGGGGGAGGAATGGGGAAAAGGAAAAGGGGGGGGAAATGGGGAAAAAGGACACAGAGCATATATAATCACTGGTATGTGTGCAGAGGATTTAAAGGGACTGCAGTGGTACCAAGTGTGATTCTGTGACCATCTAAATATATATATTAGACACAAAGTGCAAATTGAACAGTGTGGGTTCTCCTAAACTGGTGTGACATTATATATAACCCCCCTTCATTTAACAAACTGAGGGCACTCACAGGTCTTCAAATTAAAGCCTAATCTTCATTGATGACACGTTTTGGCTCATTCAAGCCTTTATCAAGATAATACATACACCCCCCCCCCCAAAAAAAGGTGTAGGACTTACAGCAGTTTGCAGATGTGCCCCCCACTTGTTAAGGGACCAAAAGTAATGGGACAATTGGCTTCTCAGCTGTTCCATGGCCAGGTGTGTGATATTCCCTCATTACCTCAATTACAATGTGCAGATAAAAGGCCCAGAGTTCATTTCAAGTGTGCTATTTGCATTTGGAATCTGTTGCTGTCAACGCTCAAGATGAGATCCAAAGAGCTGTCACTATCAGTGAAGCAAGCCATCATTAGGCTGAAGAAACAAAAACAAACCCATCAGAGAGATAGCAAGAACATTAGGCGTGGCCAAAACAACTGTTTGGAACATTCTCAAAAAGAAGGAACGCACCGGTGAGCTCAGCAACACCAAAAGAGACCACGGAAAACAACTGTGGTGGATGACAGAAGAATTCTTTCCCTGGTGAAGAAAACACCCTTCACAACAGTTGGCCAGATCAAGGACACTCTCCAGGAGGTAGGTGTATGTGTGTCAAAGTCAACAATCAAGAGAAGACTTCACCAGAGTGAATACAGAGGGTTCACCACAAGATGTAAACCATTGGTGAGCCTCAAAAACAGGAAGGCTAGATTAGAGTTTGCCAAACAACACCTAACAAAGCCTTCACAGTTGTGGTGGTGTATAGAGCCAAAAGAGGTTAGAATTGTGTCGATGTCCCAATATTTCTGGACCTGACTGTATATTTTATGATGTAAAGTAAGGGTGTTTTTTGCACATTGTCTGGTCAATAAATCAGGGGACAGATGCGGGGGAGGGGGCTCCACTTAATACAAATATATAATAAAACACAAATAAAAAAACAGTCCTAATTCTCCAAGCACAGGCGCGGGACACGGCATTCCAGCGGTGCCTGGGGACGCATTAATACGGCAAGACCAGTTAAGAAGCCGGGCATGGGAACCAGCGCTAGAAAACCTCAGAAAACCCAAAAAACTAATCCAACAAGCTAAAAAAAGCCAAATGTGCACCAGATCAATATATTAACGTGATATCGCAGTGTTTAATTATCCTCTAAATACATTCTGTCTCCTTAACCGCGTCACGCAGCTCTGAAAAAAAAATATATAAAAAAAAAAAAAAATAAGTGAAAATGTCCAAATAACACACTTTATCCTTTTTTATATTAAAACTTTTTATTTTGCAGAAAAAACAAAGGTCACAGAGCGAGCAGCGAGTTGGCCTCGCAGGGCCAGGTATGATGCTATAGGTGTTCCATACGAGAGTATAGGGGGGGGTCTCATAAGAAGTTTGCAAAATGTTGAGAAATGGGGGTAGGGTTATGAGAAAGAGAAACCCCCCCCCCCCAAAAATAAAAACTCCGCGGGGAAAAAAAAAGTAATCAAACATAAAAGGCGATAGTCCTCTGCAAAGAACATCTAGAATAAAAAGAAAAATGGGGGGGGAAGGAGAAAATGGGGGGAAAAGAAGAGAAAAGGGGGGAAGAAGAGAAGAGAAAAGGGGGGAAAGAGGAGAAAAGGGGGGAAGAAGAGAAAGGGGGGAAAGAAGAGAAAAGGGGGGAAGAAGAGAAAAGGGGGGAAGAAGAGAAAAGGGGGGAAGAAGAGAAAAGGGGGGAGAAGAGAAAAGGGGGGAAGAAGAAAAGGGGGAAGAAGAGAAAAGGGGGGAAGAAGAGAAAAGGGGGAAGAAGAGAAAAGGGGGGAAGAAAGAAGGGGGGAAGAAGAGAAAAGGGGGAAGAAGAGAAAAGGGGGGAGAAGAGAAAAGGGGGAAGAAAGAAAGGGGGGAAGAAGGAGAAAAGGGGGGAAGAAGAGAAAAGGGGGAAGAAGAGAAAGGGGGGAAGAAGAGAAAAGGGGGAAGAAGAGAAAAGGGGGAAGAAGAGAAAGGGGGGAAGAAGAGAAAGAGGGGGAAGAAGAGAAGAGGGGGAAGAAGAGAAAGAGGGGGAAGAAGAGAAAGAGGGGGAAGAAGAGAAAGAGGGGGAAGAAGAGAAAAGGGGGGAAGAAGAGAAAAGGGGGGAAGAAGAGAAAAGGGGGGAAGAAGAGAAAAGGGGGGGAAGAAGAGAAAAGGGGGAAGAAGAGAAAGGGGGGAAAGAGAGAAAAGGGGGGGAAGAAGAGAAAAGGGGGGGAAGAGAGAAAAGGGGGGGAAGAAGAGAAAGGGGGGAAGAAGAGAAAGGGGGGAAGAAGAGAAAAGGGGGAAGAAGAGAAAAGGGGGAAGAAGAGAAAAGGGGGGAGAAGAGAAAAGGGGGGAAGAAGAGAAAAGGGGGGAGAAGAGAAAAGGGGGGAGAAGAGAAAGGGGGGAAGAAGAGAAAGGGGGGAGAGAGAAAAGGGGGGAGAAGAGAAAGGGGGGAGAAGAGAAAAGGGGGGGGAGGGAGAAAAAAAAAAAAGGTGAAATAGGAGGAAGAGAAACAGGAAAAAGGAGGGGTGAAGGAGAAAAGAAGTGGAAAACCAAGAGGAAAAAAGAAAAAACACGCAGTAAAAGACAAAGGAAAAGGGGGTGTGAGAAAAAGACACACACGTACACAAAGTTCATAGAGTTAGAGACCTAGATGTGAATCACAGTAAAGCTCCTGAGCGCGTGACGCAGACAGCAGGTTCACTAAACAATCAAAACAGAATCACCAGGAATTCTACACCTTTGAGCTGAAATAAAATCAGGTCTGAGAATGCATTGGGCGATTTCAGCTTAAAACCTGCGATTCTCCTTCCTATACCTGAGCGTTCTCACAATAGCTCCCCGGCCGTCCCACCTAAACCGCTCACAGCGTCAGCCTCCAGCATTTTGGAAAACCCGAAAAAACACAATAAAGGTGCAGTCAGCCAAGACCTGTCACCGTATGACTAATCCACGTGTACCAACACAAAGGGACTCAAAACCAGCATGACTCAGCCCGAAAACTAGGTTAAGGTGTACAGACAGACACAGTCGCCCACTTGGTGCCAGCACCGCAAGCCAACTGGCAATCTGGCACTCGTGGGTTAAAACATGCGCTGAAACACCCAATGCTAGCGACGGCAAACCTTGGCACCCCGATGTTTTGGAACTACATGTCCCATGAATCTTATTCACACAAGACTGACAGAGCATCATGGGACATGTAGTTATGAAATATTTGGGGTGCCAACTGCCAAGGGTCGCCATCACTGCCCTATGTGGAAAGCTCAGAAATCCAGGTTTCTAGAGATGATAATGGATTAAAGCAGATTATATCTATCTATCTATCTATCTATCTATACCGAGTCAATCAGGTTCCACAGAACAAAGTAAAGAACCCAAGATCAAAGAAAAACCCCACACAAAAACAAAACCGTGTGAAAAAGAGGAGGGGGGGGGGGGTTGGGTGCCTAGAGAAGTGGCTCTATTTATTCATTTATACAAGTATTTTAGTATGCATTCTGTATATAGTCATTATGTTACATGTTTACAGGTGCATTCTGTATATAGTCATTATGTTACATGTTTACAGGTGCATTCTGTATATAGTCATTATGTTACATGTTTACAGGTGCATTCTGTATATAGTCACTGTGTTACATGTTTACAGGTGCATTCTGTATATAGTCATTATGTTACATGTTTACAGGCGCATTCTGTATATGTCACTATGTTACATGTTTACAGGTGCATTCTGTATATAGTCACTGTGTTACATGTTTACAGGTGCATTCTGTATATAGTCACTGTGTTACATGTTTACAGGTGCATTCTGTATATAGTTACTATGTTACATGTTTACAGGTGCATTCTGTATATAGTCACTGTGTTACATGTTTACAGGTGCATTCTGTATATAGTCATTATGTTACATGTTTACAGGCGCATTCTGTATATAGTCACTATGTTACATGTTTACAGGTGCATTCTGTATATAGTCACTGTGTTACATGTTTACAGGTGCATTCTGTATATAGTCACTGTGTTACATGTTTACAGGTGCATTCTGTATATAGTTACTATTTACATGTTTACAGGTGCATTCTGTAATAGTCACTGTGTTACATGTTTACAGGTGCATTCTGTATATAGTCACTATGTTACATGTTCACATGTGCATTCTGTATATAGTCACTGTGTTACATGTTTACAGGTGCATTCTGTATATAGTCACTGTGTTACATGTTTACAGGTGCATTCTGTATATAGTCACTATGTTGCATGTTTACAGGTGCATTCCGTATTGAGGTGTGTCAATATGGAGCTCTTGAGTGACTTTAGACTGGGTGAAGATTTGATGGCGTCTGGGAGGTTATTCCATAATTGTGGTGCTCTGTAGGAGAATGAGGATCGAGCCACTTTCTTTTTGTATTGTGGTATTGTAAGTAAGGTGCTGGTCCTGGATCGGAGGTTATAGGATGAGGGAACTGCTGGGGCAATCAGCCTATTCAGGTAGGGTGGCAGCTTCCCAGAAAACCTCTTAAACACCAGGTTGGAAAGGTGAAGGGTGCGTCTAGATTCCAGCGACGGCCAGTTTAGCTCTTAACATGTCACAATGGTGGGTCATGTAGTTACATTGTAGCACAAAGCGGCAGAATGAGTTATACAATGTAGTAAGTTTATGAAGGTGCGTTTGCGGGGCGGCTGCATACACTACATCTCCGTATTCAATAGCTGACATAAGCATTTGTTGCACAATCTGGATTTGCAGGCTCGTTGTTGCAGTCCAAATTTTATATCTAATATTCTGATATACACTTAAAAAAGGGGTTATTCAATAACAGCCAAACTGGCCCGAATAGGGAATTTTCCCGTATGGTGACATTTTGTAGCCAGAGCAGGCAGTTCGCCAAATATTGGCGAATTGCCAGTCAAATATGGTGCCTGTTCAATGGCAGTGAAATCCCCCATAGAGAAGCAATGGTTAATCTATTCACATTGAACAGCAGAGAAATGCCCTTATGTTCAGTGTTTCCATTCGGCAGGTTTAACCAGGAGAATCCCATGTTAAAAAAGTTCCGTTTTTATCCAATATGTAATAAACCGTTTATTATTTTAACTAGGGATGCACCGATACCACTTTAAGACCGAGTACCGATACTTTTTAAAAGTACTCACCGATACCGAGTACCGCTCCTTTTCTTTACTCACATGTACATATTCCCCAAGAGTATAATATATATATATATATATATCCCCAGCTCATGGGATTTGCCCCCAGCTCACACCTCGATACTGCCCCCAGCTCACACATCGATACTGCCCCCAGCTCACACATCGATACTGCCCCCAGCTCACACATGGATACTGCCCCCAGCTCACACATGGATACTGCCCCCAGCTCACACATGGATACTGCCCCCCCGCGACGATACTTACCTTCCTGAGCGACGCCGGGAATGTCTCCGCGTGTGCGCTCGTTGGAAGGACCCCAGCCGCGACCACGTGGGACCATGTGATCGTGGCTGGGGGCCTTCCAACGAGCGCACGCGTGGAAACTTTCCCGGCGTCGCCCAGGAAGGTAAGTATCATCGCGGAGAGCAGCTGCAGGGCTTGTCCGAATGCTCTATCGGCATTTGGACAAGCCCTGCAGCTGCTCACTGTGTTCATACTTACCTTCCTGAGCGACGCCGGGAATGTCTCCATGCGTGCGCTCGTTGGAAGGACCCCAGCCGCGATCACATGGTCCCACGTGGTCGTTCCAACGAGCGCACACACGGAGACATTCCCGGCGTCACTCAGGAAGGTAAGTATCGTCGCGGAGAGCTCCAGGGGCAGCTGTCCAAATGCCGATAGAGCATTTGGACACCCGCCGCAGCCCCTCGGATGCCGGCAAGTCGGCTCAATGGCGGCTTCCGGTATCGGGAAAAATATCGGGGGGTACTGCACGAGTACCAAGTACTCCTGCAGTACCCAGTATCGGCCCCGATACTAGTATCGGTAGAACCCTAATTTTAACCTGCAGCAAAAAGTCTTTAAAGATTATTAAATTCTGAAAAAAATGCCTAAAAAAACAGTGTCTTTTTTCTGTAACAGCCTTTTTATTACCATTCATTGGATCTTAGGTGTAAATTTCAGGCATTTTCGTTCAGTAGTTTTTGCATACAGGTGTTTCAATGTTGACATTTCCAATTGTCTTTTTTGTTTCTTTTTACCCCGTTCGTCGTCTCTGTTCAGCGTCTTCTCAGATCGGATCCAATAATCCGCCGGACCTACTGAATGTAATCTTGTCCGTTTTTTAAGTCGGCGGTTTTGCAGATCCCTTTGGCGGGTTTTCCCTGCCTGTCAGGGACACTGGTGAATGCTGAATTCACAGCAGGGTCAGGGAATTTGGATTCCCCGAAGGGCAGGGAACGCGAGAGCACCGAAAGGTCAGTGCTCTCTGAATAACACCTTTAAAGTGTTATTCAGTAAGAGCCGAACTTGCCACCTTATGGTGCAATATTGTGGCGGTTCTATTCACTAAAAACGTCAATTCGTCAAATACCGGTGAATTGCCAGCAAAATACAGTGCAGTATTCTTCGGCGACAGTGAAATTGTCCCCATAGAGAAGCAATGGTTAATCTATTCACAGACGCCGAACAGCAGAGAAAGGTCAGTGAAATGACCTGATTTTTGGCGATTCAGTTCGACAGGTTTAAACTGGCGAATCCCATGGGATTTAATGGGAAAGTAAAAATATGGTTTTTATTCCACCATTTATTCTTTTCTCAGTTTTTACACTGTCCACACACTGTCACATCTCCTGACCCACAAAACACTCCATGGCTCACACACACACACACACACACACAAAACTACAGCCAGATAAGCACATCTGAACACATCTTGATACACACATTCAGGGTTATTCAAAAAAGAGCCGAATTGTGGTTGAAAGTAGGGATGCACCGCTGATACCACTTTAAGACCGAGTACCGATACTTTTATGTCATGTGACCGCTTTCCAATAAGAACAGACCTCATAAAAATGATTATATATATATATATATATATATATATGAAGAAATCAGTGGCAACCTGCACATACCACAAAGCAAAACACTTGCCTGGGTGCACAAATCCAAAAATGTTAGAAGTCTTCAAGTATAGGACGCACTCCAGGACTTAGGTCACAGAATAAAAAAAACGATGATTTATTAAGTATGCATTAAAATATTGTGCCCAGTGGCACCAGCCGACGTTTCGGCAATCACAGGGGCCTTTTTCAAGGTAATGAGATTGGACAAACAAACCATATTTATATAAAAAAACATCATTAAACGTCTCACCGCGCTTGTAGCGTGCCGCCGGGTGGAACGCCAGACTCCAAGGGGCGTGGCGTCCAGAGTCGGTCGGGCGCGCGAATCAATGACATAATCAGTCGCAGTCGGGTGCAGACTCCCTGAACGGTATCCAGGGAGACGCGTCCCGGCGTGTGGGGACTTTAAAAACAAAGAAACGGAAGATATACCTAAAGAGGGAGGGTATAAGGTATAAGGTCAGGCTTAAAACCATATACTAAGTGCGTTACGCACCTTCTGTATAAAGGGCAGATAACCAGGAGTGCTGCTATCAAAGGACGCGAACAGATAAATGATTAAATGGTCGATAACATGTATAAACATGTGCATCCAAAAATAAATGTGTACAATGAAGGAATTATATAGTGTAAAAAGCAACTGAAAGAGATGATAATTGAAACCTATGGATCAAGGTCGATATGTGTAATGTGAGACGAAAAACGGAAATAAAAGTGAGCTATGGTCCGACGTGATGCATCTGTGTAAATGTAGTGATAGACGGACGAATAAGGCTAGGGTCAGACTGAGGCAGTGCGAACGCGCGTTCTGGCGCACATAATCACGGCCGCACTAGCAGCAGATGACGGGCAATGACGGCCAATATACGAAGTACGGTCGCACAAAAGTCCGGCCGCGCAACGCAAGTGGAAAATGAACGCATTTTTTCGAGAACGTTAAACCGCTGGTACTGACGTACAGAGTGCGCTGCGTCCGCTAGCGGCGTGTGTGCGTGATTAGGAGACGTCAGACGCTGCTAGTGTGCGGCCAACATAACGTTCAAACAGCCGGATTTCCCTAGACTTCTTTTCACCCCATCGTCATGAAATACGTCCAGAATTGCGCATCGTCTGACCACTTAAGCGTATTCCGTGAAAAAATGCGTGCGCACGCATCGACGTACATTTTGACGGTGGCCGCAGAAAATGCGCTCATCTGTCCCTAGCCTAAGCAAAAAGTGTACAGATGCAGGTCAAAAAATTACGTGTAGTGAGATAAGTATAAAGTGATGTGTGAAAAACCCCAAAAAAGTGAAAAAAGTGTGAAACGAAAGAGAAAAATATTTGTGGAAAAAGTAAAAAAATGTGAAAAAGAGGTCGTTGGGCGACCGGACCTTCCGATGGGTGAGTATCGCGGCCCGCCGGAGGGGAACACTGGCCGAGTGCTTTTCATGCACGTCGCCAGCTTCCCCAGTCCTGCGGATACCAGTAAGCCGGCCCAACGCTGGCTTCCGGTATGGGGGGGGGGGTGTATCGGGCCATTTGCACGAGTGCCAAGTACTTGTGCAAATGGCAGTATCGGCACCGATACCAGTATCAGTGCATCCCTAGCTGAAAGGTAACCGAACAGTGAAAGGATAGGGCAGGCAATTCGCCAAATCCTGGCGAATTGCCTGAACATTCGGTGCCTGTTCGAGGGAAAGTGAATCCCCATAGAGAAGCAATGCTTCGTCTATTCAGAGAACACAAACCAGCAGAGAAAGGTTCCCCTAATGCCCTGCTGTTCGGTGGTTTCATGCTGCAGGTTTATTCAGGCGAATCCCATAGGCTTCAATGATAAAAATATTCCCGTTTTAATCCAATATCTAATAAACCGTTTATTATTTTATTCTGCAGTAAAAAGTCTCTTTATAAAAAATTTTAGGATCTTTTAGGCATTTATCTGCAAAATATTTTTTTCGGTTTTCTTAAAGTGTTTCTTCTTTTTTCTGTAACAGCCCTTTTTATTATCATTTATTGGATTTTATATGTAAATTTCAGACATTTTCGTTCAGTAGTTTCTTTGCAAACAGCGTTTCACTTTTCAAACATTCAAGCGTACGTTTTTTTTTTTTTCCCCCTTCACTCCATTCGTCTGCGGTGTCGGATTTATCCGGCGGCTGCTCTGCACTGTGTTCGGCTCCTGCTCGGGTTTCTCCGGCGGCGTTAATCCAGATGTTTTTGCGGGTTTCGCGGTGGCTTTTCCCTGCACTACGACGGCCCTGTGGTGCTTGCCGAATACACCGCAGAGTTGCACCCAATTGTAGAGAACGAAAAGTCACCGAACGTGCAGTGACTTTGATTCTCTTTGAATAACCTGGATTGTGACATGCACAGACATGGTCACGCAGACACTGACAGCAACGGACACACACACACACACGTGTACTCGCTCGCCTCTGGTCCACACTCAGGATTCAAGTTCATCAAACCCCTGCTGCCAGCATACATCCGACTCGCACGGTGATTGGCTGCGTTCTGATGATGCACGCGTTTTAACTCCTTCCGCTGAGCTTTTAACGCACACTAAGGAGCGCGTGTTTAAATGATCAGATTTACCAATGTACGACATGCGATATCGCCGTGATAACGACCCTGCGCTGCGAAGGTTTCACGTTTTAATGCCAGTGCGCTCACGCGTTGTAAGACGAGACGCCGCCGGCTCGCAGGACATTTCTGGACCCTCGCAGGATTAAATCACTTCCGAGAAAAATCCCTTCTTCTCAGGAACGCCGACACCCCTAGCGAAGGGAAGCGAGAGAGGAGCTGCAGCATGTGCGCCGCGACCGCGAATCAAGACAAGCAGAGATACACACAGCATGCATACCACCCAGGGGGGGGGGGGTGTCAGAGAAATCATAAGACGCTCGGCGAGGCTATCACAAGGGCCGCCAACCACTTCAACATCCCCAGGCCGTCACAAGACAGCTTAACCCCCTGCGTGCTGGCACGTGAACACTGAAAATCAGAGACCCAACAGGTTAACAACAAACGGCGCAAGGGTCGATCGGTAATATCATTTGGAGATTCATCTGGCACATGGAGTACCATCATGCAGCTCTGAGGTATATGTTGGTGCCATAGTGATAAAATCAAATCATATCAATAAATAAAAAACTTTTTTTTAAAAAAAAAAACGAGCGCACACAATTTTGGACCCAGGTGCAAAAATCAACACAGCCAGAGTGTCCAGAAATTCACACGAGGGTACACAGAGATAATCCAATAACAGACAGACAGACAGATAAATGTATAAAATCAGAGTAACACGGGAGGTTTATAGAAGTAGGGGGAGATACAGACGGATTTATTGGAGGTGGTTTGGCTGACAGACGCACAGGAGGAAGAGGAGAAAACAAAAAGCTTAACAAGACGGTTTAATAAACAAATACATTTAAAAGCCTTTACGGCGGCGTCCAGCAGCCTCCACCCAAGATTTAAGAAAAAATTAATTTATTTTACAAAAAGCGGTTCTAAAAAAAAAAGAGACTTTTTCCTGAAAATGAAAAGAATATGGTTAAAAAAATAAATTAAAAAAAAAAAAAAAAAAGATAAAAACGATATTTATTTACATTGTATCCTATGGGATGCGCCTGATTAAACCAGACTGCACCGTATTTCTCCACCAATTTACCAGTATTTAGCGAATTGACAGCTTAGTGAATAGACGAGATGCCACGAATGGGAAAAGTCACTTTTTGTTGCACTTTGGTGGCAAGTTCGGTCCTTTCGGAATACCCACTTATGTGCATTTACGTCGCTGCTTGTGTCTGTCTGGTCATGTCCGTGATCCAACGGGGGAACTGACCACGGGTATGCAGCTGCCCCGCAAATGTACCTTCATAAACTTACTACATTGTATAACTTATTCTGCCGCTCTGCGCTACAATGTAACTACATGACCCACCATTGTGACAGGTTAACCCTTTCACTGCTGAGGACGTGTGGGGAACATCCTCATTGACTCCTAAGGAAAGATAGGGGTTCAAAGGATATCCTTTTTTTTTTTTTCCTGACTATTGACAGCTAGCAGGGTCATATTTGGTATCATTAGAAAGGCCAGAGCATGGCCTTTCCAATGATACCAAACATGACCATGTTTAAAGTAAATAAAAAAAAGTTTAAATAATATAAAAAATAAAAAAAAAGGAAAAATGTGTTTAAGACATGAAATGGCTCAGCAGTGAAGGAGTTAAAAGAGCTAAACTGGCCATCGCTGGAATCTAGACGCACCCTTCACCTTTCTAACCTAGTGTTTAAGAGCTTTTCTGGGAACCTGCCACCCTACCTGAATAGGCTGCTTCCCCCAGCAGTTCCCTCATCCTATAACCTCCGATCCAGGACCTGCAACTTTCTTTTTGTATTGTGGTATTGCAAGTAAGTGTCAAGATCCACCTTTTCCTACAGAGCACCACAGTTATGGAATAACCTCCCAGACGCCATCAAATCCTCCCCCAGTCTAAAGTCACTTAAGAGCTCCCTATTAACATGCCTCAATACAGAATGCACCTGTAAACATGCAACCTAGTGACTATATACAGAATGCACCTGTAAACATGTAACATAGTGACTATATACAGAATGCGCCTGTAAACATGTAACATAGTGACTATATACAGAATGCACCTGTAAACATGTAACATAGTGACTATATACAGAATGCACCTGTAAACATGTAACATAGTGACTATATACAGAATATACCTGTAAGCATGTAACATAGTGACTATATACAGAATTCACCTGTAAACATGTAACATAGTGACTATATACAGAATGCACCTGTAAACATGTAACACAGTGACTATATACAGAATGTGACTGTAAACATGTAACATAGTGACTATACAGAATGCACCTGTAAACATGTAACATAGTGACTATATACAGAATGCACCTGTAAACATTTAACACAGTGACTATATACAGAATGCACCTGTAAACATGTAACATAGTGACTATATACAGAATTCACCTGTAAACATGTAACATAGTGACTATATACAGAATGCGCCTGTAAACATGTAACATAGTGACTATATACAGAATGCACCTGTAAACATGTAACATAGTGACTATATACAGAATGCGCCTGTAAACATGTAACAGTGACTATATACAGAATGCACCTGTAAACATGTAACACAGTGACTATATACAGAATGCACCTGTAAACATGTAACACAGTGACTATATACAGAATGCGCCTGTAAACATGTAACATAGTGACTATATACAGAATGCACCTGTAAACATGTAACATAGTGACTATATACAGAATGTACCTGTAAACATGTAACACAGTGACTATATACAGAATGCACCTGTAAACATGTAACACAGTGACTATATACAGAATGCGCCTGTAAACATGTAACACAGTGACTATATACAGAATGCACCTGTAAACATGTAACATAGTGACTATATACATGTAACATAGTGACTATATTCCCTACATATTTATTTTCTGGGTTAATCTGTATATTTGTGTTTTGTTTTTAATATCTTGCATTTTATTACTTTGTATTTCTGTAACAATTCAATGTTTCAGGACATACTGAAAACCAGAGAACTCTCAATGTATCCTTCCTGCTAAAATACTTTATAAATAAATAACCCAGGGGTCAGCAATCTTGCCCCCCCATTGGTTTTGGAACTACATTTAACCATGAGGCTAAGACACTCTAAGGGGTAGCCAAGCATCATAGGAGATGTAGTTCAGAGCTTGCTGACCTTTGTCACAGCGGATCCCTCACATTGGCTCATAGTTTGATAGGATAGCGGCTGGCCTTCTAAATAAAAAACTGACAGCTGAGCATCATGGGAGATTTAGTTCGAAACATCCGGCGGGTGGAGGGTGCTGACCTCCTGCTTTAGGGTTAAACAAAAATTAAGTATAATGTGTTACAAATAACAGCAAAGCCTCTGCTTGAAGAATTATAGGGGGGGGAGTCAGAGAACTCGCTGCCTGGAGGAAGAACCTCAGAAACGTAGGAGAAGGGAGAAATTACTAAATTCCCATTTTATTAAACTGCCTAAAAGCATCATTCTGGTCCTCGGATTGTAAGCTCTTGAGCGAGAGGGTCATCTCCATGTATCTAATGTGTATGTATATTGGTCATGTCCAGCGCTACAGAACTTGTTGGTTCCTAAACCATAAGAAGGCAGCACAAAGAAGCAGCAAAAAGGGACTATTAAGAAAGGCGCCACGCGAACACAGCGCGGCGTAACGTGTAAGAGCGATGCAAAATGTATACATCTATAAAGGGATTATTCAGGAGAGAGACAAACTGGTCCTGAAATGACACCGAACACCAAATTTCCCCGTACAGCGACAGGTCGAGGCCATGCGGCTATTCAGGGAGCAGACAATTCGCCAAAATTTGGCGAATTGCCAGCCAGTACAGTGCTTGTTCAACAGCAGAGAAATCCCCCATAGAGAAGCAATGGTTAATCTATTCAGAGACACCGAACAGCAGAGAAATGCCCTGCTGTTCGGTGTTTCCATTCGGCAGGTTTATTCAGGCGAATCCCATAGGCTTCAATGTTAAAAATATTCCCGTTTTAATTCAATATCTAATAAACCGTTTATCATTTTAACCTGCAGCAAAAAGATTTAGGATTTGTTAGGCATTTTTCAGCAGAATTTTTTTAAATCGTTTTCTTTTAAAAACAGCCCTTTTTATTATCATTCATTGGATCTTATATGTAAATTCCAGACATTTTCGCTCAGTAGTTTCTTTGCAAACAGCGTTTCAATTTTGACACTTTGTTCGTTCGTCGTATTTTCCGGCAGCTGGTCTGCGCTCATATTCGGCAGCTCGTCGGCTTTTACCGACATGTTCGGTGCATTTCTTGCGGAATTCACTACAGGGTGGGGATCTTTCTCTGAAGTGCAGGGAATGACAGAGCACCGAAATGTCGATGCTCTCTAAATAACCCCCCCCCCCCCCAAGTAAAATCGTCATAGAAAGGGGATCATCCTCATCCATATAGATAGCTGACTTGCCGAAACGGTCAGAGCACATTTTCACTGGTACAATTGTAGCAAAAACATACATTTCATGGAGTTCTAATAAATGTTAACAAACACTGATTCAGATCACGATAAACACAAACACATAAAACTATCACTCAAACAAATAGGGATTACTGATTACATTGCCGTATAATACGGCTCATTGAGGATCCTGCAGGATTTTGGCCTTGAAGACGTCGTTATTGTGATAATATAATAACCACACACACACACAGCGCATATCATATAATAACCACACACAGCGCATATCATCTAATAACCACACACACACGGCGCATACCATACAATAACCACACACACACAGCGCAGATCATATAATAACACACAAAGCGCATATCATATAATAACACACACAGCGCATATACAATAACCACACACACACACACCGCATATCATACAATAACCACACACAGCGCATAGCATACAATAACCACACACACAGCGCATATCATATCATAACACACAGCGCATATCATAGAATAACCACACAGCGCATATCATATAATAACCACACAGCGCATATCATACAATAACCACACACACAGCGCATATCATATCATAACACACAGTGCATATCATATAATAACCACACACAGCGCATATCATATAATAACCACACACAGCGCATATCATACAATAACCACACACACAGCGCATATCATATCATAACACACAGCGCATATCATATAATAACCACACACAGCGCATATCATACAATAACACACACACAGCGCATATCATCTAATAACCACACACACACAATACACACAGCGCATATCATACAATAACCACACACACAGCGCATATCATATCAAAACACACAGCGCATATCATATAATAACCACACACACAGCGCATATCATATAATAACCACACACAGCACATATCATACAATAACACACAAATACAGCGCATATCATATAACACACAGCGCATATCATACAATAACCACACACACACACACACCGCGCATACCATATAATAACCACACACAGCGCATATACAATAACCACACACACAGCGCATATCATATAATAACCACACACATCGCATATCATCTAATAACCACACACACACGGCGCATACCATACAATAACCACACACACACGGCGCAGATCATATAATAACACACAAAGCGCATATCATATAATAACACACACAGCGCATATACAATAACCACACACAGCGCATATCATACAATAACCACACACACAGCGCATATCATACAATAACCACACACACAGCACATATAATAACACACACAGCGCATATACAATAACCACACACAGCGCATAGCATACAATAACCACACACACAGCGCATATCATATAATAACCACACACAGCGCATATCATATAATAACCACACACAGCGCATATCATATAATAACCACACACAGCGCATATCATATAACCACACACACGCAGCGCATATCATACAATAACCACACACACGCAGCGCATATCATACAATAACCACACACACGCAGCGCATATCATACAATAACCACACACACGCAGCGCATATCATACAATAACCACACACACGCCGCGCATATCATACAATAACCACACACAAGCAGCGCATATCATATAATAACCACAAGCAGCGCATATCATATAATAACCACAAGCAGCGCATATCATATAATAACCACAAGCAGCGCATATCATAATAAACCACACACAGCGCATACCATACAATAACCACACACACACGGCGCATATCATCCAATAACCACACACACACGGCGCATACCATACAATAAACACACACCGCGCATATCATATAATAACACACACATCGCACACCATATACTAACACACACAGCGCACACCATATACTAACACACACAGCGCACACCATATAATAAACACACACAGCGCACACCATATAATAAACACACACAGCGCACACCATATAATAAACACACACAGCGCATATCATAATAACCACACACAGCGCATATTATATGATATGCGCCGTGTTATTATAACACACACACAGCGCATATCATACAATAACCACACACAGCGCATACCATATAATAACCACACAGCGCATATCATATAATAACCACACACAGCGCATATCATATAATAACCACACAATAACCACACACAGCGCATATCATCTAATAACCACACACACACAATACACACAGCGCATATCATATAACCACACACCGCGCATATCATACAATAACCACACACCGCGCATATCATAATAACCACGCACACAGCGCATATCATATAATAACACACAGCGCATATCATACAATAACCACACAGCGCGCATATCATACAATTAGGCTAGGGTCAGACTGAGGCAGTGCGAACGCGCGTTCTGGCGCACATAATCACGGCCGCACTAGCAGCAGATGACGGGCAATGACAGCCAATATACGAAGTACGGTCGCACAAAAGTCCGGCCGCGCAACGCAAGTGGAAAATGAACGCATTTTTTCGAGAACGTTAAACCGCTGGTACTGACGTACAGAGTGCGCTGCGGCCGCATAGCAGCGTGTGTGCGTGATTAGGAGACGTCAGACGCTGCTAGTGTGCGGCCAACATAACGTTCAAACAGCCGGATTTCCCTAGACTTCTTTTCACCCCATCGTCATGAAATACGTCCAGAATTGCGCATCGTCTGACCACTTAAGCGTATTCCGTGAAAAAATGCGTGCGCACGCATCGACGTACATTTTGACGGTGGTCGCAGAAAATGCGCTCATCTGTCCCTAGCCTAACCACACACACACAGCGCATATCATATAATAACCACACAGCACATATCATATAATAACCACAAGCAGCGCATATCATATAATAACCACAAGCAGCGCATATCATATAATAACCACAAGCAGCGCATATCATATAATAAGCACAAGCAGCGCATATCATACAATAACCACACACACGGCGCATACCATACAATAACACAGCGCATACCATAATAACCACACACAGCGCATATCATAATAACCACACACAGCGCATATCATAATAACCACACACAGCGCATATCATAATAACCACACACAGCGCATATCATAATAACCACACACAGCGCATATCATAATAACCACACACAGCGCATATCATAATAACACACCACAGCGCATATCATAATAACCACACACAGCGCATATCATAATAACCACACACAGCGCATATCATAATAACCACACACAGCGCATATCATAATAACCACACACAGCGCATATCATAATAACCACACACAGCGCATATCATAATAACCACACACAGCGCATATCATAATAAACCACACACAGCGCATATCATATTATATGATATGCGCCGTGTGTGTGGTTATACGATATGCGCCGTGTGTGTTATTATACGATATGCGCCGTGTGTGTTATTATACGATATGCGCCGTGTGTGTTATAATAACACACACGGCGCATATCGTATAATAACACACACACGGCGCATATCATATAATAACCACACACAGCGCATATCATACAATAACCACACACACAGCGCATATCATATAATAACACACAGCGCATATCATATAACACACAGCGCATCTCATACAATAACCACACACACACAATACACACAGCGCATATCATACAATAACCACACACACAGCGCATATCATATAATAACACACAGCGCATATCATACAATAACCACACACACAGCGCATATCATACAATAACCACACACACAGCGCGCATATCATACAATAACCACACACACAGCGCGCATATAATACAATAACCACACACACAGCGCATATCATACAATAACCACACACACAGCGCATATCATACAATAACCACACACACGGCGCATATCATACAATAACCACACACACGGCGCATATCATACAATAACCACACACACGGCGCATATCATACAATAACCACACACACGCGCATATCATACAATAAACACACACAGCGCGCATATCATAATAACCACACACAGCGCGCATATCATAATAACCACACACAGCGCATATCATAATAACCACACACAGCGCATATCATAATAACCACACACAGCGCATATCATAATAACCACACACAGCGCATATCATAATAACCACACACAGCGCATATCATATAATAACCACACAGCGCGCATATCATATAATAACCACACACGCAGCGCATATCATACAATAACCACACACACAGCGCATATCATACAATAACCACACACACACACGGCGCATACCATACAATAACACACACACGGCGCATATCATATAATAACACACACGGCGCATATCATAGAATAACACACGGCGCATATCATAACAACACACGGCGCATATCATAATAACACACGGCGCATATCATCTAATAACCACACACACACAATACACACAGCGCATATCATATAACCACACACAGCGCATATCATACAATAACCACACACCGCGCATATCATAGAACACACAGCGCATATCATATAATAACACAGTGCATATCATATAATAACACACAGTGCATATCATATTAACCACACAGCGCATATCATATAATAACCACACAGCGCATATCATATAATAACCACACAGCGCATATCATACAATAACCACACAGCGCATATCATACAATAACCACACAGCGCGCATATCATATAATAACCACACACGCAGCGCATATCATATAATAACCACACACGCAGCGCATATCATACAATAACCACACACACAGCGCATATCATACAATAACCACACACACAACGGCGCATACCATACAATAACACACACACGGCGCATATCATATAATAACCACAAGCAGCGCATATCATACAATAACCACACACACGGCGCATACCATACAATAAACACACACACACCGCGCATATCATATAATAACACAGCGCACACCATACAATAACACACAGCGCACACCATACAATAACCACACACAGCGCATATCATAATAACCACACACAGCGCATATCATAATAACCACACACAGCGCATATCATAATAACCACACACAGCGCATATCATAATAACCACACACAGCGCATATCATAATAACCACACACAGCGCATATCATAATAACCACACACAGCGCATATCATAATAACCACACACAGCGCATATCATAATAACCACACACAGCGCATATCATAATAACCACACACAGCGCATATCATAATAACCACACACAGCGCATATCATAATAACCACACACAGCGCATATCATAATAACCACACACAGCGCATATCATAATAACCACACACAGCGCATATCATAATAACCACACACAGCGCATATCATAATAACCACACACAGCGCATATCATAATAACCACACACAGCGCATATCATAATAACCACACACAGCGCATATCATAATAACCACACACAGCGCATATCATAATAACCACACACAGCGCATATCATAATAACCACACACAGCGCATATCAGAATAACCACACACAGCGCATATCATAATAACCACACACAGCGCATATCATAATAACCACACACAGCGCATATCATAATAACCACACACAGCGCATATCATATTATATGATATGCGCCGTGTGTGTTATTATAACACACACACAGCGCATATCATATAATAACCACACACACACAGCGCATATCATACAATAACACACAGCGCATATCATATAATAACACACAGCGCATCTCATACAATAACCACACACACAAATACACACAGCGCATATCATACAATAACCACACACACAGCGCATATCATATAATCACACAGCGCATATCATACAATAACCACACACACAGCGCATATCATACAATAACCACACAGCGCATATCATACAATAACCACACAGCGCGCATATCATACAATAACCACACAGCGCGCATATCATACAATAACCACACACACAGCGCATATCATACAATAACCACACACACACACGGCGCATATCATACAATAACCACACACACACACGGCGCATACCATACAATAACACACACACGGCACATATCATATAATAACACACACAGCGCATATCATACAATAACCACACACACAGCGCATATCATACAATAACCACACAGCGCATATCATACAATAACCACACACACAGCGCATATCATACAATAACCACACAGCGCGCATATCATACAATAACCACACACACAGCGCATATCATACAATAACCACACACACACACGGCGCATACCATACAATAAACACACACACACCGCGCATATCATATAATAACACAGCGCACACCATAACAATAACACACCAGCGCACACCATACAATAACCACACACAGCGCATTATAATAACCACACACAGCGCATATCATAATAACCACACACAGCGCATATCAATAATAACCACACACAGCGCATATCATAATAACCACACACAGCGCATATCATAATAACCACACACAGCGCATATCATAATAACCACACACAGCGCATATCATAATAACCACACACAGCGCATATCATAATAACCACACACAGCGCATATCATAATAACCACACACAGCGCATATCATAATAAACCACCACAGCGCATATCATATTATATGATATGCCGCCGTGTGTGTTATATAACACACACACGGCGCATATCATATAATAACACACACAGCGCATATCATATAATAACCACACACACACAGCGCATATCATACAATAACACACAGCGCATATCATATAATAACACACAGCGCATCTCATACAATAACCACACACACACAAATACACACAGCGCATATCATACAATAACCACACACACAGCGCATATCATACAATAACCACACACACACAGCGCATATCATACAATAACCACACAGCGCATATCATACAATAACCACACACACAGCGCATATCATACAATAACCACACAGCGCGCATATCATACAATAACCACACACACAGCGCATATCATACAATAACCACACACACACACGGCGCATACCATACAATAAACACACACACGGCACATATCATATAATAAACACACAGCGCATATCATACAATAACCACACACACACAGCGCATATCATACAATAACCACACAGCGCATATCATACAATAACCACACACACACAGTGCATATCATACAATAACCACACAGCGCGCATATCATACAATAACCACACACACAGCGCATATCATACAATAACCACACACACACACGGCGCATACCATACAATAAACACACACACGGCACATATCATATAATAACACACACAGCGCATATCATACAATAACCACACACACACAGCGCATATCATACAATAACCACACAGCGCATATCATACAATAACCACACACACACAGTGCATATCATACAATAACCACACAGCGCGCATATCATACAATAACACACACACAGCGCATATCATACAATAACCACACACACACACACGGCGCATACCATACAATAACACACACACGGCACATATCATATAATAACACACACGGCGCATATCATACAATAACACACACACAGCGCATATCATACAATAACACACACACAGCGCATATCATACAATAACACACACACAACGCATATCATCTAATAACCACACACACACAATACACACCGCGCATATCATAGAACACACAGCGCATATCATATAATAACACACAGTGCATACCATATAATAACACACAGTGCATACCATATTAACCACACACAGCGCATATCATAATAACCACACACAGCGCATATCATAATAACCACACACAGCGCATATCATAATAACCACACACAGCGCATATCATAATAACCACACACAGCGCATATCATAATAACCACACACAGCGCATATCATAATAACCACACACAGCGCATATCATAATAACCACACACAGCGCATATCATAATAACCACACACAGCGCATATCATAATATACGATATGCGCCGTGTGTGTTATTATACGATATGCGCCGTGTGTGTTATTATAACACACACACGGCGCATATCATATAATAACACACACAGCGCATATCATATAATAACCACACAATAACCACACACAGCGCATATCATATAATAACACACAGCGCATATCATATAATAACACGCAGCGCATATCATATAATAACACGCAGCGCATATCATATAATAACACGCAGCGCATATCATATATAACACACCACAGCGCATATCATATAATAACACACAGCGCATATCATATAATAACACGCAGCGCATATCATATAATAACACGCAGCGCATATCATATAATAACACGCAGCGCATATCATATAATAACACACAGCGCATATCATATAATAACACACGGCGCATATCATATAATAACACACGGCGCATATCATATAATAACACGCGGCGCATATCATATAATAACACACGGCGCATATCATTATAATACACACGGCGCATATCATTAATAACACGCGGCGCATATCATATATATACACACGGCGCATATCATATAATAACAACGGCGCATATCATATAATAACACACGGCGCATATCATATAATAACACACGGCGCATATCATATAACACGCAGCGCATATCATACAATAACCACACACACAGCGCATATCATACAATAACCACACACACAGCGCATACCATACAATAACACACACACGGCACATATCATATAATAACACACACACGGCGCATATCATATAATAACACACACACACACGGCGCATATCATAGAATAACACACGGCGCATATCATATAATAACACACGGCGCATATCATATAATAACACACACGGCGCATATCATACAATAACACACACACAGCGCATATCATCTAATAACCACACACACACAATACACACCGCGCATATCATATAATAACACACAGTGCATACCATATAATAACACACAGTGCATATCATATTAACCACACACAGCGCATATCATAATAACCACACACAGCGCATATCATATAATAACACACACACACGGCGCATATCATATAATAACACACGGCGCATATCATATAATAACACACGGCGCATATCATATAATAACACACGGCGCATATCATATAATAACACACGGCGCATATCTCATAATAACACACGGCGCATATCATATAATAACACACGGCGCATATCATATAATAACACACGGCGCATATCATATAATAACACACGGCGCATATCATATAATAACACACACAGCACATATTATATGATATGTGCTGAGTGTTATTATATTGATATGCGCTGCGTGTTATTATATGATATGCGCCGTGTGTTATTATAGGATATGCGCCGTGTGTTATTATATGATATGTGCTGTGTGTTATGATATGATAACACACGGCGCATATCATATAATAACACACGGCGCATATCATATAATAACACACAGCGCATATCATATAATAACACACAGCGCATATCATAATAACACACGGCGCATATCATATAATAACACACAGCGCATATCATATAATAACACACAGCGCATATCATATAATAACACACAGCGCATATCATATAATAACACACAGCGCATATCATATAATAACACACAGCGCATATATAATATAACACACGGCGCATATCATATAATAACACGCGGCGCATATCATATAATAACACACAGCGCATATCATATAATAACACGCAGCGCATATCATATAATAACACGCAGCGCATATCATATAACACGCAGCGCATATCATAATAACACACACGCGGCGCATATCATATAATAACACGCAGCGCATATCATATAATAACACGCAGCGCATATCATATAATCACACAGCGCATATCATATAATAACACAGCGCATATCATATAATAAACACACAGCGCATATCATATAATAACACACAGCGCATATCATAATAACACACAGCGCATATCATATAATAACACACAGCGCATATCATATAATAACACGCAGCGCATATCATATAATAACACGCAGCGCATATCATATAATAACACGCAGCGCATATCATATAATAACACGCAGCGCATATCATATAATAACACGCAGCGCATATCATATAATCACACAGCGCATATCATATAATAACACACAGCGCATATCATATAATAACACGCAGCGCATATCATATAATCACACAGCGCATATCATATAATAACACACAGCGCATATCATATAATAACACACAGCGCATATCATATAATAACACACAGCGCATATCATATAATAACACACAGCGCATATCATATAATAACACACAGCGCATATCATATAATAACACGCAGCGCATATCATATAATAACACGCAGCGCATATCATATAATAACACGCAGCGCATATCATATAATAACACGCAGCGCATATCATATAATAACACGCAGCGCATATCATATAATAACACACACGCGGCGCATATCATATAATAACACGCAGCGCATATCATATAATAACACGCAGCGCATATCATATAATAACACGCAGCGCATATCATATAATAACACGCAGCGCATATCATATATAACACGCAGCGCATATCATATAATAACACGCAGCGCATATCATATATAAACACACACGCGGCGATATCATATAATAACACGCAGCGCATATATCATATAATAACACGCAGCGCATATCATATAATAACACGCAGCGCATATCATATAATAACACGCAGCGCATATCATATAATAACACGCAGCGCATATCATATAATAACACACGGCGCATATCATATAATAACACGCAGCGCATATCATATAATAACACGCAGCGCATATCATATAATAACACGCAGCGCATATCATTAATAACACGCAGCGCATATCATATAATCACACAGCGCATATCATATAATAACACAGCGCATATCATATAATAACACACAGCGCATATCATATAATAACACACAGCGCATATCATAATAACACACAGCGCATATCATATAATAACCACAGCGCATATCATATAATAACACGCAGCGCATATCATATAATAACACGCAGCGCATATCATATAATAACACGCAGCGCATATCATATAATAACACGCAGCGCATATCATATAATAACACGCAGCGCATATCATATAATCACACAGCGCATATCATATAATAACAACAGCGCATATCATATAATAACACGCAGCGCTATATCATATAATAACACGCAGCGCATATCATATAATCACACAGCGCATATCATATAATAACACACAGCGCATATCATATAATAACACACAGCGCATATCATATAATAACACACAGCGCATATCATAATAACACACAGCGCATATCATATAATAACACACAGCGCATATCATATAATAACACGCAGCGCATATCATATAATAACACGCAGCGCATATCATATAATAACACGCAGCGCATATCATATAATAACACGCAGCGCATATCATATAATAACACGCAGCGCATATCATATAATCACACAGCGCATATCATATAATAACACACAGCGCATATCATATAATAAACGCAGCGCATATCATATAATACACAGCGCATATCATATAATAACACACAGCGCATATCATATAATAACACACCGCATATCATCATAATAACACAACAGCGCAATATCATATAATAACACACAGCGCATATCATATAATAACACACAGCGCATATCATATAATAACACACAGCGCATATCATATAATAACACACACACGGCGCATATCATATAATAACACACAGCGCATATCATATAATAACACACAGCGCATATCATATAATAACACACAGCGCATATCATATAATAACACACACACGGCCACGCCATATCATATAATAACACACAGCGCATATCATATAATAACACAGCGCATATCATATAATAACACACAGCGCATATCATATAATAACACACACACGGCGCATATCATATAATAACACACAGCGCATATCATATAATAACACACAGCGCATAGTTAAATTATCATTGTTGATGTGTTAGAGTGTAAGCTCTTGGGCCTCTTGTCTCCTATATTTGTGTCTTGTTCCTTTAGTTATAGGAAGGCGCTGCAGTATCTGTTAGTGCTATATGAATGATAATACATTGGGTCTCTGGGAAGGATTCCATTACACACAGCAATGAATGGGTTAACTCCTGCCTCTCTGGCCTCTGATTGGCTCACACCCCCTCCCCCTCCCCAAACAAAAGCTCTCTTCCCTTTCTAATCAGAGGAACGAAGAGAGGGGCCCCTGAGCCCCCCAACCCGGGGCCCCCCCCCACACTGCGCCCCCCCCCCTCCCGAGGTTCACTCCAGGTGACATGTGGGGGGGGGGCCCCGGGTGGTCTCACTGATCACAATGGACGGGTGGCCATCAGCTGGTTAACCGGCTGTGCGCCGCGAGACACGACACCGGACATCAGCGGGTTAACCCCATACCTGCTCCCAACCCCATCCGGCTTACCGTGCGGTGCGGGACCCCGGGTCTGTGTCTGTCTGCAGCTCCCCCACAACATACAGCATGGTACCGCCCACCCAGAGCACATAGCACTCAAACCACGCCCCCGGGTGTGAATCCACCAGGAAACACCTCCCTAAAAATTAGCCTGCTGAATGAAACTCCTCCCTAGGGGAGGAACATCTCGTTAAACCCCTCCCATATATGAAAAAAAGGCCCTAAACGTGTATAATGCCGCTAACCCCTCCCCCAAATTATACTATAGCAAAACACGCCTTATTTAGGAAGAACACGCCCTCCTGGCTTAAGCACAATAGAAGTGTAACTCCGCCCCTAGAGTGAACCTATAACATCTCCTCCTCTGAGCTATACAAATGCAAGATCTCCTCCCACGAATGGATTCCCCATCAGAAACCCCTCCCACAAGTTAAAGCTCCACCCAGGCCTCCTCCACTAACACTACCTATTCTCTGAATGACCCTCCCCCTGCATGAAGTGCACCCTCTGCCTGAGACATAAACCCCGCCCACACACAGCTCACACCCCCACCCTGCACCCCACACACAGCTCACACCCCCACCTGCACCCCACACAGCTCACACCAACCCACACATAGCTCACACCACCCTGCACCCACACACAGCTCACACCCAACCCTGCACCCCACACACAGCTCACACCCCACCCTGCACCCACACACCCCCACTGCACCCACACCAGCTCACACCCCCACCCTGCACCCCACACACAGCTCACACCCCACCCTGCACCCCCCACAGCTCACACCCCCACCTGCACCCCACACACCAGCTCACCCACCACCTGCACCCCACACACAGCTCACCCCCCACCCTGCACCACACACAACACAGCTCACCCCCCAACCTGCACCCCACACACAGCTCACCCCCCACCCTGCACCCCACACACAGCTCACCCCCACCTGCACCCCACAGCCAGCTCACCCCCCACCTGCACCCCACACACAGCTCACCCCCCACCCTGCACCCACACACAGCTCACACCCCCACCCTGCACCCCACACACAGCTCACCCCCCACCCTGCACCCCACACACAGCTCACCCCCCCCACCCTGCACCCACACACAGCTCACCCCCCCCCCTGCACCCCACACACAGCTCCACCCACCCGACTTGCACCCCACACACAGCTCACCCCACCACCCTGCAACCCCACACAGCTCACCGCACCACCCTGCACCCACACACAGCTCACACCCCACCCTGCACCCCACACACAGCTCACCCCCCACCCTGCACCCCACACACAGCTCACCCCCACCCTGCACCCCACACACAGCTCACCAACCCTGCACCGGCCACACACAGCTCACACCCCCACCCTGCACCCCACACACAGCTCACACCCTGCACCCACACACAGCTCACACCCCACCCTGCACCCCACACACAGCTCACAAGCCTCCACCCTGCACCCACACACAGCTCACACCCTGCACCCCACACAGCTCACACCCCCACCCTGCACCCCACACACAGCTCACACCCCCACCCTGCACCCCATACACCGCTCACACCCTGCACCTGCCCATAACCCCACCTGCACACCGCACACACACAGCCTCCACCCCACCGCAGGTGTCACCTCCACCCTGCCCCCATAGCACCCCCACCACTGCACCCATCACACAGCTCACACCCCCACCCTGCACCCCATACACCCCCACCCTGCACCCCACACACAGCTCACACCCCCACCCTGCACCCCACACACAGCTCACACCCCCACCCTGCACCCCATACACAGCTCACACCTCCACCCTGACGGTATGTTTGTGGGGGGGGGGGGGTCAGGGTGTGTATGAATGTGACGGTATGTTTGTGTGGAGGGTCAGGGTGTGTATGAATGTGACGGTATGTTTGTGTGGGGGGTCAGGGTGTGTATGAATGTGACGGTATGTTTGTGTGGGGGGTCAGGGTGTGTATGAATGTGACGGTATGTTTGTGTGGAGGGTCAGGGTGTGTATGAATGTGACGGTATGTTTGTGTGGGGGGGTCAGGGTGTGTATGAATGTGACGGTATGTTTGTGTGCGGGGTCAGGGTGTGTATGAATGTGACGGTATGTTTGTGTGGGGGGTCACGGTATGTATGAATGTGACTATAAGTTTGTGTGGGGTCAGGGTATGTATGAATGTGACGGTATGTTTGTGGGGGTTCAGGGTGTGAAAGAATGTGACGGTGTGTTTGCGTAGGGGGGTCAGGGTATGTATGAATGTGACGGTATGTTTGTGTGGGGGGTCGGTATGTTTGTGTGTGGGGGGGTCAGGGGTGGTATGAATGTGACGGTATGTTTGTGTGGGGGTCAGGGTGTGTAAGAATGTGACGGTATGTTTGTGTGGGGGGTCAGGGTGTGTATTGAATATGACAGTATGTTTTTGTGGGGGGGGTCAGGGTGTGTATGACGAGTGACGGTATAACGGTTTGTTGTGTGGGGGTCAGGGTGTGTATGAATGTGACGGTATATGATTTTGTGTGGGGGGTCAGGTGTGTTGTAGTAATATGCGGAATGTTTTTGTGGGGGGGGTCAGGGTGTGTATTGAATGTGACGATGTTTGTGTGGGGGGTCAGGGTGTGTATGAATGTGACGATATGTTTGTGGGGGTTCAGGGTGTGTATGAATGTGACGGTTGGTTGTGTGGGGGGTCAGGGTATGTATGAATGTGACGATATGTTTGTGGGGGTTCAGGGTGTGTATGAATGTGACGGTATGTTTGTGTGGGGGGTCAGGGTGTGTATGAATGTGACGGTATGTTTGTGTGGGGGGTCAGGGTGTGTATGAATGTGACGGTTGGTTGTGTGGGGGGTCAGGGTATGTATGAATGTGACGATATGTTTGTGGGGGTTCAGGGTGTGTATGAATGTGACGGTATGTTTGTGTGGGGGGTCAGGGTATGTATGAATGTGACGGTATGTTTGTGTGGGGGGTCAGGGTGTGTATGAATATGACGGTATGTTTGTGTGGGGGGTCAGGGTGTGTATGAATGTGATGTTATGTTTGTGTGGAGGGTCAGGGTGTGTATGAATGTGACGGTATGTTTGTGGGGGTTCAGGGTGTGTATGAATGTGACGGTATGTTTGTGTGGGGGGTCAGGGTGTGTATGAATGCGATGTTATGTTTGTGTGGAGGGTCAGGGTGTGTATGAATGTGACGGTAGGTTTGTGGGGGTTCAGGGTGTGTATGAATGTGACGGTATGTTTGTGTGGGGGGTCAGGGTGTGTACGAATGTGATGGTATGTTTGTGGGGGTTGAGGGTGTGTATGAATGTGACGGTATGTTTGTGTGCGGGGTCAGGGTGTGTATGAATGTGACGGTATGTTTGTGGGGGTTCAGGGTGTGTATGAATGTGACGGTATGTTTGTGTGGGGGGTCACGATATGTATGAATGTGACGATCTGTTTGTGGGGGTTCAGGGTGTGTATGAATGTGACGATCTGTTTGTGTGGGGGGTCACGGTATGTATGAATGTGACGGTATGTTTGTGTGGGGGGTCAGGGTGTGTATGAATGTGACGGTATGTTTGTGTAGGGGGGTTAGGGTGTGTATGAATGTGACGGTATGTTTGTGTGGGGGGTCAGGGTGTGTATGAATGTGACGGTATGTTTGTGTAGGGGGGTCAGGGTATGTATGAATGTGACGGTATGTTTGTGTAGGGGGGTCAGGGTATGTATGAATGTGACGGTATGTTTGTGTGGGGGGTCAGGGTGTGTATGAATGTGTAGGGGGGTCAGGGTGTTTACCAGTGGACTGGTTTGAGTTTCAGTTTTTCTCCGCTCTGGCCCTGTTGTATGTTTGGGGTTAATGGTCGTGATTGTAAACAATGCAGCGCTGTGTGTGCCGCAATAAGACATCGTATGAATATCCCGGGATTGTACATGGAATTATCACACTGAGCATTCGTATTTTTCCTGGATTCCAGCAACACGTCACACGCAGCCCATTGCTTTCTTTTTTTTTTGTACTTTTCTCGAATTGTGATTCAAGATTAGTATTTTGTTACTATGGCAACCAGAAAAGAAATCCTTCCTTTTACACCTGAACCCCTTAACGTCCTCTCCAGCGCCGAGGACTGGCTGAGTGCATTTCTTTTCTCGACATGCTTCGACACTGACGTCTCATAGATTGTCAGCTCTTGAGCCGGCTCCTTTTACCCTGTCGTTTTCTGTCTCTGTAACTTGTCTGTTATATTATATATAAATTATATGTTTATCGCCTGGTTTCCATTTTGTGGATTTTTCACATGATGCAACATTTACCAAAATCTGTTCAAATATTTTACTTTACTGCTGTGGTTTATCTCCTATTTAACAGAATTATGAGATATAGGAGGGAATGATTAGCAAAGGCTGCGGGGCGTCTGTTTTTCTCAAGGCTACTTGAGATAAGAGCTGGCAGCTGAATGAAATAAGACGGGGGGCTTTAAAAGACTTCCAGTCTAACCCCTGGTGATGTCCATTGAATACATCCCACACAATACGATGATGTGAGTCGGCGACTGATCCATTCACTCCATTCTATGGCCAAAGCCACACAGTGAGGGAGCAAGTAATGGAAAACAAACACATGTAAGCGATCAGCAACATCAAATAAACACAATAAGGCCATTGCATTTTTTGGGGGGTACTGGCCCTTTAACCCCCCTGACGGTTTTCCCGAGTGTGTCTCAGGGTTAAATTTCACCGCTGAGAGCAGTGACCCCGAGGCACACTTGGGCTGTATACATTACCTCTCCCTGCGCTCCCTCGCTGATCCTCGCAGTCTCCTCCTGGTGCTCGCTGCGTTTTACTTCCTGGTTTCCTTCTCGCGAGGAGGGAACCAGGAAGTATGAGTGTCGCGAGCGCCGGAGGAGACTGCGGGGACATTGAGGGAGCGCAGGGACAGGTGACGTATCTAGAGGCATCCCGAGTGTTGCTCGGGGTTACCGCTTCCAACATAGGAATTTAAACCTGAGCCACACTCGGGATGCTGCTGGGGGGGGGGGGGGGCAAAATAAATAGAGAGCTTTTGGACCAGAAATTTTAAGATAAATAGACCCCCAGGGAGGTTAAATAAGGAATCCTCACACATCTCTCTCAGTTGACAGACCTGTATGAATGTATAGGAGTGTGTTTCTGTGCAAGGTCCTGGTTTGAGGGAGACTATAGGCAGCTGCCTACTTTGCCAAATTGTACGTCCACCTCTGCTGACCACTTTCTCCAGGGTATCCTTGGGGTACTAGCATTTGTTTGCAGTAAATATGCCCAGGATGTTGGCTCAGAGGTTTAAGGCCGGGGTCAGATGAGCGTTTTTAAGAGTGGAAGGAACGTCCTTGAGAGTGGTGACACCCGTCTGGCCACCTCGCTGAGTGCAGTTAGTGCGCTCAGCGCTGCAAGGCTCGGTCCTCCTATGGAGAATCACCAGTGGCGACTCTAGGAAAAATATATAGGGGGGCACATAGGAAACCACAGTTAAAACTGGGGGGGCACTAATAATTTTCACCACTAAATCATACCACTGGAAAACCTAAATAAGTGTATATTAGGGATGTGCGTTTCGGAATTTTCACGAAATTTTCCGATTCGTGTTTTCGGATGCGTCCGAATTTCCGAAAATTTTTAGATCCGAAAATGGCAGATCCGAAAAGTTTTCCGAGCCGAAACGAAATATTTTCGGAATTTTCGAATGGACTTGAAATGTGTCAAATCGAAATTTATTGCTTTGAAACGAGGAGAACAGACGTTCCGAAAAAACGAAAATTTCCGAAATCACAAAAAGTCGATACAAAAAACGAGCAAAGTGACACGAAAATACGAAAAATGGTCGAAATTCCGAAAAAAAAAAATAAACGAAAAACGAATCGAGCCGAACCGAATCGAAAGAGAAATCGGTCGAAACGAGCTGAATCGAAAAGTTTAAAAATCCGAAAAATCGAACCGAAAAAATAAAATAAAAATCGGTGCACAAGCCTAGTGTATATATAAATAAGATTCCTAAACCCCAGGGTAATGTGATGCGATGAGACCTTTTTATTGTATTAAAGGGACACTCTAGGCAACATGACCACCTAAGCTTTTTTAGGTGGTCGTGACGCACTGAGTATGCCCTTGTCTCTCCCCCCCCTCCGCTCAGCCGATCGGCTGAAACAGCTGAGAGACACGGAGGACTTTACTCCGCCCTCCCAGCTGTCAGTCAGCAGAGCGGGATTCATATTTCCCGCTTCTGCCGACTATTGCCGAGTAGGAGATGTCATCGCGCTTTCAGCTTTCAGCCCGATGACGTCTCCAACTCGCCGCAGTAGCTGGCGGCAGCGGCTGAGATTAGTGTTGCGCTCATCCTCTTGCGCGTAACACTAATCAAAGAAGAAGATGGAGCCGGGATTGGCTGGTTTCCGTGAGAGGCGCGCATGCGCGCTTCTCCACGACGGAAGAGGAGGGAGGGGAGTATAAAAAAAAAAAAACACCGTTGGAAACAAGTGGTTTTTAGGGTAAGTATTACATTTAAAAAAAAAAAAATACTGAATAACTAGGTAGGGCAATAGGTATCATATAATTTAAAAAGGGGGGATTTTTAGCCTAGAGTGTTCCTTTAATACTGATACATAAATTCTATATTTCATTTGCCGCAATTGGGTGGTTTTTACCGACGTCCTATAACTGCTTCAGCGACTCCAATTTTTGCAAATTACTGTGACCATTCACTAAATGGGGAATTCACCATATTTTTGGCGAAATTGATTCCCTGAAATGTGACAAAATGCAAAAGATCTAAGGCTGGGGTCAGACCAGCGCACTTTTAACGTGCGTTTAGGCGCACTTAATCATGGCCGCACTAGCAGCAAATGACGGGCAATGACAGCCAATATACGAAGTACGGTCGCACGAAAGTCCGGCTGCGCAACGCAAGTGGAAAATGAACGCATTTTTTCGAGAACGCAGAACCGCTAGTACGGACGTACAGAGTGCGCTGCGTCGGCTAGCGGTGTGTGTGTGTGTGATTTGGAGACGTCAGACCCTGCTCGTGTCCGGCCAACATAACGTCCAGACGCAAAAAGTTTCCTGGTTTGGATCCGTAAAACATCACGCACGAAAATGCGCATCGTATGACCGTTTTCGCATATTCCGTGAAAAAATACGGCAATGCGTTCGGACGCACTTCTTTACGTTCGCGTGTAAAAATGCTTTCGTTTGACCCTAGCCTAAATATGAACAGACCCTTTAGTTTCTAACTTCCATAATAACTCCATTAAAGCAGGGAAATAAAATAAAAATAATGAACATTGTGGCATGTAGCCTACCCATTAACCCCTAAATTACCAGTTATCAAGTGAAAATGTGAAATATACACACTGCGATGCATGTATCCTTCCCATTACAAACTTACAATGCTATTTGGAACAAAACCTATACTACATAAATTGCAAACTCCCCATCTATGTGTCAGGACAAGATCAAATGACACACTGACTACAGTCACTTCTCTCAAATATCTAGGTATGTGGTTAGACCCAAATCTATCCTTTGGCCCCACATCGAAAAACTCTCATCTAAACTTTACCCCAAACTAGGTGCCCTGTACAGAAACAAATCCTGCCTGAGCCCCGCGGTAAGAAAGCACATTGTACAACAAATGCTTATGCCAGCCATTGAATACGGAGATGTAGTGTATGCAGCCGCCCCGCAAACACACCTCCAGAAACTTACTACATTGTATAACTCATGCTGCCGCTTTGTGCTACAATGTAACTACATGACCCTCCACTGTGACATGTTAAAAGAACTAAACTGGCCATCGCTGGAATCTAGACGCACTCTTCACCTTTCCAACCTGGTGTTTAAGAGATTTTCTGGGAACCTGCCACCCTACCTGAATAGGCTGCTTCCCCCAGCAGCTCCCTCATCCTATAAACTCTGATCCAGGACCAGCACCTTACTTGCAATACCACAATACAAAAAGAAAGTGGCTCGATCCTCATTTTCCTACAGAGCACCACAATTATGGAATAACCTCCCAGACGCCATCAAATCTTCCCCCAGTCTAAAGTCCCTTAAGAGATCTTAATATACAACTAAACGAAGGAATAAAAAAACAAAAGTAATACACAATGTAATATATAGTCTGCCCATTAACTCTGTCACCTTTGAGCCATTTCCACCGTGAAAAAAATTTGTTTTGTTTTATTTTATTATTTAGATTTTGTCTTTACACTGAAATATGGTCATTTTGGGTATCATTGGAAAGGCCAGACTCTGCTCTTTCCAGTGATACCTTGATCGACGTACGATGCAAGAGGCCAGAGATACATTGGTCTGAAGATTTGGGGAAGCTGGAGGCTGAATCCTGGTGACGCCTATGAGGATCACGCTTTGCAGCCCCTTCAACCGCACGTCGTAGCAGTGAAATCCCCCATAGAGAAGCAATGGTTAATCTATTCACAAACACCGACCAGCAGAGAAATGTCAGTGAAATGCCCTGATGTTCAGTGGTTAAGAATATAGCGCTGTGCTTTTCCAGATGTCAGGCAGGTGTGGAGGAAATAATAAGGAAATGGAACGGTAATGATGTATCCGTTTATTCTAAAAAAACAAACCAACGAGATGCCGCCGTGAACAATGATTGTTCTTAGAGCTGTGGATATTTTTGTTAATGGTGACGAGCGGTTTTATTCATTTTTTTTTGCATTGACGGCTTCCTGTAAACACTTCTTATTTTTAGCTTATTCTCTTTTGCTTTTAAATAACTTTCCAGATTTAAAGTCAGCGTGAATTATCCTCTTCCTCCGTGTAAGCGTCAGCTGACGCGATCCAAAGAGAAGCGAGATGATGACAGGGGGGGTCATTCGAAAATCACTGGGGTTGCATCTGCAAAAAAACGCTGGCGTTTCACAAAAGGGGAGGATCCGATCAGCTGCAGGAGAGGCTTCGCTCTGATGTCTGCTAGAACAGCAGCCCTATGGGGAGGTGAAACACATCTATACATTAAATCAGTGATAAAGATAATGCTTTAACCCCTTCACTGCTGAGCCTTTTCACCCCTGTGTGCTGAGCTCATTTTTATCGTTTGGTGCTCATGTTTAAACGCAATTTAAAGTCACATTTTATTCTACGACCCAGACACATTATAGATCCTTATTTTCGACTGTCTCGGCAGAATATATCATTATTATATGTATACGTCATGTCCTGCCTGACTATTAAAACAAAAAATGTAAAGAAATGTGCGTTTCCAATCATCTACAGCATCTAAAGTGATTTTTTTTTCCACATTTTTTCATCTGACCCTTTGAGGTTCTATATTCTATGCGGTGCGCTTGTTAAAAAAAAAATGAAGGCTCTGGCCTTTCCAATGATACCAAACATGACCCTCTAGCTGCCACCAATCGGGAGACACTGGTGTCCTTTGGACCCACCTACCACCATCACAGGTGGCAGCTAGGTGTTAACCCTTTCACTGCTGAGCCATTTCACCGCTGTGTGCTGAGCTTGTGTTTACCGGTTTCGCTCATCATGTTTAAACGCGATTTGAAGTCACGTTTTAGTATATGACCCAGACATATTATATATCGTTCTTTCCGGCAGACTCATTATATGTCATTATTATATGTATTCGTCATGTCCTGCCTGTATATTATAATGAAAAATGCAATAAAATTTGAATTTTAAATCATCTACAGTGTGTAAAGTGTTTTTTTCACATTTTATCACACGAGCCTTTGCGGTTATATTTTCTATGGGTTGGGCTTGTTAAAAAAATTTGAAATGGGGACTCGTTACATTTTTTTAGGGGGAATTAAGTAATTTTTAGCAAACTCCCCCCATAGAAAAAAATCATTAATGCAGCATCATTGTTCACATTATAATGGAAATGGGAACAATATTGCTGCATTAATAAAAATAACTCACAAAAAACACGTTTTTATTTATTTTTTTAAAACAAATTAAATTATTTTTTAAATTATTTTTATTAATTTTTTTCTTATTTTAATGCTCTGGCCTTTCAAATGACACCTACTGTGACACTCTATCTGCCACCTTTAAAGGAACACTCTAGGCTAAAAATCACCCCCCCCCTCTTTTAAATTTTATTATACCTATTGCCCTACCTAGTTATTCAGTATTTTTTTTTTTTTTCTTTATGTAATACTTACTCTAAAAAACACTTGTTTCCAACGGGGTTTTTTATTTTTATTTTTTATACTCCCCTCCCTCTTCTTCCGCTCCCGTCCTGGTAAATGTTCAACTTGGCTAATGGTTTACGTGAGAAGCGCGCCTCTCTCGTAAACCAGCCAATCAGCAGGCTTCCTCTTCTTCTTTGATTAGTGTTGCGCGCAAGAGGATGCGCGCAACACTAATCTCAGCCGCTGCCGCCAGCTACTGCGGCGAGTTGGAGAGACGTCATCGGGCTGAAAGCGTGATGACATCTCCTACTCGGCAGAAGCGGGAAATATGAATCCCGCTCTGCTGACTGACAGCTGGGAGGGCGGAGTAAAGTGCTCCGCGTCTCTCAGCTGGTTCAGCCGATCGGCTGAGCGGAGGGAGGGGGGAAAGACAAGGGCATACTCAGGACATCATGACCACCTAAAAAAGCTGAGGTGGTCATGTTGCCTAGAGTATCCCTTTAAGGAGATATGGGGGTTCAAAGTAACCCCTTATCTCCACCAGGCGATTTCCTTAATCCCCGGGCAGCTAGGGGTTCCTCGGCTAACTGACATCATCGCGCCATGATGCAATGATGTCATTTGCGTCGGGAGGTCTATAAAAGCGGTGTCTGACTTCCCTTAAGTCAGAACGCGTGCGGGACCCTGGAGAGGTGAGTATCGCTCCCATGGCTCCCACTAGCGGCTGTGGAGAACGTCCTCCGCATATAGCGGGAGTCAATGAGGACGTTCATCACACGTCACCCGCAGCGAAGGGGTTAATTCCCTAACTGATGTCATCGTGCATGGACGCGATGACATCAGTGGGTGGGGGGGACCCCGGAGGGAGAGGACTGCGATCCAGCACTTAAGGCTAGGGTCAGACGAGTGCACTTTCTACGGACTGTGCGCCCGTGCAGTACGGAAGCACTTTTTGACGGAAGACGCAGTAGTGGCCACACTAGTCCGTTTTTCCACTGACGTTATTTTTGACGGATGTAGGAGGGAAAATAAATTAAAATGAAAAACCATTTTGTCCGTCAAAAATGCTGGACATATAAATGCAGTCCGTCTGACCACGTTCCATCACTCACACACAAAGCTATGCGGCCGTTGTGGACGCGGCGCACTCCGCACGTCCGTTCTAGCGGTTTTACGTTCTTGCTAACTTGCGTCCGTTTGCCGCGTCCGTAGTGCATCCGCACTTCCGTGTGGACGTACTTCGTGTGTGGGGCTTCATCAGTCATGATTCTCTGCTACCACAGACACACTAAAGTGCTGGGAAGACGGACGTGATTACTGCGCTTGTCTGACCCCAGCCTAAGGGGTTAAAGAGAGGCATCAATGGAAAGGGCAGACTGTGCCCTTTCCAGCTGTGAATCTCTTTCTTCTCTGACCATTAGCGTTGGGGAGACAGAGGGACCCCCCCCGTTCAGGCACTCTCCCTGCTCTGGCGGAGGGTGGTGCCTGAAGCAGATGTCATTGCGCCCGGCGAGATGATGTCAGTGTGCTGGCTGGGTCCTGGAGGCAGGGTTGACATACAAGATGTCAGCCTGCACCAGGAGGCCAAAGCGATCGGCTGAAATAACGGCTGATCGTGGTTGCGAATTGAGGACGCGCACCGCACGTTGTCCGCATGCTGATCGAGACGACGCACTGAGTCCTTTGCAGCCCAGTGGTTAAACTACATATATATATATATATATATATTAAATGAAAACAAATAAAAAACATATGTATATTTTATGCTTTTAAGTTACTTATCAAAATAAATAAAGACCTGTCAAACTCACGGCCCCCCAGCTGTTGATGCCTACAATTCCCAGAATTCTTTGAATGCAATAGATGGACAGAGAATCATGGGAGATGTAGTCCTGAAACCTCTGGGGGGGGGGGCAGGAGTTTGACAGTCCTGACATAAAATCTCTAAAAAAAAAAAGGATCAGATCCAGACATGATGAGACACGGCTCAGCCAATCAGCAGCATGCGCTTCATATTGTGGATGGAAGACGCGTGTATCGCTCTCCTCCCGCGCCACGTTACTTCCCAAGTCTGATTTCCATATGAAATAACTTAAACATATAACTTGAACTTTATAGAAAGGGAAGTAAATAAAACCAAGAAGGTCATGGAGGTCATGTTTGTATCATTTCGTTTTGATTAGGGTATCGGTGTGAAACATTAGGGGTTATTCACTAACATCCGAATTTGCCACTGAGTTGCGCAGAGAACAATAAGTTTTACCGTAGGTGCAATTTTAGGGCAATTCGTCAATTCATAAAGTTCTTTTTTATAAAATACAGACGAACTGACACTGAAATACGACGCATTTCACTGCGATTCAACGGCACCAAAATTGTCCCATTGGAAAGTATCAATTCGTCTGTTCACAGAACGCTGAACTGCACTGAAATTCCAGCAAATTGTCCTGATTTTCGGTGGTTCAATTCGATGGGTTTAACCCCTTCACTACCAAGTGATTTTCAAAAAAAACATTGTCAGGAACCAGTGGGTTTTTTGTAAAATTATTTTTAATTCTACAGTAAGAAATATTTGGGAATATTCACAATGTATTCCTTACTCTTACTGTAATGACATAGTTGGTAGGGAGATCTCGCCATCTGCTGGCCAAATGAAGGTATACTAGTTTCAGCTGCAGCTCATGGTTCCCTGCATCAGCTGCTGAAAGCTCGATATGTCAGGATATTCTGCAGCCGATTTTAAACAGTTTTAGCACCTCGAGCAATATGCGTACAGGGCTGAAACTTTGGGGGCGCCTTCTGCAGCCCAAAAGCAAACGAGATAACTCGATATCGGAACCTGATGGTGCCTTTGAAGTCCTGACTCCTGAGTTGTCTCGATCTCGGTAGTGAAGAGGTCGAACAGGCGAATCCAATAGGTTTTAACCCCTTAAGGACCGCTGACGTACCCTGTACGTCCTGTCCACGGGTCTCCCTTAGACCCGCGGACGTACAGGGTACGTCAGCGGCGCCTAACCCCCCTCCCGCCCGATACTTACCTCCCTCGCTGGATCCCTCGGCGATCTGGCAGGGAGGAAGCCTGCCCATGTGATTTACATGGGCAGGCGAGGTTGATGACGTCGCCACGCTGCGTGGTGACGTCATCAGCAGGTGCCCCCATGCAAATCAATGGAGGGGAGGGGGGGCTCCTTCGGAGCCCTCTATCTCCCCAACCATTGAAGCTAGGGAGATGCTTTTTGCACCGCTGAAAAGGGGAGAGTCTCCCCTTTTCAGCGGTGTATAGCATTAACCACGTTAATTGGCGCCAAAACGTGATTCGGACCTGGAGGGGGCTGACATCTTGGATGTCAGCCAAGCCTCCAGGTCCCCCCCACCCACTGACAACCTCACCATATGTGTGAGGATGTCAGTGGGCCAGTTAACCATCTAGCTGCCATGTATCCATGGCAGCTAGATGGTCATATTTGACATCATTTGAAAGGCCTGATCATGGCCTTTCCAATGATACCAAACATGACCAGGTTTGGTTTAAAAATGTAAAAAATAAATAAAAGTTAAATAAAATAAAAAAACATTTTTTTTAAAAAAGTTTTTTTGTCTGGGGGGGGGGGGTTTAATTAAATAGGACCTAGGCTGTCATCTCAAAATAATTAGCACAAAATGGTCAGAATGAGCGCAGCACATATAGGTGAACTGGCTCAGCAGTGAAGGGGTTAAAAAGCAAACACATGTAAAAATTGGGTATTTCTAGTCTCAGGAAAAAATTTTGAACCTATTTAGCCGGGGTCTTTTTTGGTGGTTTTAGATTTTGGGGATTACATTATGAAAAAGTGTGTTTTTACCATTTTTTCATCATATTTCATATTTTTTTTATAGTGAATTACACGATATGATGGAAATAATGGTATTTCTAGAAAGTCCATTTAATGGCGGGAAAAAGGGTGTATAATATGTGTGGGTTGAATAAACGAGTAAGGCTAGGGTCAGACGAACGCAGTTTTAACGTGCGTTTAGCCGCACGAAATCACGGCCGTGCTAGCAGCAAATGACGTCCAATGCCGGGGAACATACGACGAACGGCTGCACGAAAGCTTGTCCGTGCAACGCAAGTGGCAAACGAACGCATTTTTTCGAGAACGTCAAACCGCTACTACTGACGTACAGAGTGCGCTGCGTCCGCATAGCGGCGTGTTTGCGTGATTGGGAGACGTCAGACGCTGCTAATGTCCGGCCAACATAACGTCCAGACACAAAGTGTTTTATTGATGATCCGTACAAAATCACGGACGTAAATGCGCATCGTATGACCGCTATCGCGTATTCCGGGAAAAAATACGTACGTTCGTTCGAACGCACTTTTTCACGGACGTGAAAAATGCGTTCGTCTGACCCTAGCCTAAGAGGAAAATTTGACCTAAACACTAACACTACCTGTCCTCACTAATCACCAAATACACCCCAGCCGCTCCCTAAGGTCAAACAGTGACCTGCGCCTAGCTTCTCCCCGCATCACCTCTTCCCATGATAGACTGCAGGATTTCTCACGCGCAGCCCCCACTCTCTGGAACGCTCTCCCTCGTACTGTCAGACTTTCCCCTAACTTCTCTTCCTTCAAACGCTCCCTTAAAACGTTCCTATTTAGGGAAGCCTACCACCCAACTCACTGACGCAACCATCAATCACTCTCACCTTACAGTCCTCTCCTCCTGTTTCCAGCCCCAACCCTCCCAGATTGTGAGTTCCTACGGGAATAGGGCCCTCATCTCCTCCTGTACTGTTTGTCAAATGTTGTTCAATGTATTTTAACCCTGTCTGTACTGTGCTTATTGTACAGCGCTGCGGAATATGCTGGCGCTTTATAAATAAAGAATAATAATAATAACAATAACAGCGCAGAAACGTAAAAACAGCAGCGGTCACTAAAGGACGGATTTGTGTAAAACCGCCCAGTCACTAAGGGGTTAAAGTAATAAATTGAATATCTTCTTTTAAAAAAAAATTCTTAAAGACCATTTAATATTTTTATTTTCTTCAAAAACCTTTTTTATCGTTTATTCTTTTTAAAAAATACAAACTGGTGTATTCAAAGAAAGGTGAAACTCAGGCGAATGGCTGGAGAAGTGAAAATTCTAGGTCAAAATAGCCAAAAATTCTCCCATTTATCTCACCTTCCAAATCAGCTATTTGGTCTAGATTGTTCTCTTCTCCTACCAGTTCTCCTGATTTTCACCTTTCTCTGAATAACCCTGAAAAAGGGCTTTTAAAAAAAGATATTTTTTTATTATTATTTTGTTATTTAAAGGTCTTTTTTATTATTTAGACACATTTTTACGATATTTTTTGTTGATTTTTACCTCTTTTTTTTCCCTCTCTTCAATCCGGTGCAATTGGGTGCTGACATCCCCTAATGGCTTTGGCGACTCCATTTTCTGCAAAATATGGTGAACATTCTATAAATAGTGAATTTACTGTATTTTCCCCAAAATGAGGTGTAGCGCTGTGTTTAAAAAGACTGTTCTGCTGCATTTACTTGCAATGGCCACCAGAGGGAGACAGAGACCATGCTAAGATTATGCTGGACAAACACAGAAAACATTGGGACTACATTTCCCGGCATGCTTTGGGGGCAGACACAGGAAGTGGGTGGGACACAGACGCTTACATCCTGTGCCTCGTGGAGAGAGCTGGCAGAGCGCGCCAGGGAGTGGGAGAAGCAAGACCCAGTGCTGCAGAACGTGACAGTGACCAGGCCGGAGCGCAGCTGGGGCCTGACAGAGTTAAAGACCGGCTTATTCAGCCTTATCAGAGGAAGACCCAGTGATTCACCAGACTACCCACGCTGATATTGAGGAAGCTGGAAGACCCCGAGTTAGGAGTACCGCAGATCGATCGGACAGGGAGAGCAGGCGGTGAGCTGGACATCTTGCGGCAGGTGCAGAAAGCCCAACAGCGGATCCAGTAACCAAGAGAACCCCAGTCAACATCGAGCGGAGAGACGTCCTGGGTCGAGCGGAGCATCAAGTATCTGGCGGATGGGTGAGAGGCCTTCCAGGCCGTTGTGAATATAGAAAGCACGCTGCTGTTTGTTTCAAAAAACCCACAGGGCCCCAACTTGACTAGTCGAAGATACCTCATAAACAATTCACTGGCCAGTTGAATATTGTACCCGGGTACCATCACACACACACACCTACATTCTTTGGGACATAAGCTGTACGGGACTCACTCCCCAACCACAAAGGGGGTTAAAGATATATTTTTCTGTTTTCCGCTGCGCGTTTCTCGAATTACGAAGCCTTGTATTTCTTTTCTGCTGCGCGTTTCCCGCATTACGAAGTACTGTAAATATATATATGTATACCGTGTTATTCATTATATGCCATTTATTCTAGTAAACTATATAATTTATAAAATCCACGACGGTGCTGGAGTATATTTATTCCCTAGTGCGGGGAGACTGACCCGAGGTTCAATTTCAGCGGCTCCTCCGGGAGTGAACGCTACAGAGGTGAAATGCAAAGTACCAAAAACCAAAATTTGCATTCAAGAAATAACTGAAACAAAGGGCTGTTCTCTGATTTATGGTTTTTAACTTCCTACTGTTACAAATCAAATCAAATCAAAATAATCTTTATTGGCAGGACCAAATACATTTTAGCATTGCCAAAGCATAAGGGGAGGTTATATGGATGGGGGGGAGGGGTAGTGGGACATGTATATGGGGGGAATGGGCAAGTCCATGGACATTATCAGGGGTAAGGGATAATGTGAAGGGGGATTGGGGCGAGTCCATGTTGGGGATTTATAAGTCCAGGATCTCTCATGTACCTCTCAGTCTGTGACGTATTGGGCAGATATTTTCACCGCCGGCTCCTCTTCTCCCAGTATGATGTGGAGTTTCCTCGTCTCTTCTCCCAGTATGATGTGGAGTTTCCTCGTCTCTTCTCCCAGTATGATGTGGAGTTTCCTCGTCTCTTCTCCCAGTATGATGTGGAGTTTCCTCGTCTCTTCTCCCAGTATGATGTGGAGTTTCCTCGTCTCTTCTCCCAGTATGATGTGGAGTTTCCTCGTCTCTTCTCCCAGTATGATGTGGAGTTTCCTCGTCTCTTCTCCCAGTATGATGTGGAGTTTCCTCGTTTCTTCTCCCAGTATGATGTGGAGTTTCCTGGTCTCTTCTCCCAGTATGAAGTGGAGTTTCCTCGTCTCTTCTATAGAGGTGAAGTCAGGGATGAGAGCGGAGAGTCTCTGGAAGTGAGCGTCCCTCAGTGCTGAGTACTTGGGGCACTGTAGGAGGAAGTGGACCTCATCTTCCAGGGCCCCCTGGTCACAATGCTGGCACAGTCTATTCTCCCTGGGCTTGTAGGTCTGTCTATGCCGCCCTGATTGGATTTCCAGGCTGTGGGCGCTCAGTCTGTACCGGCTCAGGATCTGTTTGTCCTTGGGGTCTTGTAGTAGCTCCAGGTATGGGGCCAGTTTGTATTCCCTCCAGGTATGGGGCCAGTTTGTATTCCCTTCTGTAAGGATTGGTAAATGGTGAGTTTCTTGGAGTTTGCTATATCATGTCTCCATTCTCTGATATAGTTTTCCCTGGAATCATTAATTAGGGCCTTTATTTGATATTTTGTCAGGTTGCCTTCATGGGGGCTTTGGATGAACAGGGTGGATATGAGTTGTTGCAGCCCACATGGTTTGGGGTGGTCCTTGTTGGCCAGTAGGGCTTTATGGTGGTATGAGTTGAGGCTGCTGATGTTTAGATGGTCAGGGTATGATAGCGCCCTCTTCTGTACTGCAAGAAGTAAGGGGAGTCTGCCCAGCTCGGCCCGGCAAGCATTGTTAGAGGTGCTCCGATGGACTTTGAGGAGTTGCTTGCAGAATTCCAGATGGAATATTTCTGTTGGGCTGGTGTCCCATTTGGGTTGGTCAGGGTAGGTGATGGGGCCCCATACTTCACTGCCATAAAGGAGGATTGGAGCGATGACGCTATCGCAGATTTTAAGCATTTACAGGCGGTTTTAGTTTGTAGAGGTTTCTTCTGATGGCATAGAAGGTTCTACACGCCTTGTCTCTTAGGGCCTCTATGGCTGGTTTGAAACTTCCCGATCGGTTTGTTTCTAGGCCGAGGTATGTGTAGCTGTTGGCTTCATCAAGAGTGCAGTCATTAAGTGTGAAAGAGGACCTCTTGGTTTTTGCGTTCTTCCTTTGTTTTCTTTTGGTTGATGGGTAGTGCCCATGCCGCACTGTATTTTTCCAGCACTTCCAGGCTGTCTTGTAGACCTCTCTCTGTTGGTGACAGTAGTAGGAGGTAACATGACATTTTATTCATTCGTATTTATGTAGCGCCAACATATTCCGTAGCCCGTTACGAGTAGGGATGAGCCGAACGCCCCCGTGTTCGGTTCGACTTCAAACTCGAACAATTTCAGAAGTTCGAGTTCGAACTCGAACACGATCCGAACTCAATCCAAGTCAATGGGGCTGAAAGTTTGATTTTTAGAGTGCCCTCCAAGAGGGCATATATGCTAGATATTTGCCATAAAAGGTGTATGGGGGTCCGGGTAGTGCCCTGGGGGACAGGAAACAAGGACAAAAAGTAAAAAAAAAAAAAGTTTTTATAGGGTCAATGAGTTTTCCATGAAATAAGGGTTAAAAATAAAAACAGAAAATTCCTTCAAATATCGTGCCTAGGAGGTCCCTATAACCTGCCCGTGAAGTGGCGGATTTGTAGGATATATAGAAACATTTAAAAACAAAAAAATGACATTTCAAATGACGGTAAATGGTTTTCCTTTAATCTATTCATAAACAACTGCTTGGGGCGGCAGTCTGTATGAAAAGAGGAGACGTTTTAGAACACGCGGAATAAGTATAGTGAATTTTCTGGCTAAATTATGGTGAAACTTATGCAGGCTTTGGATGAAAGTAACAATAGGTGCTTTAAAATTGGGCTTTTAGTGTCGGCAACAGTGCCGTCACACCGTAACCCCTCTGTGGTATTGTGGAAGAGTGCAGGGTTGGACACTGCGGTCCAATATTAAAATTATATAAATCTGGTATAGGTTTCAGTGGCAGTGCACCCAAATATTGTGCCTTCGGTGGCAGCAAGTGCCTTCACACCGTAAGTAACCCCTCTGTGGTATTGTGTAATAGTGCAGGGTTGGACCCTGCCAAGACAGATTCTAATTCCCAGAAATCTCCTACAACGTCACTGATACATCCTGACAGAACAATCTCCTCTCCTCTCTGATTCACTCCTGCAAACACACACGCTGGGGCTGCAGGCAGAGAAGAAACCTTATATAGTGTGCTGCGGGACTTAGCTCTGTGAGCCCATGATTGGGAAAAATTTGCCCAATCAGGACTCTGAGCCGTGATTGGCATAGTCTTGAACCTGTGTTGCACCGGACCTGTGGTCAGGTGCAGGCTGTAGCCAATTACAAGCTTCAGGCCAGTGGAAAAGTGCATTGTGGTGCATTGTGGGCGAACATGCGGCGAACTGGAAATGTTCGGAGTTCGACGAACAGCCGAATGGGTGATGTTCGAATCGAACTCCGAACTGATCGAACCGAACGCTCATCCCTAGTTACGAGTCGGAAAATACAGATGAGACATGCAGAGATACAAAGACAATGAGAGGAGAAAGAGAACCTGCCCGGGGTATGGTATCTGTACACGGAAAGCTCTGCTGTGACTCTCAGGGCATCCCCGGTAGGGATGAGCCGAACACCCCCCGAGTTCGGTTCGGGCCCGAACCCGAACTTCCCATTTGTTCGGGTCCGAACCCGAACCCCCAGCAAGTCAATGGGGCTGAAAATTTGTTTTTTTCGAGTGCCCTCCAAGAGGGCATATATGCTAGATATTTGCCATAAAAGGTGTATGGGGGTCCGGGTAGTGCCCTGGGGGACAGGAAACAATGACAAAAAGTAAAAAAAAAACGTTTTTAAAGGGACAGTGAGATTTCCATGAAATAAGGGTTAAAAATAAAAACGAAAAACTCCTTCAAATATTGTGCCTAGGAGGTCCCCATAACCTGCCCGTGAAGTGGCGGATTTCTAGGATGTATAGAAACACTTAAAACCAAAAAAAATGACATTTCATATGACGGTAAATGCTTTTCCTTTAATCTATCCATAAACAACTGCTTGGGGCGGCAGCCTGTATGAAAAGAGGAGACATTTTCGGACACGCAGAAAAAGTTTACTGATTTTTTTGGCGGTGAAAAGCAGGAGAATGGCTGGAGAATGGAAAATTCTAGACCAAATAGCCGATTTGGAAAGTGAGATAAATGGGAGAATTTTTCTGGTTTGGCTATTTTGACCTAGAATTTTCCATTCTCCAGTCATTCTCCTGAGTTTCACCTTTCTCTGAATAACCCTGTCAGGGTTATTCAGAGAGCGGTGAAGAGCAGGAGAATGACTGGAGAATGGAAAATTCTAGGTCAAAATAGCCAAACCAGAAAAATTCTCCCATTTAGGCTAGGGTCAGACTAGCGAATTTTTAACGTGCGTTTAGGCGCACTTAATCACGGCCGCACTAGCAGCAAATGACGGGCAATATACGAAGTAAGGTCGCACTAAAGTCCGACTGCGCAACGCAAGTGGAAAATGAACGAATTTTTTCGAGAACGCAGAACCGCTAGTACGGACGTACAGAGTGCGCTGCGTCCACTAGCGGCGTGTGTGCGTGATTTGGAGACGTCAGATCCTGCTCATGTCCGGCCAACATAACGTCCAGACACCCAAAGTTTCCTGGTTTGGATCCGTAAAAAAATCACGCACAAAAATGCGCATTGTATGACCGTATTCGCGCAATCCGTGAAAAAGTACGGCAATGCGTTCGGACGCACTTTTTGACGGTCGCTGCGAAAAATGCGTTAGTCTGACCCTAGCCTTATCTCACTTTCCAAATCGGCTATTTGGTCCAGATTGTTCTCTTTTCCTGCCATTCTCCTGGTTTTCACCTTTCTCTGGACAACCCTGAGAGAGAGGTGAAAGCCAGGAGAACTGGCAGGAGAAGAGAACAATCTAGACCAAATAGCCAATTTGGAAAGTGAGATAAATGGGAGAATTTTTCTGTTTTGGCTATTTTGACCTAGAATTTTCACTTCTCCAGTAATTCTCCTGCTTTTCACCGCTCTCTGAATAACCCTGTGAATGTTTAATCCCGACGTGAAAAATAACATTGCTTCAGATTTTTTTCAAACACCAGTTAACCACTTGGCTGCTATGGACGCGCTCAGTGCGTCCAGCCAAGTCGTTCTCCTGTGCTATGGACGTGCTGAGCGCGACCATGCACAGGAGGCAGCAATCCGCCGGATCTTGGATGTCAGTTTGGAGGTCAGCCCAGCACTCCGGGACCCCGGCGGAGCAATTAGATGTCATCGCGGCGGCGCGATGACATCTAATTCAGGTACCCCCCCACATGTGCGGAGGAAGCGCCTGAAAGGGAGGGGGCAGGTCTTTCGGACCTCTCTCCCTCCCGATCGCCGGGGGGCAGAGGGTTAATCCAGGCACCGTTTGGAAGAGCACAGCCTGCCCTTCCAAACGGTGGCTGGGATTAACCCATGGGGAGCAGGATCACGAATCGGCGCTGAAAAGCGCCGGATCGTGATCCTCTCCTGGAGCTGGCCGACATCTTGGATGTCGGCCAAGCCTCCAGGAACTCCCCCTGAGGACTGGCGTCATCATGCATAGCGCAATGACGCCAGTCCTGGAGTTAACCCCTAGCTGCCACCAATGGTGGAGATAGGGGGTTCATTGGAACCCCCTATCTCCCGATCCGTGGCAGCTAGGGGTTAATGTTTGATATCGTTGGATCGGCCAGAGCATGGCCTTTCCAAGGATACTAAACATGAGCTTGAAAAATGTTTTTTTAAAAAAAATAAAAAATAAAAATAAAAAAATAAAAATATTTTAAAAAAAATTCTAAAAAGAAATAAACAAGTTTTTTTTTTGTTTTGTTAATGCAGCAATATTGTTCCCATTTCAATTATAATGTGAACAATAATGCTGCACTAACGATTTTTGTATGCGGTGCGTTTGTTAAAAAAAGCGAAATTTTCCCCAAAAAAAATGTAACGAGACCCCATTTCTATTTTTTTTAACAAGCGCACCCCATACAAAATATAACCGCAAACGATCGCATGTTAAAATGTGAAAAAAAACACTTTACACATAATAAATTATTGAAAATTCTAATTTTATTGCATTTTTAATAATATAATAATGACATATTATGAATCTGTCAAGTCTGCCGGAAAGAACGATATATAATATGTCTGGGTCATATATCAAAATATGGCTACAAAACGCAGTTAAACATGATGAGCGAAAGGGGTAAAAATGACCTCAGCACAGAGGTGTGAAAAGCCTCAGCAGCGAAAGGGTTAAATGCAGCATATTAGGATGTTTTAGGAGGGAAATTAATTCTCAAATCTCAATCAGAAACAGACACCACCCCACCCCCTCACTATATTGTACAATGTATCAAATTGATTACCAGACTGAAAACACCTGGTGTTATGCCCGTTTGTAAACAGAGGTCATTTAGAGTTGATAATCTTTCCACGTACACATTAGCTTTTAATTCAATAGCTAATAAACCATTGCTTATAATATTCTGCAGTAAAGAGTCTCTTTATTTCTAGATTTTTTTTGTATTTTTTTAAGCATTTTCTACACTTTTTTCAAAATTTCTTTTTTTTTTTGAACCCGAACCGAACACGCCCAAAAAGTTCGAAATTCGCAAACTTTCGAACTGCCAAAGTTCGAGTCGAACTCCAAACCGTCCGAACCCGAACAGCTCATCCCTAATCCCCGGCCCGCTGTGCTGCTCGCTGCAGGGTATAGTACAAGGGCTTGTACTGATAGAAGGCGCCTGCGCTTCCTCCTCTGACATGTCATGATGAGGAGGCGGGCTTATAGAGGGAGAACGTGACACCCCGAGCCTCCGTGCACAATAACCTGTTTGTGATAGTACTTCAATGGCTCAATATAGGGTTAAAACAGGAGGGAGGAGGAAAACAAGCGGCATTAACCCTCCAGCCAATCCAGTGGTTCTCAGTGACAGCTATTGGTGGGACCTGAGCATCACTCAGATACCAGCCAGGACTAAGCCCCTCGGATGGGGAGAGAGAGCAGGGGGTTCTGGGCAGTGTGACCACTCAGATAAGACCATGTAGAGCAGAGGTCAGCAATCTCAGCCCTCCAGATGTTTTTGGAACTACATCTCCCATGGTGCTCTCCCACACATGAGGTTGACTGAGCATCATAGGAAAGGTAGTTCCAAACATCAGGACGGCCGAGGCTGCTGACCCCTGGTGTAGCGTGTCGCGTTAATGTATCTAACACACTGTGAGGCTTATTATGTGGTGTTTCCATCGTGGCGTAGTCACCGCGCAGGAGCCTCGGCGCGTACTTCCCCTCTCTGAGGTGAAAACGGCCCGCGCCGCTCTTTACTCTCTGCGGATATTTTTACAGAAAGAGGAAACGCCATTTACATTTACTGGACGCAAAACGAATTCCCATCAACAACTTGTTTTTGTGACATAACGGCAATGTTACCAAAATACCGATTCCCCGCCGTAACACGAGCGCGCGGCTTCTCCGATGCTCTCACAGGCCCAGCAGGACGAGAATCTTTGGACTATCAGGCCCAGCATCCCTCTAATGCTCCGTCTCGCCGAAAATGCTAAAAGTGTTTACTTCAACATCTTGGATTGGGGTCGCCTGGTCGGCCATGTTTTCCTGGACATGCAGAGGGGGAGCACAGGGAAAGTGCTGCCCTGCAACATGTATAATCCATATGCTGCAGTAAGGAAATAAAGGCAGGTCACCTGGGATTCCTCTTTGATTTCTCACTTGCAGCGTATGGATTATACATGCTGCGGGGTGGCACGTTTCATGCACTGCCCATCAGCATGAATAAATGATATGTGTCCAGGGATACATGGCCGACCTGGCAGCCGTACTGGATCCCCTTTAGACACGAGAAAGCCCAGAAAATACTGTTTAGTTTCGACATGATTCATCCGAATCAAAAATTTGTTGTAAAATCGATTTTTGGTTCGTCTGAAATTTAGTTTAGTTTAGAATTGACGTCGGAATACGGTGCATTTCGACACGATTCAGCGACACCGAAATTGTCCCGTGGAGAAATAAAAATTCGTCTATTCACAGGACGCCGAATTGCGCCGAAATTGCGGCAAAATGACCTGATTTTGGTGTTTCAATTCGACAGATTTAAACAGGTGAACCTAACCGGTTTCACTGTAATAAATGGAATATCTTCTTTAATTTATTTTGTTATTATTTGTATTTTTTACAAAAAAACTTTTTTTTTTTTTAAAACCCTAATTCCTAAACCTCATATCTAACCCTAATTAAATTCATTGTTTCCAGAACGAGTCACAATTCCTAATTCCGACATTCTTTATCGCCTGACTCATTTAAAGGGATATTCTGCACACCCTGACCACTTCAGATTTTTAACCCCTTCACTACCAAGTGCTTTTCCAAAAAAAAACATCGTCTGAAACCAGTGATTTTTTTTGTAAAATCATTTTTAATTGATTATAAAGTAAGAAATATTTGAGCATGTTCCCATTGTATTTCTTACTGTAAATAACCTATTTTGGCCACTAGATGGCGCCATCTACTGCCAAACTGAGTTACAGCCGTTTGAGCTGCAGGTCTGTATTCTTTTTTTCCCTGCATTGGCTGCAGAATGTGCGATGTCAGGGCATCATCCACTGATTTTACAGTTTTTGCTCTTTGGTCATTATGCCCACAGGGCTAAAACTTTGAGGGCACCTTCTGCAGCCCAAAAGAAAACAAAATTCATTAGCTTTTGGACTGCAGATCACCAGATCGAGATATATTGATATCGGGGCATGGGTGGTGCCTTTGAAGCCTGAGATATCTCGATCTCTGCAGTGAAGGGGTTAAAGTGACCAGGGTGTGTGGAGCTCAAGCGTGCTGACATCTCGTCCCTGAGTCTGCACGCAAAGCCAGTCATTCTCAGGGAGAAAGCGATGGATCGTAGCTGCGCATGCGCGCTCAGACCCATTCCATCGTTGTGTGCGAACGCCAAGAGTGTAGGCGTGTCACGGCTGCTCAATTGACGCCCCTTAGCCCGACGGGAGCAAATTGCATAGAAAAGCTCAGAAACGTCCGGGTTTTGAAGTCTCCGCCTGTTGAGGAGCCGCACACAGCGAGGGAGGAAAAAAGGTAAAAAGGAACCAACTGGAAACCCCCAAAATAATTGGACAGAGGCTGCCAGCAGGATTTACCCAAATATATAAAGGGAAAAAAAGAGACTCTATGTAATAAACAGCAGGATATTCAAAGAGAATCGAAAAGTCACTGCACGTTCGGTGACTTTTCGTTCTCTTCAATTCGGTGAGATTCGGCGATCCCATTTCGGCGACCCTGCAGTGTATTCAGCAAGCACCACAGGGCCGTTGTAGTGCAGGGAAAAGCCGCCGCAAACCCACCTGAAAACTCACCGCAAAAACCCGGCGAATGCACGCCGAAACCCGCAAAAACATCTGGATTAACCCCGCCGAACACGCCGGAGAAACCTGAGCAGCCGCCGATCACAGCGCAGAGCAGCCGCCGGAAAAACCCGACACCGAAGACGAATGGAGTGGAAAAAAACCCCAGTACGCTTGAATGTTTGAAAAGTGAAAGGCTGTTTGCAAAGAAACTACTGAACGAAAATGTCTGAAATTTCCATATAAAATCCAATGAATGATAATAAAAAGGGCTGTTACAGAAAAAACAAAAAAACGATTTAAAAAAAAATGGAAAAAACATTTTGCGGAAAATATCCTGAAAAATGCTTAAAAGATCCTAAAAACATCTTTAAAAAAGAGAGACTTTTTGCTGCAGATTAAAATAATAAACGGTTTATTCGATATTGAATTAAACGGGAATATTTTTAACATTGAAACCTATGGGATTCACCTGATTAATCCTGCCGAATGAAAACACTGAACAGCAGGGCATTTCACTGACATTTCTCTGCTGTTCGGTGTCTGTGAATAGATTAACCATTGCTTCTCTATGGGGGATTTCACTGCCGCCGGATTGCACTGTACTTGCTGGCACTTTGCCAAAATTTGGCGAACTGCCTGCTCTTGGAATAGCGGGATGACCCCGAAATGTCACCGTACAGGGAAATTCAATGTTCGGTGACATTTTGGGGCCAGATCGTCTCGTCACCCTTTCGTATTAGAGATTGTAAAAACACTTTCTAGAAAAAAAGAATCGTAACTTTTATTCATAAAGTAGAAGCAGAGGTCGCACAGGCATCACTGGGGGGATATAAATCAATTCATACATATATATTTACATTTTCATAAGAGGGGTCAAAAATAAGGGCAGGTGGTCTTCCAAGCAGTCCCCCCCCCCTCCAGGTGAACTCCATCACCCACTAAATAATTAGATGGCTGATGCTGACAGGCTTCATTACCGGCAATTAAATTATAGCAAATCAGAATATTTCCGAATTACGCTAATTGGATGAATCAAAAATGTTGAAAAAAATATTTACCAGCGAGACTATTGGAAGTTTTAAACGAAAATAGGACAATGCTGCCACCTGGTGGTGATTCTGATAATGGCGGGATTAATTCAATGTGCAAACAAAGAACATAAATACCTTTTAGATTTCCAATGCGTTTTCTTTTAGAGGGCGAATGTCACATTTGGGGCTCCTCCATATATTCAGGGTGTGTGGGTGTCTTTTTAGGGGTTCCTCCATATATTCAGGGTGTGTGGGTGTCTTTTTAGGGGTTCCTCCATATATTCAGGGTGTGCGGGTGTCTATTTAGGGGCTTCTCCATATATTCAGGGTGTGTGGGTATCTTTTTAGGGGTTCCTTCATATATTCAGGGTGTGCGGGTGTCTATTTAGGGGCTTCTCCATATATTCAGGGTGTGTGGGTATCTTTTTAGGGGTTCCTTCATATATTCAGGGTGTGCGGGTCTCTACATAGGATGTGGGTGTCTTTTTAGGGGCTACTCCATAGATTTAGGGTGTGAGGGTGTCATCGTAGGGGCTCCTCCATATATTTATTTTCAAAAGGGTCTTTGAAATCCCCAAAGTGTATTCCCCGGTAATACAATAACAAAAGAACAAATGAAGAATATCTGCAGGACGTTTATTTATATCACAAAAGAAAAACAATGTAACATGTGATTGCAGAAATTTTGTCTGCTCGGTGAGCTGGATTAAGATCTCTATCTGTATCTATCTTGTATCTATCTATCTGTATCTGTATCTATATATCTATCTCTATATATCTATCTGTATCTATGTATCTATCTCTATGTATCTATCTATCTATCTGTATCTATCTATCTGTATCTATCTATCTGTATCTATCTATCTGTATCTATCTATCTGTATCTATCTATCTGTATCTATCTGTATCTATCTGTATCTATCTGTATCTATCTGTATCTATCTGTATCTATCTGTATCTATCTATCTGTATCTATCTGTATCTATCTATCTGTATCTATATCTATCTATATCTATCTGTATCTGTATCTATCTATCTGTATCTATCTGTATCTATCTATCTGTATCTATATCTATCTATCTGTATCTATCTGTATCTATATCTATATATCTTTCTATATCTATCTATATCTATCTGTATCTATCTTGTATCTATCTATCTGTATCTGTATCTATATATCTATCTCTATATATCTATCTGTATCTATGTATCTATCTCTATGTATCTATCTATCTATCTGTATCTATCTATCTGTATCTATCTATCTGTATCTATCTATCTGTATCTATCTACTTATTATATCTATCTATCTGTATCTATCTGTATCTATCTGTATCTATCTGTATCTATCTCTTATATCTTTCTATATCTATCTGTATCTATATCTATATCTATCTATATCTATCTGTATCTATCTATATCTATATCTATCTGTATCTATATCTATCTGTATCAAATCAAATCAAATCAAAATAAGCTTTATTGGCAGGACCAAATACATTTTAGCATTGCCAAAGCATATGGGGAGGAGGGGGTTAGTGGGACACAGTGGCGGAAGTACCAGGGTCGCAGCGGTCGCAGTTGCGACCGGGCCCTGGCATTCCGCCACTGGAGGGGGGCCCAGCGCCGCCCGCCAGATTCCGGCAATCAGCGCCGGAATCTGGGAGCCGCGCGCTGGCCGTCCCTCTCCCTGCGAGCGGCCGCTGACATGCAGCTTGGCCGCTCACGTGGGATAGGAACCACCTGACCAGCGCACGAGATCCTCTCGCGAGACCTCTGCGCTGATCAGGTGGTTTCCGGCGAGCGGCCAAGACGCATGCTTCCAGCGGCCGCTCGCCTCGGAGAAGAACGGGATGCCGGCGGAGCCTGCCCTGGGGCCAGCAGAGGTGAGAGCTGGGGGCCCTATATACCCATGAGAGCTGGGGGCCCTATATACCCATGAGAGCTGGGGGCCCTATATACCCATGAGAGCTGTGGGACCTATATACCCATGAGAGCTGGTGGCCCTATATACCCATGAGAGCTGGGGGCCCTATATACCCATGAGAGCTGGGGGCCCTATATACCCATGAGAGCTGGGGGCCTATATACCCATGAGAGCTGAGGGACCTATATACCCATGAGAGCTGGGGGCTCTATATACCCATGAGAGCTGGGGGCCCTATATACCCATGAGAGCTGGGGGCTTTATATACCCATGAGAGCTGGGGGCCCTATATACCCATGAGAGCTGGGGGCCCTATATACCCATGAGAGCTGGGGGACATATATACACCCATGTGAGCAGGGGCAATATATATCCATGTGAGCTGGGGGGCAATATATATCCATGTGAGCTGGGGGGCAATATATATCCATGTGAGCTGGGGGGCAATATATATCCATGTGAGCCTGGGGGGCAATATATATCCATGTGAGCTGGGGGGCAATATATATCCATGTGAGCTGGGGGGCAATAGATATCCATGTGAGCTGGGGGGCAATATATATATCCATGTGAGCTGGGGGCAATATATATCCATGTGTGCTGGGGGCATTATATATCCATGTGAGCTGGGGGGCAATATATATCCATGTGTGCTGGGCAATATATATCCATGTGAGCTGGGGGCAATATATATCCATGTGAGCTGGGGCAATATATATCCATGTGAGCTGGGGCAATATATATCCATGTGAGCTGGGGGGCAATACTATCTTTGTTTTATTTTGCAGTGAAAAATAAGTAAAAATATAGAGCTTTTTTGGGGGGGGCCCTTCGTGGATTCTTGCACCGGGGCCCTCAGGTTTCTAGTTACGCCACTGGTGGGACATATATATGGGGGGGAATGGGCAAGTCCATGGACATTATCAGGGGTAAGGGATAATGTGATGGGGGATGGGGCGAGTCCGTGTTGGGGATTTATAAGTCCAGGATCTCTCATGTTCCTCTCAGTCTGTGACATTCTGTGACGTATTGGGCAGATATTTTCACAGCCGGCTCCTCTTCTCCCAGTATGATGTGGAGTTTCCTCGTCTCTTCTACAGAGGTGAAGTCTGGGATGAGAGCGGAGAGTCTCTGGAAGTGAGCGTCCCTCAGTGCTGAGTACTTGGGGCACTGTAGGAGGAAGTGGACCTCATCTTCCAGGCCCCCTGGTCACAATGCTGGCACAGTCTATTCTCCCTGGGCTTGTAGGTCTGTCTATGCCGCCCTGATTGGATTTCCAGGCTGTGGGCGCTCAGTCTGTACCGGCATAGGATCTGTCTGTCCTTGGGGTCTTGTAGTAGCTCCAGGTATGGGGCCAGTTTGTATTCCCTCCAGGTATGGGGCCAGTTTGTATTCCCTCCAGGTATGGGGCCAGTTTGTATTCCCTCCAGGTATGGGGCCAGTTTGTATTCCCTCTGTAAGGATTGGTAAATGGTGAGTTTCTTGGAGTTTGCTATATCATGTCTCCATTCTCTGATATAGTTTTCCCTGGAATCGTTAATTAGGGCCTTTATTTGATATTTTGTCAGGTTGCATTCATGGGGGCTTTGGATGATCAGGGTGGATATGAGTTGTTGCAGCCCACATGGTTTGGGATGGTCCTTGTTGGCCAGTAGGGCTTTATGGTGGTATGAGTTGAGGCTGCTGATGTTTAGATGGTCCCAGTATGATAGCGCCCTCTTCTGTATTGCAAGAAGTAAGGGGAGTCAGTCTGCCCAGCTCGGCCGGGCAAGCAAGGTTAGAAGTGCTCCGATGGACTTGGAGGAAGTGCTTGCAGAATTCCAGATGGAATATTTCTGTTGGGCTGGTGTTCCATTTGGGTGAGTCAGGGTAGGTGATGGGGCCCCATACTTCACTGCCTTAAAGGAGGATTGGAGTGATGACGCTATCACAGATTTTAAGCCAGACCCTTGCAGGCTGTTTTAGTTTGTAGAGGTTTCTTCTGATGGCATAGAAGGTTCTACACGCCTTGTCTCTTAGGGCCTCTATGGCTGGTTTGAAACTTTCCGATCGGTTTGTTTCTAGGCCGAGGTATGTGTAGCTGTTGGCTTCATCAAGAGTGCAGTCATTAAGTGTGAAAGAGGACCTCTTGGTTTTTGCATTCTTCCTTTGGAAAACCCATGACCTTTGTTTTCTTTTGGTTGATGGGTAGTGCCCATGCCGCACTGTATTTTTCCAGCACATCCAGGCTGTCTTGTAGACCTCTCTCTGTTGGTGACAGTAATAGGAGAACATCTGCATATAACAGGAACTTCACCTCGGTGTCATGTAGAGTTAGTCCTGGTGCTGAGGAGGATTCTAGAGCTTCAGCCAGTCCATTGATGTAGATGTTAAAGCCTTGTCTGACTCCACGAGCCTGCCGGAAATACTCTGTTCTTTTCCCATTCACCTTTATGCTGCAGAAGTTCTCATTATATGAGCTCTTGATGACGTCATATGTTTTCCCTCCTATTCCACTCTCCAGTAGTTTGAGGAACAGGCCTGGGTGCCACACTGAGTCAAAGGCCTTCTTAAAGTCCACAAAGCAGGCAAATATTTTCCCATGTTTTGTATTGTGGACATGGTCCTTGATGAGACTGTGCAGGGTGTAGATGTGATCTGTAGTGCGATGGTTTGGCATGAACCCTGCTTGGCTTCTGTTGAGGACGTTATGCTGTGTCAGGAAGCTGAGGATTCTTTTGTTCTGGATGCTATTGAACAGTTTTCCCAGTGTGCTGCTGACACATATCCCTCTGTAGTTGGCTGGATCATATTGGTCTCCACTCTTATGGATGGGTGTTATGAGGCCTTGGTTCCATACTTGAGGGTAGAATCCAACGCTCAGGACCAAGTTGAAAACTTTACATATTGCGGTGTGTACTTCTGGAGAGCCGTGTTTAATCATCTCTGGAAGAATTCCATCCATCCCGCTGGCTTTTTTACTTCGCAGATCTTGAATTTTTTCTGCTACTTCTTGGGGTGTAATGGGTGTATCTAACGGGTTTTGGAAATCCTTGATTTTTTCCTCCAGTTCATGTAGTCTTCTGATGATGTGTTCCTGTTCCCCAGTTAGCTCCTCTTTGGGAATGTCTTTGTACAGGCTCTTGAAGTAGTTGAGCCAGATGTTGCCATTTTGGATGTGGAGGTGTTTTTTCTTGGATCCTGAGCCTATTTGACTCCAGGTTTCCAGAAAGAGTTTTCCTGAAGAGCCTCTTCCAGTTGTTGAAGGTTTTGGGAGATGAGGTTTTGTTTTTTCTTTTTGAGGATTTGTTTATAGTTTTTCTGCAGGACACCATGTGTGATCCTCAGGTCAATGTTGTCGGGGTCTCTGTGTTTTTTATTTGAGACTGTTCGTAGGTTGTTTCTTAGTTTTCTGCATTCTTTGTCAAACCATTTATTGGGTTGTTTATTGGATGATTTCTTGAAGTTGACTTTTTTAATGTTGGAGGTCTCTGCGATGGCGTGTAGTATGCTGTGGAGGTCCTTTGCTGCTTGGTTCACCCCCCCTGGGGACTTAGTACATAGGTATGGTTTTGAAAGACTGTAAGCTGATCTTTGATGTCGGGTCTGTTGATGACCTCTCTGTAGGCTATGGTAGAGTGTCTGGTCCATTTGAATGATGGTGGGAGGTTGTACAGTCCACTCTGATGGGGTTTTGTGGATGGTTTGTTTGAGGATTTAATATAAAGCAGTAGTTGGCTGTGGTCTGACAGGTGTGTTTGTGGGGTGACGGTGAAGGCGTTGATGTGAGTGGAGTTCATATCCGTGATTGCATAGTCGACCACATTGTTTCCTACATGGGAGCTTAATGTATACCTTCCCAGAGAGTCTCCCTTTGTGCGGCCATTAAGGATGTAAAGCCCGAGACTCGGACACAAATTCAGCAATTTTCTACCACTCTTGTTGGTTGTATTGTCATAGCTGTTTCTTTGCACCTGTATTGACTCCTGACAGTAATTTGCGGCTCCCAAAATGTATGTGTTCCCATCTGAGGTCACATAGTCCTTTTCTCTTCCTGTCCTGGCGTTGAGGTCTCCATAGAGAAGCACGTGTCCTAGGGACTGGAAGTGGGAGGCCTCACTCTGTACCACCTCATAGGTGTCTGTTTTGGAGTATGGAGACTCTGGTGGTGCAATGTAAGCTGCACATAGGAAGATGTCTGACTGAGAGGTGAGGATGGAGCTACTTATTTTTATCCAGATGTGGCTTCTCCTTTCTTGATTGCTGTAAGGGCAGAGGCTAT
>CM019067.1:13594150-13792488 GCA_009667805.1 Leptobrachium leishanense | reverse complement strand
TGATATTTTGTCAGGAGGCAGGCACCCGTGTATCAAGTTGGGGGACAGGGTTTGGCTGTCTTCACGTAACATCAAGCTCTTAGTGCCTTCCATGAAGTGGGCTCCTAGGTAATCGGTCCCTATAAGATTCTACGGCGACTCAACCCTGTCTCCTATGCTTTGGCGTTACCCCCCATTTTAAGATACACAATGTATTCCATGTAAACCTTTTGAAGCCGTTGTTATGTAACCGGTACACCAAAGTCCATGCTCCACCGCCTGTCTCTGTGGAGGGCGAGGAGGAGTTCGAAGTTAAGGCCATTCTGGGTGCCAGGATGTCTAGGGGGTCTTTGCAGTACTGGTCGATTGGGTGGGTTACGGTCCGGAGGATCGTTCTTGGGTACCGGCTGCGGAAGTCCATGCTCCTAGGCTAGTGAAGGCCTCTATTTGGCGCACCCCCGTGCCCCTGGGGGTCGTCCAGTGGCCGCCCCTGGAGGGGGGGGTTCTGTCACGGTGGGTCAGGGGATGGGGCGCCTGGCAGCAGCTTCCTCGCTGCTCGCTGGCCAGGCGCCGAATGTAAACGCTTCCGGGTGCGCTCACGTGGGACGCCGAGGGGCGGGGCCTGGCGTTATGACGCGGACCGCCGGGTTAAAACCCAGTCACACCATTACACCGGTGCCCTGACGTGGTATTCACCTCCCGCAGAGCTCTTGTGAAATTTGGCTATCACCTGTGTATGACTCTTGGCATTGGCAAACGAATCCTCCTGTGTATGACCCTTGGCATTGGCAAACGAACCCTCCTGTGTATAACCCTTGGCATTGGCAAACGAACCCTCCTGTGTATGACCCTTGGCATTGGCAAACGAACCCTCCTGTGTATAACCCTTGGCATTGGCAAACGAACCCTCCTGTGTATAACCCTTGGCATTGGCAAACAACGAACCTCCTGTGTATAACCTTGGCATTGGCAAACGAACCCTCCTGTGTATGACCTTTGCATTGGCAAACGAACCCTCCTGTGTATGACTCTTGGCATTGGCAAACGAACCCTTCTGTGTATACCCCTGGTATTGGCATTTACTCTGCTCTAGGTTCTGCCCTTAACGTTGGTACCGAGGTCAGTCTATGTGGCACCCTAAGCACGCATCAGATTACCTCTGCTATTACTAAAGTCCTAGGGAGGACTTGTGATCTGTTCTGTACCCCTGTCTGGTGTTTCCCTTTCTTTATCTGTTACCTGCTTAATTGTCTATATAGCTTTGCCGACCATTCAAGGATCGGAAGAGTAGAAAGTGAGCTACATAAAGAGATCAATATCTTGGTAGTCAGAAGGATTCGTGACAATACTCTATTCAATACCTCTGTCTGGTGTTACCCCTTGTTTATATATTGTCTGGTTAATTGTCTTTCTAGTTTTGCCGACCATTCAAGGATCGGAAGGGTAGAGAGCGGTCTGCGTAAAGGGACCACACTTTTGGTAATCAGAGGGATCCGTGACAGTCCCTCAGTGCTGAGTACTTGGGGCACTGTAGGAGGAAGTGGACCTCATCTTCCAGGCCCCCTGGTCACAATGCTGGCACAGTCTATTCTCCCTGGGCTTGTAGGTCTGTCTATGCCGCCCTGATTGGATTTCCAGGCTGTGGGCGCTCAGTCTGTACCGGCTCAGGATCTGTTTGTCCTTGGGGTCTTGTAGTAGCTCCAGGTATGGGGCCAGTTTGTATTCCCTCCAGGTATGGGGCCAGTTTGTATTCCCTCCAGGTATGGGGCCAGTTTGTATTCCCTCTGTAAGGATTGGTAAATGGTGAGTTTCTTGGAGTTTGCTATATCATGTCTCCATTCTCTGATATAGTTTTCCCTGGAATCGTTAATTAGGGCCTTTATTTGATATTTTGTCAGGTTGCATTCATGGGGGCTTTGGATGAACAGGGTGGATATGAGTTGTTGCAGAGTTTGGGATGGTCCTTGTTGGCCAGTAGGGCTTTATGGTGGTATGAGTTGAGGCTGCTGATGTTTAGATGGTCCCAGTATGATAGTGCCCTCTTCTGTATTGCAAGAAGTAAGGGGAGTCAGTCTGCCCAGCTCGGCCCGGCAAGCATTGTTAGAGCTGCTCCGATGGACTTGGAGGAGGTGCTTGCAGAATTCCAGATGGAATATTTCTGTTGGGCTGGTGTCCCATTTGGGTTGGTCAGGGTAGGTGATGGGGCACCATACTTCACTGCCTTAAAGGAGGATTGGAGCGATGACGCTATCACAGATTTTAAGCCAGACTCTTACAGGCGGTTTTAGTTTGTAGAGGTTTCTTCTGATGGCATAGAAGGTTCTACGCGCCTTGTCTCTTAGGGCCTCTATGGCTGGTTTGAAACTTCCCGATTGGTTTGTTTCTAGGCCGAGGTATGTGTAGCTGTTGGCTTCATCAAGAGTGCAGTCATTAAGTGTGAAAGAGGAACTCTTGGTTTTTGCATTCTTCCTTTGGAAAACCCATGACCTTTGTTTTCTTTTGGTTGATGGGTAGTGCCCATGCCGCACTGTATTTTTCCAGCACTTCCAGGCTGTCTTGTAGACCTCTCTCTGTTGGTGACAGTAATAGGAGGTCATCTGCATACAACAGGAACTTCACCTCGGTGTCATGTAGAGTTAGTCCTGGTGCTGAGGAGGATTCTAGAGCTCAGCCAGTCCATTGATGTAGATGTTAAAGAGGGTTGGACTTAGGCTGCAGCCTTGTCTGACTCCACGAGCCTGCCGGAAATACTCTGTTATCTTCCCATTCACCTTTATGCTGCAGAAGTTCTCATTATATGAGCTCTTGATGACGTCATATGTTTTCCCTCCTATTCCACTCTCCAGTAGTTTGAGGAACAGGGCTGGGTGCCACACTGAGTCAAAGGCCTTCTTAAAGTCCACAAAGCAAGCAAATATTTTCCCATGTTTTGTATTGTGGACATGGTCCTTGATGAGACTGTGCAGGGTGTAGATGTGATCTGTAGTGCGATGGTTTGGCATGAACCCTGCTTGGCTTCTGTTGAGGACGTTATGCTGTGTCAGGAAGCTGAGGATTCTTTTGTTCTGGATGCTATTGAACAGTTTTCCCAGTGTGTGCTGCTGACACATATCCCTCTGTAGTTGGCTGGATCATATTGGTCCTCCACTCTTATGGATGGGTGTTATGAGGTCTTGGTTCCATACTTGAGGGTAGAATCCAACGCTCAGGACCAGGTTGAAAACTTTACATATTGCGGTGTGTACTTCTGGAGAGCCGTGTTTAATCATCTCTGGAAGAATTCCATCCATCCCGCTGGCTTTTTTACTTCGCAGATCTTGAATTTTTTCTGCTACTTCTTGGGGTGCAATGGGTGTATCTAACGGGTTTTGGAAATCCTTGATTTATTCCTCCAGTTCATGTAGTCTTCTGATGATGTGTTCCTGTTACCCAGTTAGCTCCTCTTTGGGAATGTCTTTGTACAGGCTCTTGAAGTAGTTGAGCCAGATGTTGCCATTTTGGATGTGGAGGTGTTTTTTCTTGGATCCTGAGCCGATTTGACTCCAGGTTTCCCAGAAAGAAGGTTTCCTATCCTGAAGAGCCTCTTCCAGTTGTTGAAGGTTTTGGGAGATGAGGTTTTGTTTTTTCTTTTTGAGGATTTATTTACAGTTTTTCTGCAGGACACCATGTGTGATCCTCAGGTCAATGTTGTCGGGGTCTCTGTGTTTTTTATTTGAGACTGTTCGTAGGTTGTTTCTTAGTGTTCTGCATTCTTTGTCAAACCATTTATTGGGTGTTTATCGGATGATTTCTTGAAGTTGACTTTTTTAATGTTGGAGGTCTCCGCGATGGTGTGTAGTATGCTGTGGAGGTCCTTGCTGCTTGGTTCACCCCCTGGGGACTTAGTACATAGGTATGGTTTTGAAAGACTGTTAGCTGATCTTTGATGTCGGGTCTGTTGATGACCTCTCTGTAGGCTATGGTAGAGTGTCTGGTCCATTTGAATGATGGTGGAGGTTGTACAGTCCGCTCTGATGGGGTTTTGAGGATGGTTTGTTTGAGGATTTAATATAAAGCAGTAGTTGGCTGTGGTCTGACAGGTGTGTTTGTGGGGTGACGGTGAAGGCGTTGATGTGAGTGGAGTTCATATCCGTGATTGCATAGTCGACCACACGGTTTCCTACATGGGAGCTTAATGTATACCTTCCCAGAGAGTCTCCCTTGGTGCGGCATTAAGGATGGAGAGCCCGAGACTCCGACACAAATTCAGCAATTTTCTACCACTCTTGTTGGTTGTATTGTCATAGCTGTTTCTTTGCACCTGTATTGACTCCTGACAGTAATTGCGCTCCCCAAATGTATGTGTTCCCATCTGAGGTCACATAGTCCTTTTCTCTTCCTGTCCTGGCGTTGAGGTCTCCATAGAGAAGCACGTGTCCTAGCGACTGGAAGTGGGAGGCCTCACTCTGTACCACCTCATAGGTGTCTGTTTTGGAGTATGGAGACTCTGGTGGTGCAATGTAAGCTGCACATAGGAAGATGTCTGACTGAGAGGTGAGGATGGAGCTACTTATTTTTATCCAGATGTGGCTGTCTCCTTTCTTGATTGCTTTGATGTTCTCGTGTAGCTCCTCCTTATACCAGATTAATATTCCTCCTGAATGGCGACCCTGTTTGATGCTTTTTTCCTTCTGGGCGGGCACGGAAAATTCTCTGTAGCCCACAGGTGTTTGTGGGTCATCCTGTGCCCGGCTCCATGTTTCCAGCAGGATTTGTATGTCCACGTTGTGCAGTCTATGTTTGAAGTCTGGATTGTTTACTTTTGATCCAAAGGCTGAAGCATTCAGACCCTGAATGTTCCAGCTACTGATTGTTAGTGATGTCATTTTATGTTGTTACTAGTTGTAAAGCCTGCCCAGAGGGCAGTCTATTGTGGATATACTGCCCCTGCTCATGGATATACTGCCCCAGCTCGTGGATACTGCCCCAGCACGTGGATACTGCCCCCGCACGTGGATACTGCCCCCGCACGTGGATACTGCCCCAGCCTGCCCAGAGGGCAGTCTATTGTGGGTATACTGCCCCAGCTCGTGGATACTGCCCCAGCACGTGGATATTGCCCCAGCATGTGGATACTGCCCCAGCACATGGATATTTGCCCCCAGCACATGGATTTGCCCAGCACATGGATTTGCCCCAGCTCATGGATTTGCCCCCAGCTCATGGATTTGCCCCCAGCTCATGGAGTTGCCCAGCTCATGGATTTGCCCAGCACATGGATTTGCCCCAGCTCATGGATTTGCCCAGCACATGGATTTGCCCCAGCTCATGGATTTGCCCCAGCTCATGGATTTGCCCCCAGCTCATGGATTTGCCCAGCACATGGATTTGCCCCAGCTCATGGATTTGCCCAGCACATGGATTTGCCCCGCACTCATGGAGTTGCCCAGCTCATGGATTTGCCCAGCACATGGATTTGCCCCCAGCTCATGGAGTTGCCCAGCTCATGGATTTGCCCAGCACATGGATTTGCCCCCAGCTCATGGAGTTGCCCAGCTCATGGATTTGCCAGCACATGGATTTGCCCCCAGCTCATGGAGTTGCCCAGCTCATGGATTTGCCCAGCACATGGATTTGCCCCCAGCTCGTGGATTTGCCCCAGCTCGTGGATTTGCCCCCAGGTCGTGGATATGGTCCCCCAGCTCGTGGATATGGACCCCCCCAGCTCGTGGATATTGACCCCCCACCCCCACCAGCGCTCATACTTACCTGTCGAGCGGCGCCAGGGAAGTGAAGATTTCCCCGCTTCCGGTCTTTGAAGGACCCAAGCCGCGGTCACGTGACCGGGGCTTGGGTCCTTCAAAGCGGAAGCGAGGGAACTTTCCTCCGCCGCTCGGGGGGTAGGATGCGCGCGGCAGCCGGGTTGAGGCTGCGCCTCTACCCGGCTGCCGCGCGCATCCTACCCCTGAGCGGCGGAGGGAACTTTCCTTCGCCGCTCGGGGGACCCGTTAGATGCACACAGCAGCCGGGTAGAGGCTGCGCCTCGCAGCCTCTACCCGGCTGCCGCGCGCATCCAAGCCCCGAGCGGCGGAGGAAACTTTCCCTTCGCCGCTCTGGGGTTGGATGCGCGCGGCAGCCGGGTAGAGGCTGCGAGCGCAGCCTCTACCCGGCTGCTGTGTGCATGTGTAACCGCCGCGGCGAGCCGGCAGCCGGCTCGTGCCGCGGCGGTTGCATGCGCGCGCAACCAACCGCCGCTGGTTGCGCGCGCATGCGCAGTAAGGCTTTGGCGACGGACAGCCAAAGCCTTACTCTTTTATTATATAGATACCTTGTAATGAGCAAAATTACATGGGACAACAAGGTTGTGGATGGTTGTCATTGTAGTTCATTATGAGATCAATTCACATTAATTTGTTGTATAGTGTGCCGAGGAGGGTCCGTATCTCCTCCAAGTCTCTGTTCTGTGGAGGTCTTGATGTCCATCTTGGGGCGGGTGGTTTCCGCCATTCCTGCCATCTGTTTTGTCCTGTTCTTGGTTTAAATGTGGTGTTCTTCTCGCGGTGCGGTGCGGTTTGAGGTCGTCTTGTGGTGGTTGTTGTTGTGTTAGTTTGGGTTGGTTTGTGCCAGGTCGGGGATATGGGTTCTGTTCAGTACAATGTTTTTAAATTCTCTTGCCAGGTGACTCACCCCTTGTTTGTTGAGGTGTTTGTTATCGTAGAGGTGTTCAGGGGTTATGGAAGGGTGTTGGGCCAGATGAATATTGGGCTTTGAGCTAGTTTTAGCTGCCAGTTCTGTGTTGATGTTCTGGATGATGTGGTTCGATATGTCCTCCTCGGAAGTAGGCAGGATAGGATTATTTTGGAGTGGGGAACTTTTGCTGTGCAGTGTCTGTTAGTTGTGACAGTTTGTCTGCAATGCCTTTCTGTTCTGTCTGAATGTTGTTCTTACCTGTGTGTATGATGATTTGTTTGGGGTTCGTGAAGTATGGATTTGTGAGGACTTCCATTGTCTGTTCAATGGTAGCACAATGGATTTTGGTGACGTTTTTTCCTGGAAGAGCCTCTTGTGTTTAAGTACTTCCCATTTGAATCCATTATTATTACAGTTTCAGGGGTTTGTTGTCTGGGATTTGATGGCCGGCTGGTTGTGGGTTCAGGATTTTGTGAGTGGTTTTGGCTGTCACTGATCTCTGTGTTGTTGATGTATGGAGTTTTATTTGTCTCGTGTTCATTTTTAGGCACTTTGTCTATATTAATCATTGTTGATTCTCTCTCCTGGTTGATGGGCTGTGTTTGTGTTTTAAGTTTCCTCATCTCTTCTCTCAGCTGGATATTTTCCTCTTGAAGTTCTTGGATCTTCAGTTGGATGTCCTGTATGGCAGACCTGTGTTCAGATTTCAGGCTGTTAATTTCTTCTCTGAGTTGGTAATCTGCATTTCTGTCACCTGGTTCCCTTTGAAGCTGTTCCTTGAATTGAATGAAGTCTCTTTCTAATTGGGATATGCAGTCTCTGAGGATTTCGGGTGAGGGGAGATCTTGACTGGGGCATAATGCAGACATGTCTCTGGCTTTCAAGGTCCTTGAAGTCCTTGGCTTGTTCTTTAATTTGAGGGAAGAGTCGCTCAAATTCCTCTAAATGGGTCTCAGTGCCTTGTACCATGATGGTGCCATTGTGATAAATATTTACGGCGAGTACATTACACTCTTTACTTTCCTCATCCCTGACCCTGATCTGGCGGCCCCTGTAGATGCCTCCTTTTGTAATATTATTGTAGTATTTGCAGAAAGCTCTATGCCAGGCCTCAGTGTTCTCCGTATGAAATAATACATTTGTTTTCATCCTACCCTGATCATTATTTGAGAAGTCAGCAAACAGAGTCTCTGGATTTTGTTCAATTTGTTCCTTTTTTTTATGGCTTTTTTTGCCTGCTTGCTCTTTTCTGTCTGTCAAGTGGTGTCGACCCCCTGCTGCCTGTGGCTTGTGTGCTGGAGTCTTTGTTCTGTCTTTTTAAAGTGCAGTTTTCCATGTTGAATGTATTTGTATGTTTCAAAAGTGATGTTTCTATATAAATTTGATAATCTTGTGGGTTATTGGTGTTGTGGGAGGATGGTCCTACCTTGTTCTGCAGTTTGCTGGAATCTGGTGCTTTCTGATGCTGGTCTTCTGGATGGACTTGTTGTTTTCCCTTGTTTAGTTTTAATTTTCTTTTATCTCTTCATTGAATATTCTTTGCTTGTTTGTCATCTTGCATGAAGTCTTTGTTTTCCTGGTTAAATCCTTCAATTCTGCTCATTATAAGGTATAAAATGGGGAAGTTTTCAGGAGCTCATTCTCAGTGCTGCTACTCCTACGATCTCTGCAGAACATATATATATATATCTATCTGCATCTATCTGTACCTATATCTATATCTATCTGTATCTATCTATATCTATCTGTATGTATGTATGTACAGTTGTGTTCAAAATTATTCAACCCCCACTGAAATTGAGTGTTTTGACCAGTTTGACATTGATTTTGATCATTCAGTCATCTTGCTTACAATTAAATCAAAGAGGCACGTGTAGGTCAGACAAATATAACATAACATTTATAATGAAATAACCACAAATGTCTTTTCTGTGCTCACATCATTATCAGTTTTATTCAACCCCCAAGTGACATTCAATCTTAGTACTTAGTACAACATCCTTTTACAGTTATAACAGCTTTTAAACGTGAAGCATAGCTTGACACAAGTGTCTTGCAGCGATCTACGGGTATCTTCGCCCATTCGTCATGGGCAAAAGCCTCCAGTTCAGTCACATTCTTAGGCTTGCGCACTGCAACTGCTTTCTTTAAGTCCCACCAGAGGTTCTCAATCGGATTTAAGTCAGGTGACTGCGATGGCCACTCCAAAATGTTCCAGCCTTTAATCTGCAACCATGCTCTAGTGGACTTGGAGGTATGCTGGGATCATTGTCCTGTTGAAAGGTCCAACGTCTCCTAAGCCTCAGGTTTGTGACGGACTGCATCACATTGTCATCCAATATCTCCTGGTACTGAAGAGAATTCATGGTACCTTGCACACGCTGAAGCTTCCCTGTACCTGCAGAAGCAAAACAGCCCCAAAGCATGATTGACCCCCGCCATGCTTCACAGTAGGCAAGGTGTTCTTTTCTTCATAGGCCTTGTTCTTCTCCTCCAAACATAGCGTTGATCCATGGGCCCAAACAGTTCTAATTTTGTTTCATCAGTCCACAGAACACTATCCCAAAACTTCTGTGGTTTGGTCCACATGACTTTTGGCATACTGCAGTCGACCCTTCTTATTCTTTGGAGACAGCAAGGGGGTGCGCCTGGGAGTTCTGGCATGGAGGCCTTCATTACGCAGTGTGCGCCGTATTGTCTGAGCTGAACTTCAGTACCCACATCTGACAAATCTTTTCTCAGTTCCTCAGCAGTCACACGGGGACTTTTCTCCACTCTACGTTTCAGGTAGCGCACAGCAGTCGAAGTCAGCATCTTCTTCTGCCACGACCAGGTAGCGTTTCAACAGTGCCCTTTGCCTTGAATTTGCGAATGATGCTTCCTATGGTCTCTCTTTGTATGTTTAACATCTTTGCAATCTTCTTATAGCCATTGCCCTTCCTGTGAAGAGTAATCACCTCTTCTCTTGTCTTCCTGGACCATTCTCTTGACTTCACCATGTTTGTAACCACCCAGTAAATGTCTAGAAGGAGCTGAGTATCACAGTCATTTTAAAGCTGCCTAATTGGCGCTTATTATGCTTTATTGCTGCTCCGTGACATCCACAGGTGTTTTCAATACCTGATTGAAAACACTTGAATGAACCTCTGTTCTTCAGAGTGGTAGTCTTTAAGGGGTTGAATAATTGTGTCAATGAAGAATTCACAAAAGAAACATTTACTACTGTATTAAAACAAACCATTGATGTCATTTTAGTTGCATATGGTTCTTTAAAAAAGTCCTTGTAGGATTTCATTCTGAATACAATTACAAATGTCACTAAATTCCCTAAAACCCTTTACAGCATTGGGGGTTGAATAATTTTGAACTCAACTGTATCTATCTGTACCTATATCTATATCTATCTATATCTATCTGTATCTGACTGTATCTATATCTATTTGTATCTATCTATCTATCTATCTATCTATATCTATCTATCTATCTATCTATCTATATCATCCATCTGTATATCTCTATCTTTCGTTCCCTGTAGTTCGGGGAGTCAAATTCACTGACCCTGCGGTGAAATCTGCACTCACCGCACGGTCCCCGAAGTGCATGGAAAAGCCTCCGACCGCATCCGAAATACCACCACAAAACCACTGAAAAAATATCGGATAAACCCGATAAGCCACCAAAAAAATGGCGAATGCACGCGCTGACGAACCGCAAAATCCCTGAATATATCTGAAAAAAGCCAGCAATGCTCTAAATAAAGCACTGACCAGCCACCGGAGAAAGCTGGCAAGCTGCCGAACGGGGTAAAAAAAAAACAAAAAGACCCACAGTGCAACTAAAGCTGTTTGCAGAAAAACTACTGGATGAAAATGCCTGGAAATAATATATCAGGTAATATGATTAATCATAAAAAGGTCTGGTACAGAAAAGAAAAAAACGCTATTTAAAAAAGATTCACCGAAAAAAACCTGAAAAATACCCAAAAAATCCTAAAGAATCTATAATGATAGAGATTTTTGCTGCAGATTAAAATAATAACCGGTTTATTAGATATTGAATAAAAACGGGAATATTTTTAACATTGAAGCCTATGGGCTTCGCTTGAATAACCTGACGAATGAAACCACCGAACAGCAGGGAACTTCGACAACTTTTCACTGCTGTTCAGTGTCTCTGCTTCTCTATGGGGGATTTCACTGCTGTCGAACAGGCAATGTATTTTGCTGCCAATTCGCTAATATTTGGTGAACTGCCTGCTTTTTGAAAAGCCGAATGACCTCGATATTGCACCGTACGGGGAAATTCACTGTTCGGTGCAATTTCGGAGCCAATTCAACTTTCTCTGAATAACCCCTTAAATCTGTTTATCCATCTGTATCCAGGGCCGGATTTATAACTAGGCAGAGTAGGCATGTGCCTACAGACACCTGCCACAAGGGGGCGACTTGCTCTGCAAAATATAAACGCTTTTTTCTTTTCTACAATATACAATAATTTATAGCACTGTATCTCTGGAGCCCTAAGGGTTAGAGAGACATGTGAGGCATCATTGGAAAGGACAGATTTATGCAAAAATATTAACAGGGTTATCCAAAGAGATTCGAAAAGTCACCGCACGTTCGGTGACTTTTCGTTCTCTTCAATTCGGTTCCTTTTGCCGATTGCATTTCGGTGACCCTGCGGTGTATTCAGCAAGCACCACAGGGCCCCCGAATTGCAGGGAAAAGCTGCCGCAAACCTGACGAAAACTAACCGAATGCACGCTGAAAACAAGCAAAAACATCTGGATTAACCTTCGAAAAAGCCGAAAGGAGCCGAAAAGGAGCCGAATCACACAGAGCCGAAGCAGCTGTGACGTAGAGGAGGCAGTGAATAAATTAGAAAAACCATTTGTATGAATCTGGGAAAATGAAACACTGTTTGCAAAGAAACTACTGAGCGAAAATGTCTGAAACTTTCACAGGAGGTCCAGGGAATGATAATAAAGAGGGCTGTTACAAAAAAATAAGCAAACTGAAAAAAAAAAAAAAATCGGACTTTTTAAAAAAAAAAAAAAAATTAGAAAAATGCTTAAAGTATCCTAAAAAATCAATGAATAAAGAGACTTTTTGCTGCAGAATTTTATAATGAACGGTTTATTAGATATTGAATTAAAACGGGAATATTTTTAACATTGAAGCCTATGGGATTCTCCTGAATAAATTTGCCGAATTAAACCACCGAATGACAGGGCATTAGGGGAACCTTTCACTGCTGGTTTGTGTTCTCTGAATAGCCGAAGCATTGCTTCTCTATGGGGATTTCACTGCCCTCGAACAGGCACCGAACAGGCACCATATGTGCAGGCAATTCGCCAGGATTTGGCGAATTGCCTGCTCTCTGAATAGCCGAATGGCCAGGAAAGGTAACCGAACGCTGATTTTCAGCGTTCGTTTACCTTTCTCAAGCAATTCGGATCTCTTTGGATAACCCTGTAAATAATATATTTGCCTTTTTTCCCCCTAACACAGCCCCTTCTCATTTCCCACACTGCAGCAAGTGTGGAGCTGATGATGCAATGCATTGTTTCATCGTCAACCTACAGGCTTATTCAAAGAGAATCGAAAAGCCACTGCAAGTTCGGTGACTTTTTATTCTCTTCAATTCGGTGCGATTTGGCGATCCCATTTCGGCGACCCTGCGGTGTATTCAGCAAGCACCACAGAGCCGCCGTAATGCAGGGAAAAGTCACCGCAAACCCGCCAAAAAGTCACCGCAAAATGAGGGCGAACGCACACCGAAAACCGCAAAAACATCTGGATTAAGGCTGGGGTCAGACCAGCGCACTTTTAACGTGCGTTCTGGCGCACATAATTACGGCCGCACTAGCAGCAGATGACGGGCAATGACGGCCAATATACGATGTACGGCCGCACAAAAGTCCGGCCGTGCAACGCAAGTGGAATTTGAACGCATTTTTCTGAGAACGCAGAACCGCTAGTACTGACGTACAGAGTGCGCAGCTGCGGCATAGCGGCGTGTTTGCGTGATTAGGAGATGTCAGACGCTGCTAATGTCCAGCCTACATAACGTCCAGACGCAAAAAGAGTTCTATTGACGATCCGTACAAAATCACGCCCGAAAATGCGCGTCGTCTGACCGTTTTTGCGCATTCCGTGAAAAAATACGTCAATGCGTTCGAACGCACTTTTTCACGTTCGAGGGAAAAATGCTTTCGTCTGACCCTAGCCTTAGACTAGGGTCAGACGAACGCATTTTTTGGCTGTCCGTGAAAAAGTGCGTTCGAACGAATGGATTCACGGAATACGCGATAGCGGTCATATGATGCGCCTTTTTCGTCGTGATTTTGTACGGATCATCAATAAAACCCTTTTTGCGTCTGGACGTTATGTTAGCCGGACATTAGCAGCGTCTGACGTCTCCTAATCACGCACACACGCCGCTAGTGGACGCAGCGCACTCTGTACGTCAGTACTAGCGGTTTCACGTTCTCGAAAAAATGCGTTCGTTTGCCGCTTGCGTTGCGCGGCTGCACTTTTGGCGCTTTATGGAAAATAGAAAGGAGGGTGCTGCTAGAATCCTAAAGAGCTAGTCTGTCCACCTAGCAAACAAAATCGGGATAAAGGTACAAAAGGTAAGGACAGCTCTCCCAAAATAAAAAAATTAAAAAAGGCAAAGAAAAAAGTTCTGCTTTTAATCCTCCTTAGAATCAAGGGGATAGAGTCACACTCAGTCCTTCTTGAGGGAGAATATAAAAAAAACAAATACCTCAGAGGGATAGTCACCAAACGGATATATATACATGGGACCTCTTTGTCAGACGGTGCTGATGGCCGATTCCTGGAGTAACCTTTTCTTGCAACCAAAGCAACTGAATATTAGGTTCGCCCTCCCGGTGCGTTTCTTTATGTTGAGATTGATTCCACACAGAACTCGAGACTCCTCCAGAGATGTGTAGTAGTTGCTTACAAGCCTTTGGGCAGGATCAGCAGCTTCCTCACTGTGAAGTTCTCCTCAAGATGCCCTCCTTTTATTTTCATATTCTTCCTCAAGAAGGACTGATTGTGACTCTATACTGAGCGAAAGTGTCTGAAATTTACATATAAAATCCAATGAATGATAATAAAAAGGGCTGTTACAGAAAAAGGAAGAAGCGTTTAAAAATATATATATATATTTTTTGCAAAAAAATCCCAAAAAATGCTTAAAATATCCTAAAAAATCTATAAATAAAGAGACTCTTTACTGCAGAATTTTATAATAAACGGTTTAATAGATATTGAATTAAAACGGGATTATTTTTAACATTGAAGCCTATGGAATTCGCCTGAATAAACCTGTCGAATGAAACCACCGAATGGCAGCGCATTTCGGGAACTTTTCACTGCTGGTTTGTGTTCTCTGAATAGACGAAGCATTGCTTCTCTATGGGGATTCACTGCCCTCGAACAGGCGCCGAACAGGCACCGTATGTGCAGTCAATTCGTCAGGATTTGGCGAATTGCCTGCTCTCTTAATAGCTGAATGGCCAAGAAAGGTAACCGAACGCTGATTTTCAGCATTCGGTTACCTTTCAGCAGCCATTTGGATCTCTTTGAATAACCCTGCTAGACCGTGGTGCTGTAGTGAGGAGAGACAGGGGGACTTGGGAACCTGTATGTCTGAATTGTACACTGCTCAAGGTTAAGTGAGGTGTCATTGGAAAAGTCAGAGTTTGGTCTTTACACTGATACAAAACATGACCATGTAATGTGTAAAAATAAAAAACTGAAAAAGTAAATGCAAAATGTATTTTTCTCTCTGTTCTACAGCAGAGGCAATGTATGCTTTTACACCTAAAACAAACAATGCTGCTGCACTAGAAACATAGAAACATAGAAAATGTCGGCAGATAAGAACCTTTCGGCGCATCTAGTCTGCCCAATTACATGGATACTTTACCTGGATTTATCTTTTGTTTAGGATAGCCTTATGCCTATCCCATGCTTGCTTAAATTCAATTACTGTTTTGGCCTCTACCACTTCTACTGGAAGACTGTTCCATGTATCCACCACCCTCTCAGTAAAATAATGCTTCCTGATGTTACTTTTAAACCTTTGCCCCCTAATCTAAGACTATGTCCTCTTGTTTTGCTACTTTGTTTCCTTTTAAATATACTCCCTTCCTCTACCTTGTGGATTCCCTTTACGTATTTAAATGTTTCTATCATATCTCCTCTGTCTCGTCTTTTTTCCAAGCTGTACATGTTAAGATCATTAAGCCTTTCCTGATAACTTTTCTCCTTCAAGCCGTACACCATTTTAGTAGCCCTTCTCTGAACTCTCTCTAAGATGTCTATATCCTTCTGGAGATACGGTCTCCAGTACTGCACACAGTACTCCAAGTGAGGTCTCACCAGTGCTCTGTACAGTGGCATGAGCACTTCCCTTTTCCTACTGCTAATACCTCTCCCTACACAACCAAGCATTCTGCCAGCATTTCCTGCTGCTCTATTACATTGACTACTTACCCTTAGATCCTCTGAAATAATAACCCCTAAATCCCAACCCTCAGATGTATCAAATATTCTATATTCAGCCCTTGGGCTTTTACGTCCCAGGTGCATTATCTTGCACTTATCCACATTAAAACTCAATTGCCACAACTCACTAACTCAACTAAGGCAACAGATTCTGCCCCGTCTTTTGATTTGAGCAAAGAGGGAAACTGCTTTTCAGGGTTTTTTTTCCCCCAATTTTGTTTAGTTTGCCCCAAAATGAAGATTTAAAAAGTCTCTTTGGTATGTTTCTCTTTTTTGTTGGGGGAGGGGGTCTCCACATTTCTGTGCCTACAGGCTCCTGAGATGCAAATCCGGCCCTGTCTGTATCTATATATATCTATTATCTATCTATATCTATCCATCCATCTGTCTGTCTATCCACTTTAGAGACGTATATGAATAATTCGGTGATGTAGTGGTATGAGTTTTATTGGTATGAGTTTTATTGGTATGAGTTTTATTGGTATGAGTTTTATTGGTATGAGTTGGGTAGGTTAGCGCAGCGTGTGACTGTTTTTCCGCAGAGGTGTTTTTATCCATTTTTAAGCTCTCTATAACTCACGCGGATCTGTGGAATTGTTATTGTTTTCTTAATACTCTTCCGTCACATAAACTACTGGCGCAATTTGTCAGGCCCGTCCGCCTCGGTGCTAGATGCGCCGGGAGCTTCATCTGCCAAGCAATCGGCACATCGTTCAGCGCGGCAGAGGGCGCGGGCTCTAGGTCACCGGCACCGTAAAACACATTTGGATGCATCCTTTAATAGATCAGCCGAGGATTTCATTTTGCTGCAACCTTCAGTGTCATAAATACGCGCCGTGTTACATGTGCATTAACAGCAATTTCCTGGCAGCGGTGGAAAGGCCCAGATTGTGGCCGAGGATTCGATTTGCGCATTGCTCCTGCGCTGGGCGTTAAGGGTTTAATCACTGGGCGGCCATTTTTCTATTTAATAGTGATTGAAGGCGTCCTATGGAAGCGATGGCGAGGGGCCGAGACATCTTTCATCGTTTCAACCAGTAGGATTTAGGAAATTCACTATTTGTCTCTGTTTGCCCTTTGAGTACACGGGTTATTCAGAGAGAGACGATCTGGCCCCGAATTGCACCGAACAGCGAATTTCCCCATACGGTGACATTTTGGGCCATTCAACTCTTCAGAAAGTTGTCAATTCGCCAAATATTGGCGAATTGCCAGCAAAATACGGTGCCTGTTCGACAGCAGTGAAATGCCCATAGAGAAGCAATGGTTAATCTATTCACAGACACCGAAACGTTGGTGAAATGCCCTGATTTTTGGTGGTTTCATTCAACAGGTTTAGGCTAGAGTCAGACGAACGTATTCTGAGCGCACTTTGCGTGCGCGCATAACGGAAGGACGTACTGACGGAAGATAGTCTGTTTTTTTTGACGGACGTAGAAAAAAAGGGAACTATGGGAAATAAAATTAATATGAAAAATGATAAAAATTTGAAAATGATATGAAAAGGCACTTTGTGCGTCAAGGTGCTGGACGTCGCAAATGCGCTGCGTCTGACATCTCATCACTTCCACTGAACGCTACACGGACGTGGCGCACTCTGCGCATCCGTGGTAGCGGTTTTATGTTCTTGCCTAACTTGCGTCCGTTTGCCACGTGCGTTGTGTGTGCGCAGTTCGGTGCGCACGCACTTCGTGTGTGGGTCTCTATTGATCAAGATTCTATGCTACGACGGACGCTAAACTGTGCGGCGACACGGACGTGATCACTGCGTTCGTCTGACACCGGGCTTAATCAAGCGAGTCCCATAGGATTCAATGTAAAAAATATTCCCCGTTATCATCACAAATTTATTCAACCGTTTATTACAGCAAAAAGTCTCTTTATTTATTAGGATTTTTTCAGGCACTTTTTGAGGATTTTTGTGTTAATTTTAAGGTCTCCTAATTCATTTTAAAGCAACGAGGCTTTTATTCCCCACAGGTTTCAATGTAAAAAAAAATCTCTTTATTTATTTATTTTTTTCATAATTTTTCAGCATTTTTCTGGATTTCTGTCGGCAAAATTTTTAATTCCGATTTTTTTTTAATGGCTTTTTTTATTTCTGTAACAGACCTCTTTATTGTTATTTATAAGACCTTTTCATTTTTTATTTTTTTTATCCCTGTGTGGTGGCTGGTCGGCTTTTTTCGCGACATTCAACAGCTGATCGGAGGCGTTCGACAGTCTGTTCGGCGGATTGTCGGCTGCATTCAGCGGTTTATCGGAGCATTGATTCAGCGCACTTCGGTGAAATTTCTGTGGTCTCTGAATCTACTCACTTAACACCGAATTGCACCGACATTTTGGAGAAGTGACATGATTTTCGATGTTTCAATCCAACAAGTTTAACCCCTTAACTACCGATATCAAGATATCTGGGGCTTCAAAGGAACCATCTGGTGCCCCGATATCGAGAACAGCCCTGAAATGTCAGTGAAATGCCCTGATTTTCGATGGTTTTATTTGGCATATTTAGTCAGGCGAATCCCATAGGTTTCAACGTAAAAACACAGGTTCGATCCCGGTAAGAGCACCTCTCCAGTAAGTGTCCTCGGGCAAGACACCTGACGGTACATACTCGCCACCCAGGACATACTTGAAAACAATCAATGTATCCTCCCTGGTAAAATCCTTTCTCAAAAAAAAAATCCCTTTTTTTAAAAAAAAAAAATTTTATTCAACCATTTATTCTTTTCATTTGAAATTTACATTTTTTTTGGCATTTTTCGGGATTTTTTCGGTGATATTTTTGATTCTGACTTTTTTAAATGCGTTTTTTTAAAATTCTGTAACAGACCTTTATTTGTTATTTATAAAACCATTTAAATTTTTTTTTACCCCTGTTCGGTGGCTGGTCGGCTTATTTTGGAGGCGTTCAGCAGTCTGTTCGGCGGATTGTCGGCTGCATTCAGCGGTTTATCGGCGGATTGATTTAGCGCACTTTGGTGAAATTTCGGTGTTCTTTGAATAACTCCCATAGAGGGTTATTCACTAAGCTCCAAATTTGCCACAGAATTGCACTGAATGGTGAATTTCACCGTATCTGCAATTCAGCGAAAAGTGAAATAAATGGGAGAAATTTTCTGGTTTGGCTATTTTGACCTAGAATTTTCACTTCTCCAAACGTTCTCCAGAGTTTCACCTTTCTCTGAATAATCCTGATAGTCCTGCTGCTCGAACCTCTGTAACTCAATTTGGCAGTAGATGGCGCCATCTACTGGCCAAATAGTGCATTTACAGTAATAACAATGTATAATTGATTAAAAATAATTTTACAGAAAACACTGGTTTCTGACAATGTTTTTTTTTTTTTAAGTATAAAGTTTATTGAATTTTCAAGGAAATAAAGGAGGGGGTACAAAATGAAAAGGGGGAAAACAGGGAAATAAAGGTATGCACCACAATACAAGACATAATATAACACGAAAACGTCACCTAGCTCTATGGCATTGACATATATGAGTCACTGGGAAATCCGCTGACATGACATTAAAGTTTGACGGTGTAAGTATCCCAAATAGTCCAGTGATCTTTTCCGACCCCTGACAATCCCATCAAAGACCTGGCCATGGCATCAAGGGGTCGTAGTTTCCCTATCCTAGTCTTAACCATGCCCGCTGTGGGCACCTTATCGGATTTCCAGTTTGAAGCTATTAAGTTAGTGGTGACAGATAAGATATGGGCTAGGAGTTGATTCTGGAAGTGAGTAAGGGACGTGGGAAACATTTGAAGGATAAAGATATCAGGAGATGGGACAATGTCCTCTCCTAGGACCTCCGAACTCAGTGAGGCGATCTGATCCCAAAAAACTTTAAGTCGGGAGCAGGACCACCAGACATGAAACATAGAAACATAGGTTCTTATCTGCCGACATTTTCTATCGGCCCATCTAGTCTGCCCAATTACATGGATACTTTACCTGGATTTATCTTTTGTTTAGGATAGCCTTATGCCTATCCCATGCTTGCTTAAATTCAATCACTGTTTTGGCCTCTACCACTTCTACTGGAAGGGGGTTCCATGTATCCACCACCCTCTCAGTAAAATAATGCTTCCTGATGTTACTTTTAAACCTTTGCCCCTCTAATCTAAGACTATGTCCTCTTGTTTTGCTACTTTGTTTCCTTTTAAATATACTCCCTTCCTCTACCTTGTGGATTCCCTTTACGTATTTAAATGTTTCTATCATATCTCCTCTGTCTCGTCTTTTTTCCAAGCTGTACATGTTAAGATCATTAAGCCTTTCCTGGTAACTTTTCTCCTTCAAGCCGTACACCATTTTGGTAGCCCTTCTCTGAACTCTCTCTAAGAGGTCTATATCCTTCTGGAGATACGGTCTCCAGTACTGCACACAGTACTCCAAGTGAGGTCTCACCAGTGCTCTGTACAGTGGCATGAGCACTTCCCTTTTCCTACTGCTAATACCTCTCCCTACACAACCAAGCATTCTGCCAGCATTTCCAAGCATTCTGCCAGCATTTCCTGCTGCTCTATTACATTGACTACTTACCCTTAGATCCTCTGAAATAATAACCCCTAAATCCCAACCCTCAGATGTATCAAATATTCTATATTCAGCCCTTGGGTTTTTACGTCCCAGGTGCATTATCTTGCACTTATCCACATTAAAACTCAATTGCCACAGCTCCGACCATTTTTTTAGTTTACCTAAATCATTTGTCATTTGGCTGATCCCTCCAGGAACGTCAATCCTGTTGCAAATCTTTGTGTCATCAGCATAAAGACATACTTTACCATTAATACCTTCTGCAATATCACTAATAAAAATATTAAAGAGAATGGGTCCAAGGACTGACCCCTGAGGTACCCCACTGGTAACAAGACCTTGCGCCGAATAAACTCCATTTACCACAACCCTCTCTCCTCACACCTCCAACAGGTCTTAGAGATATTAGGTTTAAAATAGTGTTCCCTGTCGGGGGGTAATATACCAGCGGTACAAAACCTTCTTCCTAGCTTCCGTCAGCGAGATACATCTAAACTAGGAACCTGCGAATCATAAATTTTCGCTCGAATCGAATCTCGAATCGAATTGGCTGTTAGGCTCGAACTCGAATCGAATATCGAATCGAATCAAAAAATTAAGAAAAATTTTGCTTTCGAGCATTTTGTGTACGATAAAGCCTGGATAGGTTTGCTTTGTTTGTGCATGCAGGTTCGGCTGGCGTTACAGCTGCAATCTAACAGATGGGCTTAATATAATAGCCTATAGCAAAGTACATTCACATCATAAAAATCAAACTTAAAATAAAAACTTCAATAATTCAATTACAAGCTTAAATTAATGCAACTTTGCAAGTTTTATTGAAATGATTTTAATAACCATAGTAAATTACAAAGTTCCATTAGGGCTGGGTAGGGCTGTATAGCCTTTATTTAGCCTTCCTCTATAAGTTTTATAATTTTTTTAACTTTAGTCTAGTTTACTTGAGGGACGTGCAATGAGGTCAATCAATGGCTGGTAGGCTTGTGCACCGATTTTTTTTTTTTGGTTCGATTCGATTTTTCGGATTTTCAAACTTTTCGATTCGGCTCGTTTCAACCGATTTCTGTTTCGATTCGGTTCGGCTCGACTCGTTTTTCGTGTACATATTTTTTTTCGGAATATCGACCATTTTTCGTATTTTCGTGTCACTTTGCTCGTTTTTTGTATCGACTTTTCGTGATTTCAGAAATTTTTGTTTTTCGGAATTGTACATGTTTTCGGAATATCGACCATTTTTCGTATTTTCGTGTCACTTTGCTCGTTTTTTGTATCGACTTTTCGTGATTTCGGAAATTTTCGTTTTTTCGGAACGTCTGTTCTCCTCGTTTCAAAGCAATAAATTTCGATTTGACACATTTCAAGTCCATTCGAAAATTCCGAAAATATTTCATTTCGGCTCGGAAAACTTTTCGGATCTGCCATTTTCGGATCTAAAATTTTTTGGAAAATCGGCCGCATCCGAAAACACGAATCGGGAAATTTCATGAAAATTCCGAAATTCCGAAACCCGAAACGCACATCCCTAATGGCTGGTGAGGCTGGTCAGAGCCAGATATACACAGACAGATATTAACTTTCTGTGGTTTGTGTTTAGTTGTAAAACTAAATTATATTTTACTCATTCACTGTACCAACATATATTATTTTTCTCACCATTAATTAGAATTATTTTCGCATGGCTGCAGACCTCCTGAGCAGCAGGCAGCAGCAGCTACGCGATTTGCATAGCGGGGAAGCATACAACCGCTATGCAAATTGCATAGGCTGTAAAAGGATAAGGACAGACTGGCAGAGGACAAAGCCAACAGTGGGGAGTGCGGAGCAGGAGGAGGTGAGTTTCTTTTATTATTTTAACGCTGCATTAGGCTAGGGTCAGACTAACGCATTTTTCGCGTTGTCTGTGAAAAAGTGCGTTCGAACGAATGGACGTATTTTTTCACGGAATACGCGATAGCGGTCATACGATGCGCATTTTCGTCCGTGATTTTGTATGGATCATCAATAAAACACTTTTTGTGTCTGGACGTTATGTTGGCCGTACACTAGCAGCGTCTGACGTCTCCCAATCACGCAAACACGCCGCTATGCGGACGCAGCGCACTCTACGACAGTACTAGCGGTTTGACGTTCTCGAAAAAATGCGTTCGTTTGCCACTTGCGTTGCGCGGCCGCACCTTTGTGCGGCTGTTCTTCATATGCTGCCCGGCATTGGACGTCATTTGCTGCTAGCGTGGCCGTGATTTAGTGCGGTTAAACGCACGTTAAAACTGCTTTCGTCTGACCTTAGCCTTAATGTTAGGTGACCGTGAGGCTCTGCCTCACCTGCCTAAGCTGACGGCACGGCACGTCCCTGCTTTACTAACATGTGTATATATATTTGTCAAAATAGTAGTAAATCTTTGTTATTCCGAGCCCAAATCAGAGTTTCTGCATTAGTTCTCGAGAGGTTGTAGCGAAGATCTGTTATTATTTGTCCGCCAACTGAATTAACCCTTTCTGATGAACAGTTCGTTGCTTGTATAGCCAGTAAGTTACGCGCCACACTAGACAACAGTGGTAGGATACTTTTATTTTCCTTCCAATACTGCAACGGATCACTATCACGTTCACGTATGGGCTGCTTCAAATATGCACTGACTTCACTTTCAAGTTGTTGAGCCGTTGACCAGGTGCTGGTGGCTTCTTCTTTCTTTGCATCGTCTTTAAGCACGGAATCGAGCAGGCTTCCTTTATGACTGGACTTGTCGACAACAGTTGACTCAGACTGTACGGCGCTATCGGTGGCACTCGTCTGGGCATTGGATTCAGGTGCACCGGGCATTGGATTCAGGTGCACCGGGCATTGGATTCAGGTGCACCGGAGGAGCTATTGCTGGTAGTAGACCAAGGAGAAGACGACGACAGTGCGATATTCTCTATGTAAACTTTTGCTTGTGTCACTTGATGTTCAGGGAATAACACAGTTTTGAATCTGGGGTCAATGAAAGTGGCTGCTAATAGGTAGTCTTTGGACAAATCAAATCGCGTATTCAGTTGACGTAAAAGCTCATTACGAAAGCATTGAATGCCAGGCGTTGCAGGAGTGGCACTGGCAAGCTCTTCTTTTAGAACCAAAATACATGGTATAATCAAACTAACGCTTACATACGTGTCAGCACTCACAATTGTTGTAGCCTCTGCTGTTGGTTTGAGTAACGGGAGAACATTCTTCAGCGTATCTTGCAACTGCGTTGAAAGTGGTTGTGGAGGGCTTCGTGCGCACTTTTTTTTCATTGCACAATCGACGAGGGCCAAAGAAATTGACTCGTAATTTCTAGAAACCCAATCCATCAGCAGATATGTACTATTGAAACGCGTTGTAACATCAAGTGGTGGTTTGGATTCGGGTAAGCCCTTATCGACTTGATATTTTGTCAATACAGCTTGTCCCACAGTTGATGAGTGAAAACACCCAGCAATGTAATGCAAACAGCCTATAAGATTTGTTACTGTTCTTTGAACATCCAATGCTGCATTTATAGTGAGCTGCAAAATGTGAGCAGCGCCGCCACTGTATGTCCAGGGTTTTAGCCGTACAAGGCATTGTGTTTGTTGTGTCTGTTGGGTCAAATAGGATTTTCTCTTCACCAAATCCATACTTAGCAAACTCGTTGGAAATTATTTCGGCAGTTTTCCTCGCTGTATGGTCAGCTTCCAAATTCTCTAGGTTGACCACAGATAAGCATCGGGATTGCATTACCCACGATGACTCGGATATGTAATGTATTGTAAGCACCAAATAATGTGACTTATTGTCAGCCTTCCAGTGATCAAACGTGATGGATGGTCGGCAGTCAGTAATTTCAGACCTGAGGAACTGCACTAACTTCTGGTGCAAGTTATTTGCCATGTCATCGAGTTTACGCGACAGTGTGGTTGGGTGATGGCGGCCACTAGTTAACACTGAACACAGATTCTTAAATCCACTTCCTTCTGCTCTCTCAAATGGCCGGCCATCTGCTACAATAAACTTCAAAACTGCTGCATCATACTTTTTTTTAGTAGACGGGTCAAGTGTCAAACTGTACGCTGAAATGCAAGTCTGCTTTTTCATAGCACGGCCTTCTGTCATTAGCAGTGAATGACGTCGTGCCGCTGCCGACACCAATGTTTTCTTCTTTGTATCATCGGTCTTGGCCTGTTGATACACGGACGGATGCTTTCTTTCTAGGTGAGACCAAAGATGGGACGTTGTGCCAGTAGCTTCCAATGAGAATGCTTTTTTGCATACTTTGCAAGTTAAGGAATCTTCCTTCACTTCAAAATGATTTTTCACAGATGACATTTTGAATTTGATCATTGATTGGTCTACAAAAAAAAAATTGATTGAAAAAAAAAGCTAGCTTAATTAATGGGAAAATAAAGTGGTATTATATAAGTTGGAGGAGGCGCTTGTATATCTGTGCAAAGTGTTCCTTTCACAATGTTTCACATTCACATATATTATCTGGAGTCCCACACAGAGCAGCCAGGCCCCCATATAATATTATTTCCCCAGTCTCACAGAGCAGCCAGGCCCCCATATAATATTATCTCCCCAGTCTCACAGAGCAGCCAGGCCCCCATATAATATTATCTCCCCGTCTCACAGAGCAGCCAGGCCCCCATATAATATTATCTCCCCAGTCTCACAGAGCAGCCAGGCCCCATATAATATTATCTCCCCAGTCTCATAGAGCAGCCAGGCCCCCATATAATAATCTCCCCAGTCTCACAGAGCAGCCAGGCCCCATATAATATTATCTCCCCAGTCTCATAGAGCAGCAGGCCCCCATATAATATTATCTCCCCAGTCTCACAGAGCAGCCAGGCCCCCATATAATATTATCTCCCCAGTCTCACAGAGCAGCCAGGCCCCCATATAATATATCTCCCCAGTCTCACAGAGCAGCCAGGCCCCCATATATAATTATCTCCCCAGTCTCACAGAGCAGCCAGGCCCCCATATAATATTATCTCCCCAGTCTCACAGAGCAGCCAGGCCCCCATATAATATTATCTCCCCAGTCTCACAGAGCAGCCAGGCCCCCATAAATATTATCTCCCCAGTCTCACAGAGCAGCCAGGCCCCCATATAATATTATCTCCCCAGTCTCAAAGGCAGCACAGGCCCCCATATAATATTATCTCTCCCAGTCTCACAGAGCAGCCAGGCCCCATATAATATTATCTCCTCCAGTCTCACAGAGCAGCCAGGCCCCCATATAATATTATTCTCCCCAGTCTCAGAGCAAGCAGCCAGGCCCCCATATATAATATTATCTCTCCCAGTCTCACAAGCAGCCAGGCCCCATATAATATTATCTCCCCAGTCTCAGAGCAGCCAGGCCCCCATATAATATATTCTCTCCCAGTCTCAAGAAGCAGCCAGGCCCCATATAATATTATCTCCCCAGTCTCACAGAGCAGCCAGGCCCCCATATAATATTATCTCCCCAGTCTCAGAGAGCAGCCAGGCCCCATATAATATTATCTCCCCAGTCTCACAGAGCAGCCAGGCCCCCATATAATATTATCTCCCCAGTCTCACAGAGCAGCCAGGCCCCATAAATATTATCTCCCAGTCTCAGAGCAGCCAGGCCCCCATATAATATTATCTCCCCAGTCTCACAGAGCAGCCAGGCCCCCATATAATATTATCTCCCCAGTCTCACAGAGCAGCCAGGCCCCCATATAATATTATCTCCCCAGTCTCAAAGAGCAGCCAGGCCCCCATATAATTTATTATTTCCCACACAGAGCAGGCCCTAATTTATTTCTCTTGTTGCAGATATATAAATTAATCATACTGGCAGTTCATCATAGTCATAGTACAGATTTGACTTTTAAGCCCCTGGCCCACCCCCACCCCATGCAGCCATTCTCCTCTTCGGTGACGATGAATCAATGATTAGATCCATTCCATCACCTGGCTTCCTGCAAAAGAAGCACAATATAAACGTGGCGGTGGAGGGATACTGATAATTAAATATTATATACTCACGAATAAACATCCCAACTTGGCTCAGGCGGCAGCCTGCCGATCGCTCCTCTGTCCTCCGAACACGTCACCGTGTTCCTGTCCTCTTCGCACGGACTGACTGTGCCCGTCGTCGGGTCGACTCCCGAGTCCCGACCTCACCTCAGCCTCCTCTGTGAACCGTGAGTGACAGTGTGAGAGTGAGCGTCACTCTCACAGGTCAGTCTTGAATTACTTTTTTTGTTCAGATTGGTCTACAAAAAATTAATTAAATTGATTAAATTTTTTTTTGATTAATTAAAATAATTATCTCCCACAGAGCAGCAGACAGCAGTGACAGCTGTGACCCCCAGCCATCCATAATTATCTCCCACAGAGCAGCCAGCAATGAGTGACCCCCCATATTATCTCCCACAGAGCAGCCAGCAATGAGTGACCCCCCATATTATCTCCCACAGAGCAGCCAGCAATGAGTGACCCCCCATATTATCTCCCACAGAGCAGCCAGCAATGAGTGACCCCCCATATTATCTCCCACAGAGCAGCCAGCAATGAGTGACCCCCCATTATCTTCACAGAGCCGCCAGCATGAGTGACCCCATATTAATTATCTTCCACAGAGCAGCCAGCAATGAGTGACCCCCATATTAATTATCTTCCACAGAGCAGCCAGCAATGAGTGACCCCCCTAATTATCTCCCACAGAGCAGCCAGCAATGAGTGACCCCCCTAATTATCTCCCACAGAGCAGACAGCAATGAGTGACCCCCATATTAATTATCTCCCACAGAGCCGCCAGCAATGAGTGACCCCCATATTAATTATCTCCCACAGAGCAGCCAGCAATGAGTGACCCCCATATTAATTATCTTCCACAGAGCCGCCAGCAATGAGTGACCCCCATATTAATTATCTTCCACAGAGCAGCCAGCAATGAGTGACCCCCATATTAATTATCTCCCACAGAGCCGCCAGCAATGAGTGACCCCCATATTAATTATCTTCCACAGATCAGCCAGCAATGAGTGACCCCATATTAATTATCTCCCACAGAGCAGCCAGCAATGAGTGACCCCCATATTAATTATCTTCCACAGAGCAGCAGCAATGAGTGACCCCCATATTAATTATCTCCCACAGAGCCGCCAGCAATGAGTGACCCCCATATTAATTATCTTCCACAGAGCAGCCAGCAATGAGTGACCCCCATATTAATTATCTCCCACAGAGCCGCCAGCAATGAGTGACCCCCATATTAATTATCTTCCACAGATCAGCCAGCAATGAGTGACCCCATATTATTATATCCCACAGAGCCGCCAGCAATGAGTGACCCCCATATTAATTATCTTCCACAGATCAGCCAGCAATGAGTGACCCCCCATATAATTATCTCCCACAGAGCAGCCAGCAATGAGTGACCCCATATTAATTATCTCCCACAGAGCAGCCAGCAATGAGTGACCCCCCATATTAATTATCTCCCACAGAGCAGCCAGCAATGAGTGACCCCCATATTAATTATCTCCCACAGAGCAGCCAGCAATGAGTGACCCCCATATTAATTATCTCCCACAGAGCAGCCAGCAATGAGTGACCCCCATATTAATTATCTCCCACAGAGCAGCCAGCAATGAGTGACCCCATATTAATTATCTCCCACAGAGCAGCCAGCAATGAGTGACCCCCATATTAATTATCTTCCACAGAGCCGCCAGCAATGAGTGACCCCCATATTAATTATCTCCCACAGAGCAGCCAGCAATGAGTGACCCCCCATATTAATTATCTCCCACAGAGCAGCCAGCAGTGAGTGACCCCCATATTAATTATCTCCCACAGAGCAGCCAGCAATGAGTGACCCCCATATTAATTATCTCCCACAGAGCAGCCAGCATGAGTGACCCCCATATTAATTATCTCCCACAGAGCAGCCAGCAATGAGTGACCCCCATATTAATTATCTCCCACAGAGCAGCCAGCACTGAGTGACCCCCATATTAATTATCTCCCACAGAGCAGCCAGCAATGAGTGACCCCCCTAATTATCTCCACAGAGCAGCCAGCAATGAGTGACCCCCATATTAATTATCCACAGAGCAGCCAGCAATGAGTGACCCCATATTAATTATCTTCCACAGATCAGCACAGAATGAGTGACCCCATATTAATTATCTTCCACAGAGCAGCCAGCAATGAGTGACCCCCATATTAATTATCTCCCACAGAGCCGCCAGCAATGAGTGACCCCCATATTTTATCTTCCACAGATCAGCCAGCAATGAGTGACCCCATATTAATTATCTCCCCAGAGCCGCCAGCAATGAGTGACCCCCATATTAATTATCTTCCACAGATCAGCCAGCAATGAGTGACCCCCATATTAATTATCTCCCACAGAGCAGCCAGCAATGAGTGACCCCCCATATTAATTATCTCCACAGAGCAGCCAGCAATGAGTGACCCCCATATTAATTATCTCCCACAGAGCAGCCAGCAATGAGTGACCCCCATATTAATTATCTCCCACAGAGCAGCCAGCAATGAGTGACCCCCATATTAATTATCTCCCACAGAGCAGCCAGCAATGAGTGACCCCCATATTAATTATCTTCCACAGAGTCGCCAGCAATGAGTGACCCCCATATTAATTATCTCCCACAGAGCAGCCAGCAATGAGTGACCCCCATATTAATTATCTCCCACAGAGCAGCCAGCAGTGAGTGACCCCCATATTAATTATCTCCCACAGAGCAGCCAGCAATGAGTGACCCCCATATTAATTATCTCCCACAGAGCAGCCAGCAATGAGTGACCCCCATATTAATTATCTCCCACAGAGCAGCCAGCAATGAGTGACCCCCATATTAATTATCTCCCACAGAGCAGCCAGCACTGAGTGACCCCCATATTAATTATCTCCCACAGAGCAGCCAGCAATGAGTGACCCCCATATTAATTATCTCCCACAGAGCAGCCAGCAATGAGTGACCCCCCTAATTATCTCCCACACAAGCAGCAGACAGCATTGAGTGACCCCCATATAATTATCTCCAACAGCGCTATGGATATCATAAAAATGAATATATTCCGCAGCAGTGCCCCACTAGATAATCCCCCCCCCCCCGGCAGCCATCTTCTCATCGTCTGGCAAAACAAAGCGTTCTCAGGCCAGGGATATGAGTCCTAATTTAATTATACTGATACTCACCACCAGAAATTGGGTCAGACTCAAGCCGGCTTGCACTGCAGCTCTCTCCTCCGAACACCCTCCGAACACGTCCAGACTCCAGACAAGGCGAACGACTTCACTGCAGGAGCTCCCCCTGCTGCGTGCCTTCCTTCGGATCCTTCCACAGGCTCTACTGTGAGCGGACCTTGATGTGGGCGGTGCCTAGCAGCGTGCCGTTCCTTCCCAGCCACGTGCAGCCATGTGCTGCGTGACTGTTTGGGAGGCGCGCTGTGTGTGATGCAGCTGCGATCTTACAGATTCGAAAAAATTTCGAATCACACCGCAAAATCGAATTCGAATCTCGAAGCTTCGCAGGTCCCTAATCTAAACGTTTTACAGTCTAACAAAAAACAATCTCTCCATTGGTCCGAGGTAAAAGTTTGATTCAAATCTCGTTCCCATGTCACCTGGAATCTCCACCGTTTAACCTGGGGTCTAGTTAGGACCTGTTGATATATCAAAGATAAGAGACGAGTCTCGGGAGTGGGGTTCAAACAGTAGTTTTCAAACAGAGTTAGGAGGTCAGAGTTAGGGGGGAGATTTAGTAGACCATGTTGTGAGAGACAAGAGCGCAGCCTCAAAAAATGAAAGCCGAATATAAAATGTAGAGAGTGAGTCTCTTGAAGCTGTAGGAAGGGAAGAAGGTCATGTGAGGCATAGAAATAAAATACTTTGCCAAGCGAAGCACGGCTCCACGGGCGGGGGTCAAAATCAGGGATCAGATGGGTAAACATCGAAAGGGGGGAGGCCATAGATAGGGGGTGTATCGCAGTCAGGGCGGAACGAGTCACAACCCAGACAGGTAGGAGGAGTGCTGCTAGGTCAGGTAACACGTTTAGTCCCGGTCTGCGGACTTTTGGTGTCCACACTAGTCCCACAAAGTCATGGGGGAGAGTACAGGGCAGGAGCAGGACTGTCCACTGGGGGAGATTTGTACCCATAAAAAGGCGGCCAAGGTTTGTCATCAAAGCTGCTCTAAAGTCCAATAATAAGTTGGGTAAACCCGAACCCCCTCTGGCCACAGGTTGATGTAAAAGAGCAAGTTTAATGCGAGGTCTCCTGCCTCGCCATATAAAGTTAGAGAGGGTTGAGAGAATAGTCGCAAAAAAGGACAGTGGGACTGTCAGCGGCAATGCTCTAAAAACATATAACAGCTTAGGCAGTAACATCATCTTTATTGCATTAATCCTTCCTGCCCATGAGATCTCTACAGTAGACCATTACTGACACAAGTTAGAGGCCAGGGCAATAAGAAGTGTATAATTAAGCGCAAAAAGTTGGGATTTGTAAACATCAATTTGATCCCCAAATACGTCAGGGAGCTATTTCGCCAGTCATAAGGGTAATTGCGTTTGAGGGAGGATAGGTCAGATTCCGGGATACCATATGGCAGGGCTTGGGTTTTATGAACATTAATTTTATGGTAGGACAGTCTTCCATATTCCGCTAAAATGGAGTGAAGGGCAGGCAAGGAGGTAAGGGGATTGGTCAGCGTGAGTAAGATGTCATCAGCAAAAAGACTTAATTTACAAGCAGAAGAGCCACCATAAGTCCCTCCACCTCATCAGCTTGTCTAATAGCTTGGGCAAGCGGTTCTAGTGCTAGTGCGTATAAAAGTGGGGAGAGAGGGCAGCCCTGCCTGGTGCCGTTCGTTATGGGAATCACGGAGGATTGAAAACCTGCATTTAAGACACGGGCAGTTGGAGAGGAATAGAGCGCCATAATAGCCCCAATAAATTCCTGGGGGAAATGAAATTTCAGTAAAGTATGCTCTAAAAACCCCCAATGGAGTTGGTCGAACGCCTTTTCGGCATCAGAGTCAGTGTGTTGGATCGTATAGCATGGTCCATTAAAGCCATAGCCTTGATGGTATTATCAGGGCCCTGTCTAGATGTTATGAACCCAACTTGATCATCAGCAATTAGTAAGGGCATGATATCAACCAGTCTAGTAGCTAGTATCTTGGCATAAAGTTTAGCATCAACATTAAGAAAGGAAATAGGTCTATACTTGGAACAGTGATCCGCAGGTGGGGATGTCTTAGGGATGGTAACGATAGTGGCGGACAACCAACCAGTAGATGCGTTCCCTTAATGCAATATGTGAGTAATTGCAGAGAGAAGAGGGGCGTTGAGGCGAGCAGGAAAGAGCTAGGGTGAGTCCTGAGGTGATTGATGCTGTTTGTGGGCCAAACCGCCGCCGTGTTGAGCCGCTAGAGCGGGAGATTCAGCCGGTGAAGAGAGAGCCCAGGTCACACGCGGCTACTCCGTATGGCTGCCGGCCACGCCCCCCCTGACAATGTTTTTTTTGGAAAAATGACTTGGTAGTGAAGGGGTTAAACAGACAAATCCCATAGGTTTCAATGCAATAACTGGTACTGTAGATACTCGAGTATACCGCTATATTTTGGTGACAAAAAGTTACCTTAAAATTGGAGGGATCGCGTGAAAAAAAAAACTAGCCTTGCTCTGGACCCCGAGTCTCACGGGAGTTACGTAGTGTCGCTGAAGTGAATGTGGGCTCCCTGATGCTTGCAAACACTTCTCTAACTCCCGTATTCGGGAGAGGTGGGATCCATCACGGCCAGAGAGCAAGCTCGATTTAAGCCAATCCTTCACCTCGCTCGTCTCCGCCGGCCATCTAATCGCTAGCAAAGAAAACGGGTGGCCGGCGGCTTCATACTTAGTAACAACTGCAATCATTCTAGATCAGAGCACCCTGGCCTGAGGGGGAGCCTGACTGCGTTAAGAGAACCTGGAAGGATTTTAATTGTTTACCAGTACAGTAATAATTTAGTTCCACACGTTATATTCGAGTCTTGAGTATTCTCTCATTTACATAATAAATCTCTATCCATCACGTTATATTCGGGTCACGTTATACTCGAGTATCTACGGTATATCTTTTTTTATTATTTTTTAAATGACCTTTTATCCTTTTTACAAAAAAAGCATTTTTGTTTTATTTTTTAAAAGATTTTTTAACAGACCTCTTTAATATTTTTTAAAGCATTTAGACCTGCGTGGGACCTCGGACGTAGAGTTGAGTATGGGTCGGGAGGGGGGGTTCAAAGACGTGACGTGTGGGGGATGTCCTCCGCATACAGCGGGGACACATGAGGGCGTCCCCACACGTCATATGCATTGAAGGGGTTAAGGGAGCCACCCCTGATTTCTGATGTCTTGACGTTAGGGTCGCCAGGTCAGTCATGTTTTCCTGGACACCTATTACTATTTCATGCAGAGGGGAGCACAGGGAAAAGTGCTGCCCTGCAACATGTTGAATTCATATGTGTTTTTTTCCTGGACACATAATGTATTCACTCTGATGGGCGGTGCATGAAAAATGCCACCCCACAGCATGTATAAACCATATGCTGCAGCCTGTAGGTAAGAAATCAAAGAAGAAACCCAGGTGACCTGCCTTGATTTCTTTCCTTCAGCATATGCTGTGATCCCCCTCCGCATGAAAAAGTAAGATGTGTCCAGGAAAACATGGCTGACCTGGCCACCCACCCTGCTCTGAACACAAATAATCCTCTATCACCTCAGGGAGAATACACCAAGTCTTGTATGATAAAGTGCGGCTGTCAATGCTCTCAGCTCTGGGTAAAGCAGCCTGGGTCGGCAACCTACGGCCCGCTGCCCCTGTTGTTAAAGCCCGCGGGTGTCTGTGATAAAATCACGGACACCCGGCCCGCAATAAAAATCCGAAACCCCCAGCCCGCTGCCAGATTTCGGCAATCAGCGCCGAAATCTGGGAGCAGCGCCGCCGGCCGTTCCTCTCCCTACGAGCGGCCGCTGGCTTGCAGCTTGGCCGCTCGCGTGGGATGGGAACCACCTGAACAGCGCATGAGATCCTCTCGCCAAGAACGCGGCTGCGCTGGTCAGGTGGGTCCGGGTGAGCGGCCAAGCTGCATACTGCCAGCGGCCACTCACCTCTAGGGAGAAGAGAAGAACGCCAGCGGAGATAAGAGCTGGGGCAAATATATCCATGTGGGCTGGGGGCAAATATATCCATGAGAGCTGGGGGCAAATATATCCACGAGAGCTGGGGGAAAAATATATACCCATGAGAGCTGGGGGCAATATATATATCCATGAGAGCTGGGGTCAATATGTATCCATGAGAGCTGGGAGCAATATATATATCCATGAGAACTGGGGCAATATATATCCATGTGAGCTGGGGGCAATATATACCCATGAGAGCTGTGGGCAATATATATATCCATTAGAGCTGGGGGCAATATATACCCATGAGAGCTGGGGGCATTATATACTCATGTGAGCTGGGGCAATATATACCCATGAGAGCTGAGGGCAATAAATACCCATGAGAGCTGGGGGCACTATATAGCCATGTGAGCTGGGGCAATATATATACCCATGAGAGCTGGGGGCAATATATACCCATTTGAGCGTGGGGGTAATATATACCCATGAGAGCTGGGGGCAATATATACCCATGTGAGCTGGGGGCAATATATACCCATGTGAGCTGGGGCAATATATGCATGAGAGCTGGGGGCAATATATACCCATGTGAACTGGGGGCAATATATACCCATGAGAGGAAGGGGAAATATATACCCATGTGAGCTGGGGCAATATATACCCATGAGAGCTGGGGGAAATATATACCCATGTGAGCTGGGGGAAATATATACCCATGTGAGCTGGGGCAATATATACCCATGTGAGCTGCGGCAATATAGCCATGAGAGCTGTGGCAATATATACCCATGTGAACTGGGGACAATATATACCCATGAGAGGAAGGGGAAATATATACCCATGTGAGCTGGGGCAATATATACCCATGAGAGCTGGGGGAAATATATACCCATGTGAGCTGGGGGAAATATATACCCATGTGAGCTGGGGCAATATATATCCATGTGAGCTGGGGGCAATATATACCCATGTGAGCTGGGGCAATATATATCCATGTGAGCTGGGGGCAATATATACCCATGTGAGCTGGGGCAATATTTATCCATGTGAGCTGGATATTATTACAATATTTATCTTATTTAAGTTGAAAACGTAAACGTTATTTAGACTCTACTGTGATTGTTGCATTATTACAATATTATCATCATTTATTAGCTTTGTAGGTGAATGCGGCCCTCCATGCATTCACAGTTGTTGCATCCGGCCCTCAGGCAGAGAAAGGTTGCCTACCCCTGCTGTACAGCCTGCAGCGCGATTCCTTTACTGCAGGGAACTCAACCTCCAGCCCCCCAGATGTTTCTGACTGAAAATTCCCAGGATTCCTTGAATGCAATGGATGGACAGAGACTCATGGGAGTTGTAGTTCTGAGACATACAGGGTTATTCAGAGAGAGGTGAAAACCAGGAGAATGACTGGAGAAGTGAAAATTCTAGGTCAAAATAGCCAATTTGGAAAGTGAGATAAATGGGAGAATTTTTCTGGTTTGGCTATTTTGACCTAGAATTTTCACTTCTCCAGTCATTCGCCTGGTTTTCACCTCTCTCTGAATAACCCCCATAATGTTGGGGCAGAGTTTGAGATCCCAGCTATACTGGAGGCTGATCAAACAACAATTCAATGTAATATTAACATACGCTGCATTATGAAGGTAACTAGCAACTCATATCATTCTCTTCCCAACTCTCCTTTTGTACTATTTGAGTTTGGTTTGATTCGCTGCAGCATTACATTCTTAATTCTCTCAAATATAGTACATTTATCAACTACCAGAAGAGGGCAGCAAATGATCAGCCATGACAAAAAATAAAATAAAATTATATATATACATATGAGAGATTACATTTAAATGGTTAGATTGGTTTGCTCAATAAAATAGTTACATACATAATATATTTTATATATTGATGTGTTGGATAAGTTATATACACACACCCCACACACACTCACATTCACCGGCCACTTTATTAGGTACACCTTGCTAGTACCGGGTTGCACCCCCTTTTGCTTCAGGACTGCCTTAATTCTTCGTGGCATCGATTGAACGAGATGTTGGAAACATTCCTCAGAGAATTTTCTCCATATTGACATGATGGAGTCACACAGTTGTTGCAGATTTGTCGGCTGCACATCCATGATGTGAATCTCCCGTTCCACCACATCCCAAAAGTGCTCTATTGGTTTGAGATCTGGGGACTGTGGAGGCCATTGGAGCACAGTGACCTCATTGTCATGTTCAAGAAAGCAGTTTGATATGATTTGAGCTTTGTGACATGGTGCATTATCCTGCTGGAAGGAGCCGTCAGAAGATACAGGGGACACTGTGCTCATAAAGGGATGGACATGGTGCAGTATCCTGCTGGAAGGAGCCGTCAGAAGATACAGGGGACACTGTGCTCATAAAGGGATGGACATGGTGCATTAACCTGCTGGAAGGAGCCATCGGAAGATACAGGGGACAATGTGCTCATAAAGGGATGGACATGGTGCATTATCCTGCTGGAAGGAGCCATCAGAAGATACAGGGGACACTGTGCTCATAAAGGGATGAAAATGGTGCATTATCCTGCTGGAAGGAGCCATCGGAAGATACAGGGGACACTGTGCTCATAAAGGGATGGACATGATGCATTATCCTGCTGGAAGGAGCCATCGGAAGATACAGGGGACACTGTGCTCATAAAGGGATGGACATGATGCATTATCCTGCTGGAAGGAGCCATCAGAAGATACAGGGGACACTGTGCTCATAAAGGGATGGACATGGTGCATTAACCTGCTGGAAGGAGCCATCGGAAGATACAGGGGACAATGTGCTCATAAAGGGATGGACATGGTGCATTATCCTGCTGGAAGGAGCCATCAGAAGATACAGGGGACACTGTGCTCATAAAGGGATGAACATGGTGCATTATCCTGCTGGAAGGAGCCATCGGAAGATACAGGGGACACTGTGCTCATAAAGGGATGGACATGATGCATTATCCTGCTGGAAGGAGCCATCAGAAGATACAGGGGACACTGTGCTCATAAAGGGATGAACATGGTGCATTATCCTGCTGGAAGGAGCCATCAGAAGATACAGGGGACACTGTGCTCATAAAGGGATAAACATGGTCACCAACAATACCCAGGTAGGCCGTGGTGTTTAAACGATGCGGAGTTGGTACTAAGGGGCCCAAAGTGTGCCGAGAAAATATCCCCCACACCATTACACCACCAGCACCAGCCTGAAGCGCTGATACAAGACAGGATGGATTCATGCTTTCATGGTGCTTACGCCAAATTCTGAACCCACCATCTGAATGTTGCAGCTGAAATTGAGACTCATCAGACCAGACAACGTTTTTCCAATCTTCTATTCTCCAGTTTTAGTGTCTGTGTGAATTGTAGCCTCTGTTTCCTGTTCTTAGCTGACAGGAGCGGCACCCGGTGTGGTCTGCTGCTGCTGTAGCCCATCTGCTTCAAGGTTGGACATGTTGTGCGTTCAGAGATGGTATATCTGAAGACCTTGTTTGTAGCGAGTGGTTATTTGAGATACTGTTGCCTTTCTATCATCTCGATCCAGTCTGCCCATTCACCTCTGACCTCTGACATCACAAGGCGTTTTCGTCCACACAGCTGCCACTCGCTGGATATTTTCACTTTTTCAGACCATTCTCTGTAAACCCTAGAGATGCTGAGCGTGAAAACCCCAGGAGATCAGCAGTTTGTGAAATGCTCAGACCAGCCCATCTGGCACCAACAACCAATGCCACGTTCAAAGTCACTTAAACTCCCTTTCTTCCCCCATTCTGATGCTCGGTGTGAACTTCAACAAGTCGTCTTCTCCGCGTCTAGATGCCTAAATGCATTGAGTTGCTGCCATGTGATTGGCTGATGTTCAATTACTTGTTAACACAAATTGCTAGAGTGTACCTAACAAAGTGGCCAGTGAGTGAGTGAGTGTGTGTGTATATATATATATAAATATAATTGTTATAGTTAATTCATCTTTAAAAAACAATATATATTTGTATATATAATTGTTGAAGCAGGCATTTGAAGGACTTTCCTGAGATACTATATTGCTGTTTTTTTGCAACATAAGCAAATAAAAACGATTGAGGTGTCAGTTCAAACTTTTCCTAAGTTTATGTGTGTATATATATATATACACACTGGCGTGCGCAGCCCGTTACATTTGGGTGTGCACCCATGGTGTGTTTATTAATTGAAAATTTCTGTATAGAAGATTATGCACAAATTACACATTTTACATTAGGAATAAGGAGCAAGTAATCAGAGATACAATCAGTCTTTAATCTGTTCCCCGTGAACCAGAAAAGAGACATCTAAAATGTCACTGTAAAAGGTGATAGACACCCTGCACACCCCCTGCCCAGAGACACACACACTGTAATCCAGCTAGACATAAAGTGCTACTGAGACAGATAAATACAACACAAAATGCAAATACAAAGCAATCAACCCAAACAAACTTCTAAAGACATAAAAATCCCTGATTTATGAGGCCTGAAGCACCTAAGGCGTAGGGCCCTTAAATTGCCTCTGACTCCAGGACGCAGGGAGGATTTTTCTAGAAGGTTTGGCAGCGTGTGAGGAGATTGAGCGGGAGCAGTGTGGGAGGAGTCGACAGGAGGGTACTTAAGGCGCGTGAGGAAAGGCTCTGCGCGCCTTTTTCTCCTGAGGTAGAGCGGTGATAATCTGCGCTGCGTCAGAGAAGTGGTGGTTTTTTAGATTTTTACCTCAGAATTGTTCTGGAAATGGCTGAAGGTGGTGACCTGGAGTCGCTGCTAGAGGAGGTGCGGGAGGCGGCTCGGCTCCGTGGTGTGGAGTGGGCCAGGAGAAGCCTGTCGGAGGTGTTGGCGGCGGATGGGGGTTCTCGGCCTGCCAGGATTTCGAGGCCTCCAGTGCGGTTTAATCCGGGGGGCGAATCCAGTGTATCGGCGGCCGAGAGAAGGAGTTTGGAGGCTGTGAGAGGTCGTGGTCGTTTGGTCCAACGGATGTTGGAGGCTTGTGACGCAGTTGGGGACGAGGCTGGAGTGAGCGATTCCAGAGGTGTGGAAGGTAGGAGATTGAGGCCGGCTTCGGGGGCAAAGGATCCTCCCGGTTGGAGGGGTGGTGTGGTGAGTTCTACCAGGAGAGAAGGAGTGCGGAGTTCGAGGAGTTCCTCGGGGAGAAGGAGAGGACGGAGTTCCGCCAGGGGTCCCAGAGGAGGAGCAAGGGCTGTCTCAGGGGCTGATGTGTCGGCGGTAAGACAGTTGGTGGATAGGGATGTGGAAGGTGGTGTGACACTGGGTGTTGGTGTGCGGGATGAGGGCGCCCATGAACTCGAAGTAAATTGGTGTTCCGGTGGTGGAAATGACGGGGCTCCGGAGGGTGATGTGAGGGAGCGTGTTGCTGATTTTGGTTCTTCGGGTTCTGGGGCTCATCGCACTATTAATTTTTCGTCCACAGTTTCAAGGTTTCGGGAGAGGAGTCCACAGCCGGTGGATGGTTTACAGGCTGCTGCAGTTGGTGGAGGTGGTGCTGGAGGTTTGGATTCGGTGGCAATGGAGGTTCCAGAAAGTTCAGGTGGATCTCGTGTGGCGTCAGGTAACGGAATTGGTGGTGATGTTAGGTCTTTCATTTCTTTTTTACAGGGGGCCTTTGAGGCCTGGTCGGGTTCACCAAGGGGTGTGAATCTGGGTGTGGATTTGGCTCAAGCTTGGAAGGGGGCAGGTGGGCCAGTTGTGAGAACCGATGAAGCTCTTGGTGGTGAAGTTTTGGCTTCAAATGGGCCGGGTGGCATTGTGGGTGCACTCGGTGAGTGCACAGGAGTGGCGCAGGTGACAAGGAGGAATGCTTACGTGTAATTTTCTGGGCCTTTGGGGTTTCATTTGAAACAAGAGGTTAAAGAAGGCATTTGGAGGGGGGAGTATGTGGAACTTTTTTCCCTGCTTCCGTTGGATGAGGTGGCTGGGGTGAAAGATGTTTCGTCTAAAAATGGTTTAAAAGAAGAAGAGGAAAGGAAGAAGAGGTTTCAGAGGATTCCTAAGTCATTCGGGAACTGACTTCGGGCTTTCTGTATTTTGGCTAGTGTGGTTGGGGAAAAGAGCCCACAGCACTGTTCAGGCCTTTTTTGCTATGTGGACGGGATTTGGGAAGTTTATCGAACTTACGGTGGTTGGAGTGGTGGAAAAATACGATGAGCAGTTTAGACAACGTTTGGCGTCTCACCCAGGTATGGGGTGGGATCATTTGGATATTACGCTGTGGTTGGGTTTGATGGGGGCACAGAAGGCGTTGCCCTTTCCAGGAGGAGCCGGTGGAGGAGGAGTCAGTTCCCCATCACCTGGGGTTAAAAAGGGATCGTGCTGGCAGTTTAACGAGGGTCAGTGCAAGTTTGGTGCAGGGTGCAGATACAAACATGAATGTTCACATTGTGGAATTGTGGAGGATCGCATTCGTTGTCCAGATGTTTTAAGAGGGCAAGACAAGGGGGTTTGCCTTTTGGAGGGTCTGGAGAGGGGAGCTTCCCCGGTGAATCTCGACGCGATGTTACCGTGGCTAAGGCTTTACGGAAGACGTAGAGATGCAGAGTTTTTACGTGAGGGGTTTGGTGTTGGTTTTCGGATTCCTTTTGTGGCAAGGCCTGGTGGTGGCAAGCTAAGAAATTTGAAGTCGGCTAGAGAGTATCCGGAGGTAGTTCGGGAGAAGGTGTTTAAGGAGATCGGGGCTGGTAGGATGGCAGGTCCCTTCTCGTCCCCTACGGTGCGGGATTTGAGGATATCCCCCTTGGGGGTTGTGCCGAAGCGGAAGGCGGGTGAATTTCGTTTGATTCCTCATTTATCCTTTCCACGGGGAAAATCGGTGAATGATGATATTGGTGAGGAGTTGGCCTCGGTGTCATACGTATCATTTGATTCTGCGGTCAGTTTGGTTCGTGAGGCAGGACCAGGGGCTTTGATGGCCAAGGTGTATATTGAGTCGGCTTTTCGGTTATTACCTATTCATCCTTCGTGTCATCATCTTCTGGGATTTTGGTTTGAAGGAGAATTTTATGTGGATTTATGTTTGCCTATGGGGTGTTCCATTTCCTGTTCCTTTTTTGAATGTTTCAGTACATTCTTGGAATGGGTGGGACGTGAAGTGGCAGGATCGAACAATCTGACTCATTATCTGGATGATTTTTTGTGCGTGGGGAAGGAAGGGACAGGAGAGTGTCTGCACATTCTTCGGTTGTTTCAGTGGGTGGCAAATCGATTTGGGGTTCCTTTGGCTTCTGACAAAACGGAAGGTCCAGCATCAGTTATCACTTTCTTGGGAATTGAGATTGATTCAAGTAAGGGTGAGTGTCGTTTACCTATGAAGAAAGTGGTGGAAGCTTTGGGGCAGGTTGAAGGGGCCCTGTCGGTTAAGAAACTGCAATTGAGAGAGCTCCAGTCGCTGATTGGTCGCTTGAATTTTGCATGCAGGGTCATTCCGGTGGGAAGAGTCTTTTTACGTGGTTTGGCTTTGGCGACGTGGGGTGTTCGGGAAGATCATCACTTTGTTAGGATTTCCAGTACCATGAAAGTAGATTTGGAAGTGTGGAAATCCTTTTTGGTGGGGTTCAATGGGGTGGCTTTATTCCCTTCAAAAGAGATTTTGGCTAAGGAGTTGGAATTTTTTACGGACGCCTCGGGAGGTGTTGTTTTGGAGTATATTTTGGGGGACGTTGGTGTGCGTCTCGCTGGCCAGATAGTTGGTTGGCATCTTCCTTGGTGCGGAATTTGGCCTTTTTGGAGTTGTTTCCATTAGTTGTGGCCTTGGAGCTGTGGGGAGGTGCTCTGGAGGGAAGAAGGATTCTGTTTCGTTCTGACAACATGGCGGTGGTGTCGTCGGTTAATTCTTTGTCGGCTTACTCCTTGCCAGTCATCAGATTGCTAAAGAGATTTGCTTTGATGTGTCTTAAGTTTAATGTTTTATGCAGGGCAAGGCATGTCCCGGGTCGCCTTATCTCAGTGGCGGATGCTTTGTCTTGTTTTCAGTGGGGCAGGTTTCGTTCCCTGGCTCCGATGGCGGAGGAGGTGGGCACCCCCTGTCCGGAGGGCCTTTGGCAGCTAGGCTCGGAATTTTTGGAAGATGGGTGAGAGGTTCTTTGTCGGAGTCATCTTGGAAGGCCTACTCGCGAGTATGGAGGGATTGGGACGCTTTGGCCGAGCGGTTCAGGTACGTGACAGTGGGTGGTTTGGATGAGGATAGTCTGCTTAGGGCATACCTCATTCGGTTATTTGAGTCTGGGGCGTCTCCTGGAGTGGTTCAGTAGTCTTTAGCCGCCTTGGCTTTCCTTTTTCAAGTATCGGGGAAGAGAGACTTCACCAAGGATTTTGTTATCAGATGTGCAGGGGTTATGTGAAGGGGAGGTGCAGGGAGGACGCTAGGCGTCCAGTTTCGAGACAATTATTGGAGGGGCTATGGGATTTTGTTGGGAGTTTTTGTTCTTCACCTTATGAGGTTCGGCTCCTGAGGGCGGCCTTTTGTTTGGGGTTTTTTGGGGCTTTTCGAGTGGGTGAGCTGGTTTGTAATTCTAAGAGAGGAGGTGGTGGTTTAGGAGCTGATGCAGTTTGGTTGGGAGTTAATTATCTGGTTATTTGGGTTGCTAACTCCAAGACGGATCAGTTGGGCAGGGGGCGCAGAGTTGGTTTATTTAGTGTGGATAACTGCGTGGTTTGTCCAGTGGAGAACGTTAAGAAATTTTTGGAAGTAAGGGTAGAGTCTAGTGTGGCTTTTTTATGTCACGCGGACGGGTCGGCTTTATCTAGATATCAGTTTATTTCTATTTTTAATAAGGGTTTGGTGACTTTAGGGAGAAATCCGAAGGAATTTGGTTCTCATTCTTTTCGTATTGGGGCTGCAACGGCAGCTTCAAGGTTGGGTTTGTTGGCAACGGAAATTCAGGAATTGGGAAGATGGAACTCAAGGGCTGTTAAGTCTTACGTTCGTCCTGGTTTGCTGTCATGAGTTTTGTAATCATCCCTTAAAGCTGGGAGGCTATGTGGAGGACAGTTTGATGTATGTTATGTGATTTTATGCTTTCAACTTTATAAAAAAAAACAAAAAACCAAAAAACAAAGAGATAATTTTGAGATATGAAATATATAAACTTATACATGAAATATGAATTTTACCTTTTATACGGAATATATATATCTTCTATTTTATCTTTTGTAAATTTGTTGTTTGGGGTTGAGTGTAGGGGTTTGGTGTATTTGGAGGCAAGGAGTTGGTGTTTGTTTCTGATATGTTTTTCTTTACAGGTATGATCTTGATTATTGGAGGGATGTGTGGTGGTTTGGTGGGGAATTTTTTCCTTTAAACTATTTTGTGTGGGGAGTTTTTTCTTTTTTAGTATTGTATTGTATTGTGTGGTGAAATATTTTCCTTTTTAATATATTTTGTGTGGTGGAAATGTTGGTAATGTATTTTTGTTTTTAGGCAGATCCTCCAAGAGTGGTGTGGATTATTGGAGACTCGCTGATTTTTTTGGGCGGGAAGAAGGGCGTTGGTGCGATCCTCTGGCGTTCAGATGGATCTGCTTGGGTCGGCAACACGGGTATGGTGGATCGGAATCCGTGGACTCCTATGGGAGGAGTTTAAGCCGACGATTTTGGGTGCCCTGAGGCACGGTGAAGTTCCCCATGTGCTGGTGGTCCACATGGGAGGGAACGATTTAGGTGTGGTCCCTCTTTGTATGCTGCGGGAGCAGATGCAGGAAGATCTGTGGCAGTTGAGGGTGTGGTCACCATGGACAGTGGTGGTGTGGTCCGAGGTGATGCCAAGGATGGTGTGGGAGCAGGCGGAGAACGAGGAGGCGGTGCGGCTGGGCTGTATCAAACTGAATCGAAGCATGGGACGGTTCGTGAGGAGAATGGAGGGTGTGGTGGTGCGACATCTACCTTTTGAAGAGGAGGAGGCGGAGTGCTATTTTATGGCAGATGGTGTTCACTTGACAGATGTGGGCAAAGATCTGTTCATCCTGGGGCTCAAGGAAGGGATCGAACAAGCCCTGTTTTTTCTTGGTGGGGGAGCTCTCACATAAGGGGTTATGTGAGGAGCTTGTGGCGGGGGCTTGTAGGCAGTGCTGGCTAGGGGTTCCTTTTTAGTTAGGATTACTTTGTTAGATGGCTGGGAGTTGGGTAGATTTTTGGTGGTTGGTTGGTTTGGAGGTGTGTGGGGGTTGTGGGGAGTCCTCTTTCAGCACTGGATTATTGTTTTAATTTGTTATTAGAATTGTTATGTTATTATGGTGGGTTTTAGTGTGGAGTTTTTAGCTGTGGCCTATATATAATAAACAGGTCTCAAAATTTCCACTCGCCTGCTCGCATTTGGCGAGTGGAAATTACATGAGGCGAGTGGGAATGCAGAGGCAATGCTGGATAAGGGTTAGGTAGGGCAACTAGTGGCTGAAAGGAAATTGAAATATGGTAGCTAATTCACTGAATACATATTTCTACTCTAGTAATATTTGATAGCTATATAAATATATAGGGCCGGATTGACTGCTCAGCAAATACATAATGTCTTCATGAGGTAATGCTGAGTATGGTCTTTCTCTTGGCTTCCTGTTTTTATTAAGGAGTGCAAATTTTCTATTCAACTCCATTTCCTCTTGAAACTAAGAGAGGCCGGCTGGCCGAGAGGAAGGGAGGGATACACATGGTTATTGTTAATGCATCCTATGGAATATTCCTATTTCTAGAACAGGATATAGTTGTGACGTCAATTTAGGCGTGCCTACTAGGCAAGGACAGGAAATGTTTGTGTAAGTCTAGGTACTGCCCAAAGTAGAAAAAATATGTTCCTATATTACTGACGTATTGGTTTGTAATCCATGAATTTGTGACGCTCCTATTTTTGACAAAACTACTGAATGTATGAAATTTACTCCAGAGTAAAAGAACCACCCAAGACAGCACTTGTGTCCTGGTCTATTATTCTCACTCAAGTTGTTTCCTGTATGATCACTGGGTCTGGTGACAAAGCAGCTATCTCTCATCACTGGACCGTGGCCATTCCTGTGATGCTTGCAGAATACATATCAATTTGGTATCAGAAGTGCGGATTTGAACTAATCAACTTGTCTTGGTGAGTATAGGTTACATATTTATTTTATTAATATTTATTGAACCTATTATTCATCATAGGCAACTTGCTTGTTCAAATTTTCGAACTCGCATTATTTGATTTGATAGTGCAAGAGTTTCTTTTGAATGATTTGATTGTTTAAGTGATGGTGAATGAAAAATAGGATTTTTTACAATCGTCTGGGTAAAGAATAGTGATCCTTTCTCTTTGTTTCCGTGATCAATTGTTGGATGTCCCGGCTGTTAGTGACTCACATTTGAATTGTGTTGTAAAGAGTATTATATTTTAAAAGATTAATACCTTTAAGTTTCCCGCCCCGAGAATTGGGTCCCTATTTACCTGACTACTTGTTATTTCCTATTTGTGCGTGTTCTCCCTGATAGTGTAGTTAAAAAGATTTTAAATAGAATGGCGATTGCTGTTTTGTGATTTGGCTCAGTGAGAATAGAGGAAACTGCGCATTTTTGCGACCCTTTCCCTCTCACCCTTTTAATTGCGCTGGCCCTTCTCCTTCCCCCCTCCACCGCGCCTTTTTTTTTGCGATATGGGTGCCAAAAAATCCTCCCATATAGATCCAAAAACAATGGGCAAATTAGATAAGCACTTCAATAAGAAGTTAATGCCCCAAAATGGCCCTGCTGAAACGCCCGCCGATTATATACAACGTGTTGCTTGCGAATATTTTACCACACCCTTTATAGATTGTCTCACTGGCTGGACTACAGCCATGCATTCTTTTGATCCATTCCCAAATTCAGGAAGCTTCTCTTCCTATCATATGTCGATGATAAAAGGCTTATGTCTTGGCGACCAGAAAGCTTTCCCATATTTCCAACCTGACTCAAATTGGGATAGAAAATATATGAAGGAATGTGGTAAAGTGTGGATTCACTTGTCCTCTTCATATAACCCCATTTCTAAAACTCCTAAAGATGTATCATGGTCCATAGATATTCCCCACCTTACAATTCCTCTCCTCCTGCCCTTTCACAACCTACTCCCAAACCCTCTTCCCTTTATCCCAGCCTTGACCCTAAGACTTTGGCAGCTGTGATTACAACTATTGAAACCACTACTAATCCTCTGCCTTCCCCCGAAGCCCTAACACAAAATATAGGTGTTTTAGGTGCTATCGTAGGAATACCCCATGTTGAAACAGAATCTGACACAGAACAAGATGAAACTAGCACATATGATTGGCAAAATAAAACCCCTATGTCTAAATTCAGTACATCCTCATTTGTATCCACTTCCAAACCCAACCGTGTAGGATACTCTCCCCAAATGCAATCTTTTATTGACCAATTTGAACCCCAACTTCAGAACATAATAACTAGGACCCAATCTGGCAAAACTATCAACCCCCTGCTAGATATCAGATGCCCTATTTAATTGCAGGAAATAATGTCGTTATTATGCCCCCTGATATAGGAACCTTAAATTCTATAATTAAGGGTTCTCCTAATCCCCGAATTTCCCCGACTGCGACAACACAATATCTTAAACGGGCGACACGAGGATTGCAATTAACTCAGGAAGATTACAAGTTGATCATTAACGGTGTCATGGGATATGCTGATGACACTGGTTTTGATTGGACTCGTGTTCTCTCACTTCAACCCCCCATGTTCCTCTAATAGGTGCCCCTATTACACCCCAAAATTTGCCTTTACAAACATCGGTCCAGATTGATGATATGTGGACAGACGTTTGTGATGAATGGACTCGTAATTATGGAGCTCGACGTTCTATGGTCGCAGCCATTGCATGCAAACAAAATGCCAAAGAATCTGTCACCGAATTCGTCCACCGGTTCCATAAGAACTGGAAGGAGGATGCCGGCAAGACATTAGATGGAGATATGGGTCTCCTCTACACTCAAACTCTCATGGGTAATCTCAGAGATGATACCCAGAGAATTGCTAAACAGGTGATTGATAACTGGCCAACAGTGGTACCTATTGATCTTAATAATAGGCTCCTTGTTAAAAATTCTGCAGGTTGCTTTGACCTGCAGGAATTCTAAATATATGTTAGCTGTTTGTAACAGTCCTTCAGGTCCCCCAGGTAATAATGGTCCTCGCCCTAAACGGACTTAGTATCGTCCTCAACACCCCACACGTACCCCAGGTACTTGTTTCATTTGTGGTGATCCAAATCACTGGCGTAATGAATGCCCTCATAATCCCAGGAACATTGGCAATACTGCTGTGAACCCCCAGCCACGATCTCCAACAAGCAATGCTGTTACCTCTCCTAACAATGCCTGTGATCCACCTCGTCATAAGATTGATTGGCAAAACCAATCAAATGCATGATGTGGCCCAGAGGCATGCTCCATCTCATGTGTTCAGGTTTCAGAAACAGTTGACCATTTGCCCCTAGTGATCCTTAATTTGGAGGATCATAAAACCCCATTCCTTGTGGATACGGGTGCTACAAATTCGACGCTTACAATAGAGTGGTGTTTGTGGTCAATTAAACCTGCTGAGATGCCATCTTTGGGGATTAATGGAGTCCTAACAGAAACGTTTGTCACCCCACCCATTGCTATTTCTTCAAATTCTTCTCCTGCCTCTGTGTTTCATTCTTTTCATGTTCTCCCTACCTGTCCTGTTAATTTGTTAGGCAGAGATTTGCTTTCTTTGCTTGCTGTGTCTATTATCTGCATGCCATCTGGATCTTTACATGTGGATTCTCCATTCTTTTCTCTTGAAGCTGCTCCCAGCACACTTCATCCCCCAACAGCCCCTCCTCTCTCTCCACCTAACATTTCCTCCCATTCCTTCTCTCCTCTTCACTGTGCTTTCCTTTCAGCACCTGATCTCGAATTGTGTGTACATCCGGATGTATGGGCAATTGACGAATATGATGTGGGTTCTATCTCCTGCACCCCATATTCGGCAAAATTAAAAAAATCTGCAACTCCTGTCTATCACAAGCAATATAATCTGTCACCTGCTAAAGTTGAAGGAATACGAGAATTCATTCACCGCTTCCTTGCTACTGGCATTCTGCGTCCCATTGTAAGTTCGTACAACACTCCTGTAAATCCTGTGCCTAAAGGAGATGGATATCGCTTTACTCAGGATTTCAGATCTCTCAATGAAATCATAATTCCTATTTCTCCAATTGTACCTGACCTCCCAACCCTTCTCACCTCCATACCCCCAGACTCCACACATTTTACAGTCATAGACCTAAAAAATGCTTTTTTTTCTGTCCCAGTACATCCAGATACACAACACATTTTGGGCTTTACATTTGAAGGTAGTCAGTTTTGTTGGTCAGTATTACCTATGGGATTTATTGACAGTCCTGCGACTTTCGCACGTGCCCTGCGTGAGACTCTGTTGAGTTACAGTCCGCCGGAAGGCTCCACCTTACTACAGTATGTGGATGACCTCCTCCTTTGTAGCCCCAGCCAAGCTGCATGTCACACTGACTCTGTTGCTCTCCTCAACCATCTACACTCAGAAGGCCACAAGGTGTCCAGAAAAAAGATGCAATTTTGCACCACCTCTGTTGAATATTTGGGTTTCGTTCTCACTCAGGGATCTCTTGTCCTCTCACCGTCCCGCATTCAGAGCCTGCTCCAGCTCAAGCGTCCTGCCTCCAAAACAGACATGTTGTCCTTTCTAGGAATGGTGAATTTTTGTCGTCACTGGATACCAGACTGTTCCTATTATGACTCTGTTCTTCGTGCGTCTGCTGCGCGCACAGCTCCGGACCAAATTGTTTGGTTTCCGGACATGGTGTCTGCCTTTGATACGTTAAAGGAACTGTTGGCTACTGCACCAGCACTGGGGCTACCGAACTATAAACTGCTTTTCCATCTCTACTGTAGGGAGGATGGGCGCACAATGGCAGCTGTTCTTGCACAGGTCCACGGGGGGGCGCTGCGTCCAACTGCATTTTTGTCAAAAGTCATGCCACCTGTTGTTCAGGGAATGCCAAATTGTCTCCGCTCCTTGGCTGCCTGTGCCATGGCTGTGGAAACAGTTCAGTCCTTAACCCTAGGTACTGACACGATTCTCCATACACAACACAATGTCTTGCATGTACTTCGTAACCTTTCTACCCAGCACATTTCTTCCCAACGTTTGTCTGGTTATGAAACTGTACTAACTTCTACCTCTAATTTGTCTGTCAAATACTCTTCTGTCACTTCTGGTTCTTCTGTTGTTCTAAACGCTCTCCTGCGTCTACGCGAAGACCAAGAGGAGCCTCGTGAATTACATGATTGTCTTCCGCTCATTCAACTAACGACCTCTCCTAGATCTGATCTTTCTGACACTCCTCTAGAAGGTCCTGATATTCGTCATATCTTTGTTGATGGCTCCTGTTCTCGTCCTTCTGATTCACAGTATCTGACTGGTTATGCTGTGGTTGAATTGCCTGACATTGTGCATGAATCTGCTTCCATTCCTTCAAATTCTTTGCAAGCTGCGGAACTCTTTGCTTTAACAGCTGCATGTAAACTTTTTAAAGATCTCCCTGTCACCATTTATACTGACTCTCGTTATGCATTTGGTGGTGTGCACTATGGCATCGCCGTGGTTTTACTACGGCTGATGGACGTCCTATTTCTCATTCTGATCTGATTTCTGATCTCCTGTCTGCTATTCTATTGCCTTCTCGTCTTGCTGTTGTTAAATGCAAAGGTCATGATCCTGTTGACTCTTTTGTTTCTCGTGGCAATCACTTTGCTGACGCTAAGTCTAAAGCTGCTGCTCTTTCATCTCCTACCATTTCTCTTGTTCCTCACCCTCCAATTGTCACCTGCTACCTTTCTCCTTTTCTGCTGCCCCAGAAATGGATGCTTAAAGAGCTCCAGGCAGGTGCTACTGAAGCTGATGTTTATCATTGGGCCTCAGAAGGCCTTGTGAAGTCTCAAGAAATTCCGCCTGATGTTAGAATTTATGAGAAAGGAGGGAGAGTGGGCCTACCTGCTGCAGCAGCGCCAATCTTTATTTTTTCTTTTCACAGTCCTGGCCACAGATCTCCCAAACTCACATACAGCGAAATGGCTAAACATTTTTCTGTTTGTAATCTTAAGGCTATGATTAATTCCCAACTTTCTCGTTGCCTTATATGTGCCAGAAATAATACACAGGGCCAAAATTAAAACTCAACACCTACCGCCTGCTAATGGTCCATTCCAGGAACTCCAAATTGATTTTACACACATGCCCACTGCAAAAGATAACCTGAAATACCTTCTGGTAATAGTTGACAAGTTTTCTAGATGGCCTGAAGCCTTCCCTACTGCAAGAGAAAATGCCAGAACTGTTGCCAAAATTCTTTGTAAAGAATTAATACCCAGATATGGATGCCCCATATCTATTGATTCAGATAATGGTCCTGCCTTTACCTCCAAGATCACACAGGAATTGGTAAAATTAATGGCCATTCAATGGAAGTTTCATTGCCCATACCATGCGGAAAGTTCCGGAATCGTGGAACGGCAAAATAGAAATATCAAAAATAAACTTAGAAAAGCTACTGAGGGTACCTTCAAGAACTGGCCGGATTACCTTCCAGCCATTCTTGCAGAAATAAGAATGACCACCCATTCTGTCACTGGCCTCTCCCCCTTTGAAGTTCTCATGGGAAGACCCTTTCCTACCCCATGGATTCTTAAGCAAGGTCCCCTGGTAATGTTACCAGGTGATCTGGATGAATTTAGAGAAGCATATGTTACTCAATTGCTTAAAACATTGCATGATTTCCATAGAACGGTCTCCTGCTCTTTTCCGCCTCTCTCCACAGATCCTACTCACCGTTTTGTTCCAGGAGATCGAGTGCACGCGAAGGCCCTGCATCGTCACAAAACCATTGATCCACCATATGGAGAGCCGACTACCGTCCTTGCTGTGACCAGAACTGCCGTGCTGACTGATGAATCACCTTCCTGGATCCATGCATCAAGGATAAAGAAGGCGCCATTCATCCCTGATGACTTCATTCCTGATCCACCTGTGACCTCAACCCCAGACGTGGAATCGCTGACCCCTGCTTCTAGATGACCTCCTCCTGTGACGTATCCCACTGATGAATCTGGAGTGTGGGCCACAGCAGTTGTAAGCCCCTGCTAATCTGTTGGCTGGTTTCCCAGCTGAAGAATCGTTTTCCACCCAATTTATTTTTTATGCCTATTAACTGTCCTACTCAACCTGAAGAGTAGTACCTTTTTTTCCTCATTTACACGAACTGTTTATTTTTTGATGAACTTTCCTTTTTCACAAAGTAATACATATTGTATTAACTCTGATTTTACACTTGCAGTGTCTATTGCTAGAACTACTACCAAGATGTTTTGCTCTTTTTCCAAGAACTGTTTTATTTGCTCGTCCCCAGTTCTTAATATGCGTTTGAAAAGAGACTTGCATCGACCTAATAACTATGCATATGCTGCTCAGACTATATATGAACTTTCAGGTTTCAACAAGTCCTGCTGGATATGTATGGCCAAACCGACTAGTTCTAAATATGGTATACCGTATGAAGGAGTTGCTTTGAATCTAAGTCTTTTTGATGATGATTTGTTTACATTGCCTACTTTCTCTAAAACTACTAACAATCCAGGTGCCACTTTTATACGTGCTCCCCTCTTACAGGAACATCGTGGTACTGCAGTGATACGAATGAGATTTAACATTACTGGTAGAATGCCTTCACCAGAACCTAACAGAAAGGAACCTCCTTGCCAGGTTATAATGGATCATATGTATGTTCCTAATAATTCTGAGATGAATCTACAAGCCACTTTTCGTGTTTCCTTTCTTTACGGTAATAGTTCTTCTTCCTGGTTCAGCACCCCTTGGCATTCTAAGTTAGTGTCCTCCCCCCTTTGTTCTAACCCAGGTATACCAGATAAATGTGTAAGTTTATGGCAATGGATGGATAAAACTTTCCCTGTAAGTGTTGGCAACGCCAACTCTGCTGATTTCATGTTTGGATGTATTAACGCATCCCAAATTAATGCTACAAATGTTTTGTTTAAAAATACTGTGTGGAATCTAGCATCTTTTGGGAAACTTAACTTACATGATTCCAACAGTCCAAAAGATTGGACCTTGCAAGTGGAAGATGGCACATACTCTAGTATGATAATGGTTGCAACATATTATATTGATGCTTATGCTACCTTGCCCCATAACCCCCTTTTTACTGGTTATGTGGTAAATGGGCATATTTGGTAATACCTAGAACTTATGTTGGTGAATGTGTTTTGGGTCTTATTGGTCCATCTCATACTATTCACCCTTATGTTCCGTCTGGTATGCGCATTGACCTACATAACACTGTACATCGCTCTCGTCGCTCCTCCATATCTGTCAAAACCTCTGAGGCAGAGCGATTTGGTGGAATCTTGCTACCCGCATATGGTGTTGCTCGTTTGTATTCTAAAATGAACCTTTTTGTTGACTTAGTTGATGACATGTTTAATCACACTACACATGCGCTAGCAGTTCTTTCTGCTGAGCAACGTCAGATTAGAGATGCAGTAATTCAGAATCGTATGGCCCTTGATTATTTGTTAATGAAGGAGGGTGGTGTATGTGGTCTTCTTAATTTGACCCATTGTTGTTTTCACATTGATGACATTTCAGGTGAAGTTTCTCAAGATATACATGATATTGAGGAAATTCAAACCCAACTCAGCAAAGTATCAAGTCCCTTAGATGGATTTGATTGGACTTTTGGCTTTAGTTCTATTTTTGGTAGCCTAGGTTCAACTATTTTACATGGTTTAATGTATCTCGTTATGATTATTCTTGTTATTGCCATTTTTTACAAATTGTTGATGCTGTGCCTTGAGAAATGTTGCGTTTCTAACTCCCCTATGATGCCAGCCTATCCTATACTTCCACCCCCACCTACTTTGATTCCTCTTCAACGTTCTCCTCTTATGAGTAATTACTAATCTCTCTTTTTCTTTTTTTTATTTCTACGTATTGGAATGATTTATATGTATAATATGATGACAATGTAACCCCACTTGTAATAGGTTCACTAGTTTAGTTTAGTTTTCTTTTTTTAATTAATGATCACGTGATACATGACCAAAAGACGGATTGAAAGGAAATTGAAATATGGTAGCTAATTCACTGAATACATATTTCTACTCTAGTAATATTTGATAGCTATATAAATATATAGGGCCGTATTGACTGCTCAGCAAATACATAATGTCTTCATGAGGTAATGCTGAGTATGGTCTTTCTCTTGGCTTCCTGTTTTTATTAAGGAGTGCAAATTTTCTATTCAACTCCATTTCCTCTTGAAACTAAGAGAGGCCGGCTGGCCGAGAGGAAGGGAGGGATACACATGGTTATTGTTAATGCATCCTATGGAATATTCCTATTTCTAGAACAGGATATAGCTGTGACGTCAATTTAGGCGTGCCTACTAGGCAAGGACAGGAAATGTTTGTGTAAGTCTAGGTACTGCCCAAAGTAGAAAAAATATGTTCCTATATTACTGACGTATTGGTTTGTAATCCATGAATTTGTGACGCTCCTATTTTTTACAAAACTACTGAATGTATGAAATTTACTCCAGAGTAAAAGGACCACCCAAGACAGCACTTGTGTCCTGGTCTATTATTCTCACTCGAGTTGTTTCCTGTATGATCACTGGGTCTGGTGACAAAGCAGCTATCTCTCATCACTGGACCGTGGCCATTCCTGTGATGCTTGCAGAATACATATCAGTGGCGAGTAACTCTTAAGGCCCGGCTAGTAGCTCAGGACTTGAAATTTTGAGGCCTGTAATAAATATATATATTATTCCACAGTTATGTGTTTGCGTATTCTTTGTGTGTTTCTTGTCTCCCGTAGTCCGACCGGGTCATCAGTAGGCGACTTAAGGTTTTTAGTGTGTGTGTGTGCAGGGCCAGATTAACACAGGGACTGATGGAGCAGCAGCTCCTGACCCATGCTCCAGGATAGGCCCAGAGAAAGGAGAACTATCAGGGTTATTCAAAGAGATCCGAATTGCTGGTGAAAAGTAACGGAACAGTGAAATTCAGCATACGGTTACCTTTCCTGGCCATTCGGCTATTCAGACAGCAGGCAGTTCAGCAAATCCTGGCGAATTGCCTGCACATATGGTGCCTGTTCGAGGGCAGTGAATACCCATAGAGAAGCACTTCTTCGGCTATTCAGAGAACACAAACCAGCAGGGAAAAGTTGCCAAAATGCCCTGCTGTTCGGTGGTTTCATGTGGCAGATTTATTCAGGCGAATCCCATAGACTTCAATGTTAAAAATATTCCTGTTTTAATCCAATATCTAATAAACCGTTTAGTATTTTAAACTGCAGCAAAAAGTCTCTTTATTTTTAGATTTTATAGGATCTTTTAGGCATTTTTCGCTATTTTTTTTGCAAAAAATTTTTTTGGTTTTATTTTTTAATTGTTTTTTTTTTCTGTAACAGCCCTTTTTATTATCATTCATTGTATCATATGTAAATTTCAAACATTTTCGCTCAGTAGTTTCTTTGCAAACAGCGTTTCACTTTTCAAACATTCACGCGTACTGGTTTTTTTTTTCCGTCTCCTTTCGTTGCGGTGTCGGGTTTTTCCGGCGGCTGCTCTCCGCTGTGATCAGCTCCTGCTCGGGTTTCTCCGCGTGTTCGGCGGGGTTAATCCAGATGTTTTTGCGGGTTTCGGTGTGTGTTCACCGGGTTTTGCGGTGAGTGTTCGGCGGGTTTGCAACAGCTTTTCCCTGCACTACGACGGCCCTGTGGTGCTTGCTGAATACACCGCAGGGACGGCGAAATGGGATTGCCAAATCTAACCGAATTGAAGAGAACGAAAAGTCACCGAACGTGCAGTGACTTTTCGATTCTCTTTGAATAACCCTCTATGTTTGCATTGATGGGCATTTGGACCCCTGTATCTCCAACTTCATAGCAGCTACAGGGTCATGTGAGGTATCACTGGAAAGGCCAGAGCATGACCAGGTTTTATGTAACAATTAAAAATAAAATAATAAATATTTATTTTATTTTTTTCTTTCTAACACAGCAATATTTTTCACTTTACAATCAAAGTGATCAATGATGCTGCACTAACTCACCATCTCATTTCTCATGTCACCAACAAGTGTGGAGGCGATGGCACAATCCGTTATTACAAATTGTTACATCGGAAACCTAAGTGCCGCAATGCAGCGAAGAGCTCTGGGGGGGGGGTGGACTTTGGAACCCTGTGTCACTAATTTTTACACCTCCCAAGGTCAAGTGAGGTGTCATTGGACAGGTCAGAGCCTAAATGTGACCATGTAAAATCTAAAAGAAAAGAAAATATTTATTTATTTATTTTTAGTTCCAAAGCGATGGCATTGTCCATTTGTCACGTATAAAATGAGCAATACCACTGCCATTACTCACCTTCTCATTTCTCACGCTGGGCGCAAGGTCAGTGTTTTTATACAAGGTCATATTTTCATAAAACACCATCCTCCAAAATACAAGGGAAATGTTTAATTTTTTTGTTAAAATGTTATATTTTATCAGAAAAAAAACAGTAACAAGTTCCCATTTCAATTTATTAACAATTATTCCCTATAGAATATGTAAGAATTGATGTTCTTACAAATATATAACCACAAAGGGTTGGATGATAAAATTTGAAAAAAATAATTTTACACGCTGTAAATGACTGAAATCTGAATGGAAATGTCCCTACACAGTATCTGCCTGGTTAGATATACCCGTATCTGCCTGGTTAGATATACCCGTATCTGCCTGGTTAGATATACCCGTATCTGCCTGGTTAGATATACCCGTATCTGCCTGGTTAGATAAATTCCAAAAAAGCCACCAAAATCTTCAGCCCCATAGAGAGGTGTGTGTGTGTGTGTGTGTTGATAATTATATATATTTTTAGTAAGAGATTGCTCCTGATTCTTACCTATATCACGAGTTCTCCCCCTGTTCACGCGTTACAGATAATGTGCAGAATATTACAAAGGAGATTGTTAAATGAGATAAAATAATACTGTATTTGAAAAAATATATATATATATAAAAGTATATGTTTCAGCAGCAAACTTTCAAACTCTGCGAGCGAAATGCTTCAAAGGGAAACTCATAGAGTGTTCAATCGTACCAGAAATGTATTTTATCTTCTTGCAACGTGAGCCGCTTTAACCTATGAAAAGGCAGTCAAAATAATGACATTTATTATAAGTTTAGCTGGGAAATAGAGACGCCGATGGAGATTTTGTATAAAACTGAGCTTTCTGCTTTTTGTTTCTTTACTCTGTAACCTGATCTCAGTCATCTCATTACCACCTACACAAAACAGTTGAAAACAACTGAGGACAAGGAGGATAAGCTGAAGGTAGAAAGGTCTGCAGGATTCTGGAATATTCTGAATAAATACAATTAAATCCTTGCAGATAGAAAATAAGCATATAGCAGCAACTGCTAAAAAGCTTCCTTTACCAAAACTGGATTTATTAACCCTTTCACTGCCGAGCCATTTTACCTGTGTGCTGAGCTCATTTTGACCATTTTGTGCTCACCATATTTAAATGCGATTTGAAGTCATGTTTTATTGTAGGATCCAGACATATTATATATCCTTTTTTTACGTCAGACTTGGCAGATTCATAATATATCATTATTATGTGTATATGTCATGTCCTGCCAGAATGGTATAACATAAAATGTAAAAACAAATGTGAATTTCCATTAAAATTTCAATCATGTGTAGCGCTCACTCCCGGAGGAGCCGCTGAAATTGAACCTCGGGTCAGTCTCCCCGCACTAGAAAATAAATATACTCCAGCACCATTGTGGATTTTATAAATTATATAGTTTACTAGAACAAATGGCATATAATGAATAACACGGTATACGTATATATATTTACAGTACTTCGTAATGCGGAAAACGCGCAGCGGAAAAGAAATATGATGCTTCGTAATTCAAGAAACGCGCAGCGGAAAAGAAATACGATGCTTCGTAATTCGAGGAACGCGCAGCGGAAAAGAAAATACAATGCTTCGTAATTCGAGAAACGCGCAGCGGAAAAGAAATGAAGAAAATAAATCTTTAACCCCCTTTTGTGTTTGGGGAGTGAGTCCCGCACAGGTTATGTCCCAGAATGTACGTGTGTGTGTGTTATGGTACCCGGGTACAATATTCAACTGGCCAGTGAATTGCTTATGAGGTATCTTCGACTAGTCAAGTTGGGGCCCTGTGGGTTTTGGAAACAAACAGCAGCGTGCTTTATTTTCACAACGGCCTGGAAGGCCTCTCACCCATCCACCAGATACTTGATGCTCCGCTCGACCCAGGACGTCTCTCCGCTCGATGTTGACTGGGGTTCTCCTGGCTACTGGATCCGCTGTCTGGCTTTCTGTGGCTGCCGCAAGATATCCAGTTCACCGCCTGCTCTCCCTGTCCAATCGATCTGCGGTACTCCTCACTCAGGGTCTTCCGGCTTCCTCAATATCAGCGCGGGTAGTTCTGTGAATCACTGGGTCTTCCTCTGGTAAGGCTGAACAATCCGGTCTTTAGCTCTGTCAGGCTCCAGCTGCGCTCCGGCCTAGTCGCTGTCTCGTTCTGCTGCTCTGCGTCTTGCTCCTCTCACTCCCTGGCGCGCTCTGCCAGCTCTCTCCACGAGGCTCAGGATGTAAGTCTCTGTGTCCCACCCACTTCCTGTGTCCGCTCCCAGAGCATGCCGGGAAATGTAGTCCCAATGTTCAATGTCTCTCATCGCGCTGGTAAAAATAGGTACTGCCACGACAGGGAATTAAACCCAGCGCTACACATGTTTCCAACGTTCTCGCTGTTTAGTACTATGTTACGCAAATATAAAGCTTTATTACAAAAAAATTGTGATTTTTTCCCCCCCACTTTTTATCATCTGAGCCTTTGCGATTATACTGTATATTCTATGGGGTACTCTTATTAAAAAAAATATATATTAGAAATAGGAATCTATTACTATTTTTCTGAGAAAATACGCGATTTTAGCTATAACTGAAAAAATTTAATTTTTCATTAATGCAGCGTCATTGTTCACATTATAATGGAAACGTGAACAATAGCACTGCATTAAAAAATAAAAATGTCTTTTTTTTCTTTTAGTTATTTAAACACCTGGTCATGTTTGGTATCATTGGAAAGGTCATGCTCTGGCCTTTCCAATGATACCAAAAATGACCCTCTTGCTTGTCAATGATCGGGAGATAAGGGGGTCCAAAAGACACCCCTAGCTGCACCATTTTATAACGAACGTTATAGAGCTCGCACTGGAATAGCGTAGTTAGGATCGTAGAGAGCAGATCTTTCTGACAAACATTCACAACATAAATAGTATTCAAGAGCCTGATTTCCAAAGCCCGGGAGTAGGTAGACAATCTTGAGTAGCACTGAAGCTCAATTGGTTTCGTGACCGAAAGACAGCTTAGCGTCGATACAGTCAGACAATGAGATACAATATAACAATTCTTGGAATCGAAGACTGGACTAAGACTCATACGTATACGCATGCAGATTTTCACATTTGTTTGTACGTAATGGTTTGTCACGGCATACGAATTGTGCAGGCTGCAGGGCAGTTACATCAGAGAAAAACCTGACATTCGTAATCAGACCTGATCGTGCAGATACCAGATAGTGAGTATCATATGCAGAGCTCACAGCGTGATAGATAGACCCACAATAAGGTGCCTTGTGATGAGGATTTAGGATGGAATGGGTAGCTATCAGAGGCCAGGAGCGTGAGATGGATTGTTCAAGGATTCCGTACAAACAACACCAAAGGAGAAAAAACAGAGAATAGTCAAAGTGTAAAGCTGGGTCAAAATACGTAAATCAGGGTCCTCAGACAGAAATGGGTTGGCAACAAAGTAGCAATGAGCGTAATGAACAACAGGCGATGCGGGAACTAGACTCCACGTCAGGCGACGAGGCAACTCCTCGCACCCTGCTTTAAACCCGGCGGCTCCTCGTAACCTCACAAGGCCCAGCCCCCTCAGACGCCGATCGGCCATCATGGGATGCTGGCACTCGACCAGCCAGTGGCACAGAACCATGCCCCGACCCCCCCAGGGAGCGCAACAGGGCTGAGGACGTAACACCATTGGGCAGATAGGGGTTAATACCTTAACTGACGTCATGAGCAATGATGTCAGTGGGCAGGGGGTGGCCCCGGATGCTTGGCTGACATCCAAGATGTCAGCCACTTCTGGGAGAAGTCCGCAGTCCGTCGCCGGATCGTGGACTGGCTCCTAAGAGGTTAAAGTGAGGCATCGTTGGAAAGGACAGACTTTGCCACAAGTGTTTTCAATGTGATTTTTTCAGAACATTCCAGAATGAAATGCTCAGGAGATTTTTAAGAAACATCTTGCCCAATGTTTCCACCATACAGAATGATTCCAATTTTTTTTGAGGTCACAGTTCGATGCGTGACATTCCTGGGGTACTCCTATGTAACAACCCCTCCCTTCCTCTCTAAGATTCCAATAAAAATGTTATGCGCAAGCTCTAAGCGCAGAGATCATAACCTAATTCTGTGTGTGTGTGTCTCATTTCTTAAAGACTGACATACATGTTTATGTTGGATTCCACACCTAGGGCTATATTACAAAGTTGGTGCTAACTTAACCAGAGCTGTTGTTAACTTAACAGCTCCATAGGCTATAATGGCTCTGGTATCTTTACAACAGCTCTGGTTAAGTTAACACCAACTATGTAATACAGCCCTTAAAAAACATGATGATATATCCCAAAACTTGCATCATTGGAAAGCTCTGACAATGTGTCTTGTGGGTGTGGGTCTTGTAGCAATAGATGTAAGGGGATCTTAAAGGATCTAACCAGCTGGTCTAAATAACGAGCTACCTGGGAAGTTTGTTATTCTCGCACTGAGCCATTATTAAAAGGGATGATAGCTAAGGCTAGGGTCATACTAACGCATTTTTCACGTTGTCCGTGAAAATGTGCGTTCGAAGAATGGACGTATTTTTTCACGGAATACGCGATAGCGGTCATACTATGCGCAGTTTCATCCGTGATTTTGTACGGATCATCAATAAAACACTTCTTGCATCTGGACGTTATGTTGGCCGGACATTAGCAGCGTCTGATGTCTCCAATTCACGCACACACGCCGCTAGCGGACGCAGCGCACTCTGTACGTCAGTACTAGTGGTTTAACGTTCTCGAAAAAATGCGTTCATTTTCCACTTGCGTTGCACGGCCGACTTTTGTGCGACCGTACTTCGTATATTGGCCGTCATTGCCCGGCATCTGCTGCTAGCACGGCCGTGATTAAGTGCGCCAGAACGCGCGTTCGCACTGCCTCAGTCTGACCCTAGCCTAAGCCGGCAATCAACCGCCCGTCAATTGACTGATAGTCACATAGGAACCTCGACCCGATGTCGATACATCTGTTCCAGCTGCCACAATAAGAAATCAACTCTTTAACCACAGGCGGTTTTATGATTGTCCGTCCGAATGTAACCGCTGCTGTTTTTCCGTTTCTGTGCTATTTGTGTTTAGGTCAGATTTTTCTCTTACTCGTTTATGGAACCCACACATATTATATACTGGTTTTCTCGCCATTAAATGGACTTTCTACAGATACCATTATTTCCATCATATCATATAAGTTACTATAAAAAAACCTTTTTCAAAATTGAATCCCCAAAATCTACAACCGCCAAAAAAGACCCCAGCTAAATAGTTAGGAAATTTTGTCCTGAAATTAGAAATACCCAATTTATACATGTTTTTGCTTTTTAACCCCTTCAGCTTTTTTTGGGAGGGTGCGGCGGTCAGTTTGTCGGCTCGTCGCCTGTCTTTGGCGGTGTGCGGTGGGCTTCGGCAACTTCTTGTTTGGCATTCTTCGGGGACCCTGCAGTGAATAGTGAACTCAAAGCAGGGTCGGCAAATTGAAATCGTGAAGTGCACCAAAGTGTGCCGAACAAAAGAACACTGAATGCTCTCTGAATAACCCTCATAGATTTGAGGACCTCAAAACCCATCTTGGTGATGAAGTCCCAAATCTCCAGGAGGTCCACAAGTGGTTTAGCAGATTCAAGTCTGACATCTATGATGTACCAAGAGAGGGAGGCGCCTCCCGCATGTCCACAGATGAGACCAAGATGGCCAAGGTGAAGGAATTTCTGGATTGGGAACCTCATCATGTTCTCAGAAAGTTTGTGGAAGAGTCGACATTCCAAAAACAATCATGCTGAGGATTCTTCATGAAGAGTTGGACTTCACCAAGAAGTGCGCCAGTTGGGTTTCATGTTTGTTGAACGAAGAACAAAAAAACTGCTTGAGTTGGGTTTCCAAAAGGTTCCTCATCACCTTGGCCGATGGAAAGTCTGCTGCCTTCAAGACAATCATCACTGAAGATGAAGCTACGTTGATAGAAGACGATTCTGGGGTGTTTTGAGAAGTAGGTGCAACGTTTGAAAAAATTAGTGGAGTTTGGTGACGATTATGCTGAGAAATGCTGAATAGACAAGATTTCCTTGGATGAAGACGTTGAGCCATTGAGTGTAACCTGACATTTGATCTCCGCTCCGACACTGCTCACACAAAAAGCATTTATTGTGTTATGTTGTGCGGCGTGAAAAACTCAGCTTCCTCCAACTTAAACACACATTCCAGCGGGGAATTGTTTTTTTTTACTGTTTTTCGGATCCAGTGTTTTCCCGCAGGAAATGTGAAGATGACCTTACGCGTCTGAACAGATTTCCCAGTGAACTTCCTCCATGTTAAACGCACTTACTCATTATTCTAATGTTTAATAAAACCTGATAGCGGCTTTGTTACAGCATTATACGGTACACTAATTGCTTCCAATTAATGCTTTCCCGCTTAATTACAAACAGTGTTGCCATCTGTAAATACTAAAAAAAAAAGTATAAAGCGACGATAAAGCAAACCGCACCAATGTGTGAAACAGAAACGCTGTATTTATTAAGCGCGGCAATCCTTAAAGGGACACTAATAAGAAGCAGGGTTCCCTTTTGCACCCTTAAATAATTGGGCGGATCCTGCTGACAGACTCTGAATAACTATTTATTTATTACTTTTTTGGAGGACTTTACTCCCCTTTTATCCCTCGCCGCGCGCTGCTCCTCCTCCTCTTCGGCTCAGGGTCTCCCAATCCCTGAATCTTTTCCACACAATTTGCAACTATACAAATTGTGCAGCGCTACGGGACTCACACACTTTAAGTACCCAAGTCTTGTAGCGCCTGTGCAGAGCAATGGGTCGCAGCATACATGCGTTTTTGCTGTGAATATTAACCCCTTAAGGATCACTGACGTACATAGTACATCCTGGGGAAAATTCCCCTTAAGGACAAAGGGCGTACTATGTATGTCATGGTCCTTTAATCCACCCTCCCTCCCTATACTCACTCTCTGGCAGGGGTCCCACGCTAGATTGACTTCCTTGAAGTCAGCCCGACGGTTTTATGGGCCCCGGCCGTTGCCATGATGTCATCGCTGTGCGCAATCACTAGGGTTGTGCATGACTTTTTTTTCTTTCGTTTTTTTTTTTGGTGTATTTTTTTCGTTTCGGATCATTTCGGACAGTTTTTCTTTTGGTTCAGATCATTTCGATTTGGTGAATCGAATCGATTCAGTGATTCAGAACGATTCGGATCGATTTGGCGATTCGGATCATTTCGACGATTCATATCATTTTGGCGATTCCGTTCATTTCAACGATCCAGCTCATTACGACGATCCGGCTGATTTCGGGTGATTCGGTTCAGTTGGTTTTTCACTTTTTTATGAGTTATTTAGTTTTCTATTGCTTATTTAAGAATGGCAAGTAGATTACTACCAATAAACAAGGCTTTTAAACCATGGGTTTCAATGCAGTATATGAATCCACACACTGCTGGGAAGCATCTCTCTGCGGTATAATTAATGCAGCATATGAATCCACACACTGCTGGGAAGCACCTCTCTGCAGTATAATTAATGCAGCATATGAATCCACACACTGCTGGGAAGCACCTCTCTGCAGTATAATTAATGCAGCATATGAATCCACACACTGCTGGGAAGCGCCTCTCTGCAGTATAATTAATGCAGAATATGAATCCACACACTGCTGGGAAGCGCCTCTCTGCAGTATAATTAATGCAGCATATGAATCCACACACTGCTGGGAAGCACCTCTCTGCAGTATAATTAATGCAGCATATGAATCCACACACTGCTGGGAAGCACCTCTCTGCAGTATAATTAGTGCAGCATATGAATCCACACACTGCTGGGAAGCCCCTCTCTGCAGTATAATTAATGCAGCATATGAATCCACACACTGCTGGGAAGCGCCTCTCTGCAGTATAATTAATGCAGCATATGAATCCACACACTGCTGGGAAGCGCCTCTCTGCGGTATAATTAATGCAGCATATGAATCCACACCCTGCTGGGAAGCGTCTCTCTGCAGTATAATTAGTGCAGTATATGAATCCACACACTGCTGGGAAGCACCTCTCTGCAGTATAATTAATGCAGCATATGAATCCACACACTGCTGGGAAGCACCTCTCTGCAGTATAATTAATGCAGCATATGAATCCACACACTGCTGGGAAGCGCCTCACTGCAGTATAATTAATGCAGCATATGAATCCACACACTGCTGGGAAGCACCTCTCTGCAGTATAATTAATGCAGCATATGAATCCACACACTGCTGGGAAGCAGCTCTCTGCGGTATAATTAACGCAGCATATGAATCCACACACTGCTGGGAAGCACCTCTCTGCAGTATAATTAATGCAGCATATGAATCCACACACTGCTGGAAGCAGCTCTCTGCGGTATAATTAATGCAGCATATGAATCCACACACTGCTGGAAGCACCTCTCTGCAGTATAATTAATGCAGCATATGAATCCACACACTGCTGGGAAGCACCTGTCTGCAGTATAATTAATGCAGCATATGAATCCACACACTGCTGGGAAGCGCCTCTCTGCAGTATAATTAATGCAGCATATGAATCCACACACTGCTGGGAAGTGCCTCTCTGCAGTATAATTAATGCAGCATATGAATCCACACACTGCTGGGAAGCGCCTCTCTGCAGTATAATTAGTGCAGGATATGAATCCACCACTGCTGGGAAGCACCTCTCTGCAGTATAATTAATGCAGCAATATGAATCCACACATTGCTGGGAAGTGCCTCTCTGCAGTATAATTAATGCAGCATATGAATCCACACACTGCTGGGAAGCGCCTCTCTGCAGTATAATTAGTGCAGGATATGAATCCACACACTGCTGGGAAGCACCTCTCTGCAGTATATTTAATGCAGCATATGAATCCACACACTGCTGGGAAGCGCCTCTCTGCGGTATAATTAATGCAGCAAATGAATCCACACACTGCTGGGAAGCGCCTCTCTGAAGTATAATTAATGCAGCATATGAATCCACACACTGCTGGGAAGCGCCTCTCTGCATATAATTAATGCAGCATATGAATCCACACACTGCTGGGAAGCACCTCTCTGCGGTATAATTAATGCAGCATATGAATACACAACACTGCTGGGAAGCGCCTCTCTGCGGTATAATTAATGCAGCAATGAATCCACACACTGCTGGGAAGCGCCTCTCTGCAGTATAATTAATGCAGCATATGAATCCCCACACTGCTGGGAAGCGCCTCTCTGCAGTTATATTAATGCAGCATATGAATCCCCACACTGCTGGGAAGCGCCTCTCTGCAGTATAATTAATACAGCATATGAATCCACACACTGCTGGGAAGCAGCTCTCTGCAGTATAATTAATGCAGCAAATGAATCCACACACTGCTGGGAAGCGCCTCTCTGCGGCATAATTAATGCAGAATATGAATCCACACACTGAGGGAAGCGCCTCTCTGTAGTATAATTAATACAGCATATGAATCCACACACTGCTGGGAAGCAGCTCTCTGCGGTAAATAATGCAGCAAATGAATCACACACTGCTGGGAAGCGCCTCTCTGCGGTAATAATTAATGCAGAATATGATCCACACACTGAGGGAACGCCTCTCTGCAGTATAATTAATGCAGAATATGAATCCACACACTGAGGGAAGCGCCTCTCTGCAGTATAATTAATACAGCATATGAATCCACAACTGCTGGGAAGCGTCTCTCTGCAGTATAATTAATTCAGCATAGTGTAGCGCTGTGTTAAAAATCTTGCTGTGGCAGTACCTATTTTTGGCCACAAGATGGAGACTATCGTGATCAGAGATACTGGACATTGGGACTACAATGCCCGGCATGCTTTGCAAGAAGACAGGAAGTGGGTGGGGACTGGACACTTACATCCTCTGCCTCGTGGAGAAAGTTCCAGAGCGCGCCAGGGAACAGGAGAAAGCAGACGCACTGAGGAGATCGCGAGAGAACATAGGCCAAAGCCCGAGGGAGACCTGTTATTCCTGTTTGGGTCACTCAACCTGAGGAGAAGGAGACTTGTCAGAGCCCAGACATTGCTACAGACCGGCGGAATCGAACGGAGAGCAGGCGGTGAGCTGGACAAGCTGCATGAAGTCAGACAACGGATCCGGCCGCTAGTATCCCCAGTCAAAATCCGGAGGAGAGACGTCCTGGGTCAGCGGAGCCTAAAGCCTGCGTCGGATGGGTGAGAGGCCTCCAAGGCTGTTTGTGATTAAAGGTCAAGCTACTGCTTTCTCTTTAAAGTCCACAGGGCCCCAACTGACTAGTCGAAGACTTTCCTTCATGTAAATTCACTGGCCAGTTGAACAGTACCCGGGTACCACACATATACATATACACCTTCTTTACATTCTGGGACTTAACCTGTGCAGGACTCAATTTGTTACGAATCGGAACAGGGGTTAAAGATAAAGATACGTTCCGAATATATTTTTCCTCTTTTTCCGTTGCGCGTTTACCGTAATACGAAGGGATTGTATATTTGGGGTTTTGCTACGTGTCCCCTTTTCTGAACTATCGGGAAATTGCATTGCTTTTATGTTCGGTTGCGAATATTTTATTTTCCGAAATACGAAGCCTCGTGTTTCGTTTCTTTTCCGCTACGCGTTTTACCGTGATACGAAAATACTGTAATAATACTTGTGAATACCGTGTTCGACATCTGCTCAAAATTTTAGTAAACTATTAAATGATAAAAACTCACAACTGTGTTGGAGTATATTTATTCCCTAGTGCGGGGAGACTGACCCCTGGTTCATTTTCAGCGGCTCCTCCGGGAGTGAGCGCTACACGTGGGGGCTCGTCCGGGATTCAGTCTCTGGAAAAACCGCATCTAAAGGGTTAAATATGGATCCAGACACTGTTGCCGAGTGGTGTGGGGAGCACAGTAGCCAGTCAGAATGTTGTATAGTTATGGATATTCCAGCAGACACTTGGGCTGAAGATCAGATTCGCCAGGCCGTTGCCACGCTAGCACCAGATCATCGGGGGTTAATACTGGACATTGAAAAAAAAACAGATACTTCTCACATGTATGTTCTTCTCGAATGGAGAAAGGGTGTTCCGCCATGTTTTCAGGGCACGAGCGTGAAACTGGCCGAAGAGGTGGAAGTCCAACTAATTAAGCCAAGTACGCCACGTGGCGAATCCGCAAGTGTTTCCGTGCCTAGTCCGTTGGCCATGATAGGGCCTGAATTTATCGTGGCTATTGGAGATCTACTGGCTAAATGTCAGAAAACAAGCCCTCCTCACACTAACTTCGGTTATCGACGGTTAAGAAATTTTACAGGAAACGTACCAACTCCGGCGGGAGAAGAAACGTTTGAAGAATGGGTGGAACAGGCGATGCAGGCTCTGGATGAGTGGGATGTCCCTGAGGCCCAGAAAAAGCAAAGGATCACCGAGAGCTTAAAGGGACCTGCGTCAGAAGCGGTGAGAAACCTAAAACTGAGTAGAAAAGATTGTACTGCTTTGGATTATTTAAACGTTCTTGAAGAAGTTTTTGGGCGAACTGAAAAGGCGGCCGAATTGGTATATCAGTACGAACACACCTATCAGAGAAGAGGTGAAAGGATGACCGAGTACATGAGGCGCCTGGATAAGATTCTACACCAGATACTCCTGAAGAAAGGGGCCGAACCGGCCGAAGTAGATAAGATCCGAATAAAACAGATCCTGAGGGGCTCTCAACCTCTAGATCCAGTGATGATGCAGCTGAGAAGCAGAGCAGGTAACCAAGAGTTAAAGTACCTGGAACTGATCCGAGTTGTACGAGAGGAAGAGGCTTTACTAGAAGAGAAATCTTTCAGGCGGGGGGAAAGGGCTTATGCACAACCTGTGAGACATAATGACGGCCTGCAACCTGAAAGCGACTCTCTAGATACCTATGGATCTGACGAGGACGAACAAGAACATCTAGTTGTTTTAAATCTACAGAGAAGGCTGCCAAAGAGTCGAACCTCCCTGAATGGGGTGAATTGTCCAAAACCGTCAAGAAAGTTCAGGAAGCTCAAGTTGAATTGCAACAAGCGCATGCGGAACTGTGCCGGGTATTGATGAAGGTGACAGAGATGCAGGCAGAAATGCAGAAATTCCTCACAGGTATGCAGACGACGGGAGTTGCTGTGGCGTCTGGTCCAAATCCTTTAACCAAATCTCAACAAGCAACTACGTCTCCGCTCTCTAAGAAGAGATGTTTCGGGTGTGGAGAAATGGGCCATTTCCGCGCACAGTGCAAAGGCCGAAAGCCTGAGAAGGATAGAGTCAAGGGACTGTTGGAAGCCCTGGAAGGACTGTTATCTACCTCACCGGCGGGAAACGCCAGAGGGCACCAGTAAAGGAGCAACCTGAGTGCCCGAGGGTTGAACCCCGCTCCAGAAACCAAGTAAAGACTAAGAGGGCGAGAAGGCCCAAAGCCGAGCCAACTGTAGAGCCTGCCAGGACTGAAAGAGTCACTCCCTTAGCATCCGGGTCTACGTCGGGGGGAGGCAATGCACGCCAAAAACCTGCACGGGCCAAGAAAAAGGCCAGGGTACAGCAAACTGGGTCTAAGCGTCCGGATACCGCCACAAAATTTCCCGACCAACTGATAGGTCCTTCTCCTATTGTGCCAATCCAAGTGGAAGGAGTCTACACCAAAGCCCTGTTGGATTCAGGGGCTCAAGTGACATTAATCTACAGAGACTTCTATGAGAAACACTTAAAGCACATTCCTTTGCAAGAATTGAAGGATTTGGAAATATGGGGTATCGGCACTGAGAAACTCCCTTATGACGGGTACCTGCAGGTGAAGTTGGAGATCGGATCTGAAGTCATCGGGCAGTCTGGGGGTTGTGATGCATTGGCTATTGTGTGTCCTCGACCCTCGGGTGCGAACAGAAGCTCCCTGATAGTGGGGACGAATACTGACCTAGTGCGGCGTCTCCTGACGCCTATCGTGTTGGAAGAAGGTTCAACTCAAGGAGTACACCCAATGTTACGTCCGGTCTATCAGAGGATGGTCGAAGAACGAAAGGCACCTGCCGGGGTGGGAAGACTGTGGAGACTGGGTGGAACAGAGAAGGTTCTGCAAGCAGGAGAAGTAGCGAGTTTCGGGCTTCAGTCAAGTTGAATGGATCGCAACCAGGCCCCTATGTGGTGCTGGGAACCGATTTTGATCATGGGAGTGAAACCGGAGTCGAAGTAATTCCTGAGATAATCTTCACCAAGGCTCTGAAGAGAACACGAGGAAGAGTCTCGGTCAGCGCATGCAATGTGACGGATTCTCCAGTAGTTCTTAAAGCACGAATGCCTATCGGGCAAGTAGAGTCTGCTACACCCCTCTCTACCGATTCAGGAGGGGGAGTGGGTAAAGAGATTCCAGATGAAAGATTCTACCCCAAGGACGCTCCCATTTCACCTGAGTGGAAGAAACGTCTTCAGTCTCAAGTCCTAAAGTGGAAGGAATTGTTCTCAAAAGATGAGTTCGATGTGGGCCTAGCTAAGAGTACTGAGCACCACATTCGGTTACAAGAAGATAAGCCGTTTCGAGAAAGATCAAGGCGAGTTCCGCTAGGAGACTTAGATGATCTACGAGAGCAGCTGAACGAATTGCAAAGAACCAAGGTGATTCAAGAGTCCAGGAGTCCATACGCATCTCCTATAGTGTTGGTCCGGAAGAAAAATGGTTCTGTCCGCTTATGCATAGACTACCGCACATTGAACCGGAGAACCATCCCCGATCAATATGCCACTCCTCGGATAGAAGATGCCCTACAGTGTTTGTCTGGAGCAAAGTGGTTTAGTGTACTAGACCTGCGAAGCGGGTATCACCAGATACCAATGCATCCTGAAGACAAGGAGAAAACTGCGTTCATCTGTCCACTGGGGTTCTTTGAATTCAACAGGATGCCTCAAGGCCTTACGGGGGCTCCAGCCACGTTCCAACGGTTGATGGAGAAGACAGTCGGGGATATGAATCTAATCGAAGTATTAGTGTACCTGGATGACATAATTGTGTTTGGGAAGACTCTGGAAGAACATGAGCAACGTTTGGAGAAGGTCTTGAAGAGGCTCCATGAAGAGGGGCTGAAACTGTCTCTAGAGAAATGCCAATTCTGTCTACCGTCTGTTACGTATTTGGGACATGTGGTCTCAGCAGAAGGTGTTTCGACAGACCCTCGGAAGTTGGAGGCCGTAGCTTCTTGGCCTAGACCCCGAAACGTCACTGAGCTTAGATCTTTCTTGGGATTCTGTTCATACTATCGAAGATTTGTGGGAGGATTCGCGAAAATAGCTCAACCACTGAACAAACTCCTGCAGAAGGAAACCACAGAAGAAGGCTGCAAGGTCTCTGATAGAAACCCGTCAGCTCCGGGGCCAAGGAAAGCTCGAGAGTCTATACAAGGTGAATGGACCAGTCAATGTGAAGGAGCTTTCGTAAAGTTGAAAGAGAGCCTAACCCGAGCTCCTGTTTTGGCCTATGCGGACCCTCACAAGCCGTATGAACTACATGTGGATGCCAGCCGAGAAGGTCTGGGAGGAGTCCTATATCAGGAGTATGGTGGTTTGCTGAGGCCTGTGGCGTACGTGAGCCGGAGCCTTACGCCTTCAGAGAAGAACTATCCTACTCACAAGCTGGAGTTCCTAGCCTTGAAGTGGGCAGTGGTGGACAAGTTGAAAGACTATCTGTATGGAGCTGAGTTCGTGATCAAGACGGATAACAATCCTCTTACCTACATCCTTACTACCGCAAAACTGGACGCAACGGGACATCGGTGGTTGGCCGCTCTGTCAGGGTTTCGGTTCAGCCTGAAGTATCGCCCTGGGTGTGAATAATCGAGATGCTGATGCGTTATCGAGAAGACCCTACACTACAGAATGGACTCAGTTGACTCCAGACGGGGTGCAAGCTTTGTGTCAAGGAACAGAGCGCCGGGTCAAAGGAGGGATTGAAGCAGAGGCCATAGGAGTTATGGCTGCGGCTGTTCCTGAGTTCTACTGTAACCCTACGCAGTTAAGGGATGAAAGTTTACCTACCTTTTCGAGACAGGACCTGAAAGCGGATCAGGCCAGAGACCCTTTAATTGCCTTGACCATAAAGGCCCTGTCTGCAAACCAGCGAGAGATTTTGTTAACCAACTCCCCGAGTGGAGCCAGATTGGTCTACAAAGAGTGGGAGCGGTTAAAGATGTTGGATGGGGTGGTCTACCGAAGGGGCCCCTCAACCAACTCTGAAGAGATTCAACAGTTATTCCTCCCTACTAAACATAGGGAGAGTGTGCTGCGATCACTACATGATGAGCATGGACATTTGGGTGCAGAGAGAACTTTTAAGCTGGTGCGAGATAGGTTCTATTGGCCTTGTATGAGGGCTGAAGTAGAAAGTTATTGTCATTCCTGTCTGAGGTGTATTCAGAGAAAGACTCTACCGACCCGAACTGCTCCAATGAGCCATCTGCAGAGCCAGGGACCCATGGATTTGGTGTGCATTGACTTCTTGTGCTTAGAGCCGGATGCTAGTGGGCAAGGGAACATTCTAATAGTGACTGATCATTTCACTCGTTACGCCCAAGCTTTTTCCACGAAAGATCAACGCGCTCCGACTGTAGCCAAGGTGTTGATGGAAAAGTTCTTTGTTCACTACGGACTGCCAAGGAGGATACACTCTGATCAGGGTAGAGACTTTGAAAGCAGACTGGTGGGGCAGTTGTTAGAGCTGTTGGGAATCCAAAAGACCCGAACCACACCATATCACCCTCAAGGTGATGCTCAGCCTGAAAGGTTTAATCGCACACTGCTAAACATGCTGGGGACCTTGTCGAATGTGGAGAAGCAGAGTTGGAGTCGTCACATAGCTACTCTGGTGCATGCATATAACAGTACGGAGAGCGATGCAACTGGATATTCACCGTACCGTCTTATGTTCGGAAGGGAGGCTCGACTGCCGGTTGATTTGGCATTTGGGTTATCCCTAGACCAGACATCAGTAGCTTCCCATAGAAACTACGTGGATAGACTTCGAAAGAATCTGGCTTCTGCGTTTGAACAGGCCCGTTTGACCTCGGGAAACAGGGAGCAAAGAAACAAAAGGAACTATGACCTGAAAGTTCGAATACAAGATCTACAACCCGGTGATAGGGTTCTATTGAAGAACTTGGGTGCTGCTGCGAGACACAAGTTGGCGGATAGGTGGAGTTCCCAGGTTTACATTGTCTGCAAACAACTGCCGGGTTTACCAGTGTATCAGATTCGCCCGGATGGAAAGAACTGGCACCGAAATCATTTGTTACCTTTGAGAGAGGCTGTAAGGATGCCAGTTGGGGACGAATTGCCTCGGCCAAATCCGCCTGTTCCATGTTTGCCTCCTGTTACTCGGTCTCAACAGACCCGGGTTGCCGAAGAGAGCGAAAGAGACAGTGAAGAAGAGAGTTATTGTCTAGATTGGATGCGCTCGCCGGAGCCTGAAGAGGTTGTCGTTGTCCCTGAACGGTGGGAGAGTAACTTGAGGCATGAAGCTCCTGAATTCTTGTTGGAAGTCCCTGAGACTGTTGATATCCCTGAGCCTCTTGAATTTCAGTTGGAAGTCCCTGAGGCTGTGGGGATCCGGTAGCTCCGGAGGCTTATTCAGGTGATTATAGTTCTATGCCTTCACTGGAGGGATCATACTCTGAAGAAACGTCTGCTCCAGTGATAGAGAGAAGAATTGAGCCAACGCCTATAGTACTTCCACCTGAAGAGGAACTGATTGAGCCAGAACCAAAACGCTCTGTTCGACCGCCCCAACGACTCACCTACGACTCACCAGGACATAGCACTGAAGAGGCCATCACCACGGTGCGGAGGTTGCCCGAAGTGTCTGCTATGCTAGCTGAGGTAGCCCAAAATATGAGTCAACTTGAGGAAGTGTTCCTAGCCCACTGCCTGTATGCTGCTGAACCTGTACATGTTATGTAAACTGTATTCAAATATTGTGGAAATGTAATGTAACTGTTGTACCTCCTTGGAGAGACCCAAGAGTTCTAGGAGGGGGAGAGTGTAGCGCTGTGTTAAAAATCTTGCTGTGGCAGTACCTATTTTTGGCCACAAGATGGAGACTATCGTGATCAGAGATACTGGACATTGGGACTACAATGCCCGGCATGCTTTGCAAGAAGACAGGAAGTGGGTGGGGACTGGACACTTACATCCTCTGCCTCGTGGAGAAAGAGCGCGCCAGGGAACAGGAGAAAGCAGACGCACTGAGGAGATCGCGAGAGAACATAGGCCAAAGCCCGAGGGAGACCTGTTATTCCTGTTTGGGTCACTCAACCTGAGGAGAAGGAGACTTGTCAGAGCCCAGACATTGCTTGCAGACCGGCGGAATCGAACGGAGAGCAGGCGGTGAGCTGGACAAGCTGCATGAAGTCAGACAACGGATCCGGCCGCTAGTATCCCCAGTCAAAATCCGGAGGAGAGACGTCCTGGGTCAGCGGAGCCTAAAGCCTGCGTCGGATGGGTGAGAGGCCTCCAAGGCTGTTTGTGATTAAAGGTCAAGCTACTGCTTTCTCTTTAAAGTCCACAGGGCCCCAACTGACTAGTCGAAGACTTTCCTTCATGTAAATTCACTGGCCAGTTGAACAGTACCCGGGTACCACACATATACATATACACCTTCTTTACATTCTGGGACTTAACCTGTGCAGGACTCAATTTGTTACGAATCGGAACAGGGGTTAAAGATAAAGATATGTTCCGAATATATTTTTCCTCTTTTTCCGTTGCGCGTTTACCGTAATACGAAGGGATTGTATATTTGGGGTTTTGCTGCGTGTCCCCTTTTCTGAACTATCGGGAAATTGCATTGCTTTTATGTTCGGTTGCGAATATTTTATTTTCCGAAATACGAAGCCTCGTGTTTCGTTTCTTTTCCGCTACGCGTTTTACCGTGATACGAAAATACTGTAATAATACTTGTGAATACCGTGTCTCGACATCTGCTCAAATATTTTAGTAAACTATTTAAATGATAAAAACTCACAACTGTGTTGGAGTATATTTATTCCCTAGTGCGGGGAGACTGACCCGTGGTTCATTTTCAGCGGCTCCTCCGGGAGTGAGCGCTACAATACGATTCCACACACTGCTGGGAAGCGCCTCTCTGCGGTATAATTAATACAGCATATGAATCCACACACTGCTGGGAAGCTCCTCTCTGCCGTATAATTAAGGCAGCATATGAATCCGTACAATGCGGGGAAGCGCCTCTCTGCAGTATAATTAATGCAGCATATGAATCCACACACTGCTGGGAAGAGTCTCTCTGCAGTATAATTAATGCAGCATATGAATCCACACACTGCTGGGAAGCGCCTCTCTGCAGTATATTTAATGCAGCATATGAATCCACACACTGCGGGAAGCTCCTCTCTGCGTATAATTAATACAGCATATGAATCCACACACTGCTGGGAAGCGCCTCTCTGCTGCAGTATAATTAATGCAGCATATGAATACACACACTGCGGGAAGCGCCCTCTGCGGTATAATTAATGCAGCATAAGAATCCACACACTGCTGGGAAGCACCTCTCTGCGGTATAATTAATGCAGCATATGAATCCACACACTGCTGGGAAGCGCCTCTCTGCAGTATAATTAATGCAGCATATGAATCCACACACTGCTGGGAATCACCTCTCTGCGGTATAATTAATGCAGCATATGAATCCACACACTGCTGGGAAGCGTCTCTCTGCAGTATAATTAATGCAGCATATGAATCCACACACTGCTGGGAAGCGTCTCTCTGCAGTATAATTAATGCAGCATATGAATCCACACACTGCTGGGAAGCGCCTCTCTGCGGTATAATTAATGCAGCATATGAATCCGCACACTGCTGGGAAGCGCCTCTCTGCGGTATAATTAATACAGGATATGAATACACACACTGCTGGGAAGCGCCTCTCTGCGGTATAATTAATGCAGCATATGAATCCACACACTGCTGGGAAGCGCCTCTCTGCCGTATAATTAAGGCAGCATATGAATCCGTACAATGCGGGGAAGCGCCTCTCTGCAGTATAATTAATGCAGCATATGAATCCACACACTGCTGGGAAGCGCCTCTCTGCGGTATAATTAATGCAGCATATGAATCCACACACTGCTGGGAAGCGTCTCTCTGCAGTATAATTAATGCAGCATATGAATCCACACACTGCTGGGAAGCGCCTCTCTGCGGTATAATTAATGCAGCATATGAATCCACACACTGCTGGGAAGCGTCTCTCTGCGGTATAATTAATGCAGCATATGAATCCACACACTGCTGGGAAGCGCCTCTCTGCAGTATAATTAATGCAGCATATGAAACCACACACTGCTGGGAAGCGCCTCTCTGCAGTATAATTAATGCAGCATATGAATCCACACACTGCTGGGAAGCACCTCTCTGCGGTATAATAATGCAGCATATGAATCCACACACTGCTGGGATGCGCCTCTCTGCAGTATAATTAATGCAGCATATGAATCCACACACTGCGGGGAAACGCCTCTCTGCAGTATAATTAATGCAGCATATGAATCCACACACTGCTGGGAAGCGCCTCTCTGCAGTATAATTAATGCAGCATATGAATCCACACACTGCTGGGAAGCGCCTCTCTGCGGTATAATTAATGCAGCATATGAATCCACACACTGCTGGGAAGCGCCTCTCTGCAGTATAATTAATGCAGCATATGAATCCACACACTGCTGGGAAACGCCTCTCTGCGGTATAATTAATGCAGCACATGAATCCGCACACTGCTGGGAAACGCCTCTCTGCGGTATAATTAATGCAGCATATGAATCCACACACTGCTGGGAAGCGCCTCTCTGCGGTATAATTAATGCAGCATATGAATCCACACACTGCTGGGAAGCGCCTCTCTGCAGTATAATTAATGCAGCATATGAATCACACACTGCTGGGAAGCCCTCTCTGCAGTATAATTAATGCAGCTTATGAATCCACACACTGCTGGAAGCTCCTCTCTGCGGTATAATTATGCAGCATATGAATCCACACACTGCTGGGAAGCGCCTCTCTGCAGTAATAATTAATGCAGCATATGAATCCACACACTGCTGGGAAGCGCCTCTCTGCAGTATAATTAATGCAGCATATGAATCAACACACTGCTGGGAAGCGCCTCTCTGCAGTATAATTAATGCAGCATATGAATCCACACACTGCTGGGAAGCGCCTCTCTGCAGTATAATTAATGCAGCATATGAATCCACACACTGCTGGGAAGCACCTCTCTGCAGTATAATTAACTCATAATAAAACGAAAAACTAACTGATCAAAAAATGAATCGATCCGAATCAATGAATCGATCTCCAGAGAGGTGCTGCCCGGCAGTGTGCGGATTCATATGCCGAATTATACTGCAGAGAGGCGCTGCCCGGCAGTGTGGGGATTCATATGCTGCATTAATTATACTGCAGAGAGGTGCTTCCCAGCAGTGTGTGCATTCATATGCTATGGGTTAAAAAGCCTTGTTTCTTTAAAAAAAGTTAGTAAACCTAAAATTTCATCCAAAAAATCCTAAAAGAATAATTAAGTAAAGAAACTTACATTCTATTGGTAGTGATCTACGTCCCATTCTTAAATAAGCAATAAAAAACTAAATAACTCATAAAAAAGCAAAAAACCAACTGATCCAAATCACCTAAAACGAGCCGGATCGGCGAAATGATCCGAATCACCGAAATGATCCGGATCGCCGAATCATCGAATTGATCCGAAATTTCGGGTGGTCGATATTTCGTTTTCGGAAATGCTCCCGAACCATGAAAATGGTGAATTTAGTCCGAATTTCAATTTGGAACGAAACAAATTGCACATCTCTAGTCATCACCAGGTGCCCGGCACCTGCAGTGAAAAGGGAGGGGGGCTCCTTTGGTTCCAAGCCTCTGGGTCACCCCCCCCACCCACTGTCTTTGCAGCCATATTTTTGATGCTGTCAGTTGGACAGTTAACCCCCTAGCTGCCAAGTGAAGCTAGGGGGATCCTTTGGATCCCCGTATCTCCCAATCTGTGGAAGCTGTAGGGTCATGTTTGGTATCATTGGAAAGGCCTGATCATGGTTTGGTGTATAAAATTAAAAAATATAAAAGTATAACAAGAAAAACAAAAGTGGGTTCTTAAAAGTAAAATAAAAAATTGTTGAGGGTATAATAAAATGTGATTTCAAATCACGTTTAACCATGATGAGCATAAAACGGTCAAAATAAGCTCAGCACACAGAGGTGAAATGGCTCAGCAGTGAAGGGGTTAATAAGCAAAAACATGTAAAAATTAGGGTATTTCTAATTTCAGGACAAAATTTCTAAACTATTTAACCAGGGTCCTTTTTGGCGGTTGTAGATTTTGAGGATTAAAGTTCGAAAAAGTGTGTTTTTGTTTTATTTTTTCATCATATTTCACTTTTTTTTATAGTAAGTTATACGATATGATGGAAATAATGGTATCTTTAGAAAGTCAATCTAAATGGCGAGAAAAACAGTATATAATATGTGTTGGTTCCATAAACAAGTAAGAGGAAAATTAGACCTAAACACAAACAGCGCAGAAACGTAAAAACAGCAGCGGGCACTTTCGGACAGAAAATGGTAAAACCGCCCTGTCACTAAGGGGTTAGTGCTCTGCTCCTGATGTCTCCCCGCAGTATGTTAATTTTTTGCGAGGATTATTTTAGTTTTATTAGTTTTAGCTGGAATAATTACCCAGAGATTTTTCTACACGTTGATTTCCAAATTAAAATTGCCACTTGTTCACTGTTGCATAAAATTCTTGTTTTTGTCTTGTCACTCACGGCTACGCGGAATGAGGAACCTGAGCTCTTTTTTCCCAATGACCTTCATCAGATATATTCTACTTTTTTTTTTGTTCTGTTCCTTGAACGCTGCGTGCTTTCATTTATCAGCAAAGAAAATGAAGAAATTAAGGGACCTTATAGGGTTAAAAACAGAAATGAGTATGAAATGGAGGGGGTTAAATATTAGCCCCTCCAGACCCTGCCCACATGCTCCACTCTTGTTTTAACCCTTTAGTTTCTTTTAAAATCTCCCCTGAATCCAGCACTGGTTTCCCTCTGATCTCTGCAGGAGATGACATCCTTCCTGCCCAGCATGTCATGTGACCTCAGCATGTCATGTGATCTCTGACTTGAGTGTAATGTTATCTGAAAATATGTTTTCCCCCCAAAACTGCTGAACACCTTGTTTAAAGTCTCATTGTTACCTCTTGGAGTCTGACACTGGTCACTGAAAAGCAGGGGGTGACAGTAAATATGTTTGGTGATTAGATTCATCCATCAGATATGCTTAATTTGATTAAAAGTAATTAAACGCTCTCGTTACTGTAATTTAATGAAAAAAGTTTCAGTCAAATCTATGGAAAGAGAAAAATAGACCCCCGCGTCCTAAAATGTGATATTTACTGAAAATCATTGTGTTGATCTGCTGTAACCAATAAATGTTCCTCCCAGATAAGATATGTGTATGTGCAGATATCAGTGTGTCTCTTCCTATCGCCCTCTCCATCTCTCTGATTCTCACTTCCACTCACCCGCTCTCATCCTCTCTTTCAGTGTTTCTTTTTCTCTCTCTCTCATTTTCACTCCCCTTCTCATTCGTGCCCCGCCCTTCTCTCCATTCTCTCTCTTTCCTCTCTATCCCCTCTCATTCTCTCTTCCCTCCTTTCTCTCTTCCCTCTCTCTTCCCCCTCTCATTCTCTATTATTCTCTCCTCTCTCTCTTCCCTCTCTCTTCCCCCTCTCATTCTCTATTCTTCTCGCCTCTCTCTCTTCCCTCTCTCTTCCCCCTCTCATTCTCTATTATTCTCTCCTTTCTCTCTTCCCTCTCTATCCCCTCTCATTCTCTATTCTTCTCGCCTTTCTCTCTTCCCTCTCTATCCCCTCTCATTCCCTATTCTCTCCTTTCTCTCTTCCCTCTCTATCCCCTCTCATTCTCTATTCTTCTCGCCTTTCTCTCTTCCTCTCTCTTCCCCTCTCATTCTCTATTCTTCTCGCCCCTCTCTCTTCCCTCTCTCTTCCCCCTCTCATTCTCTATTCTTCTCGCCTCTCTCTCTTCCCTCTCTCTTCCCCCTCTCATGCTCTATTCTTCTCGCCTTTCTCTTCCCTCTCTCTTCCCCTCTCTTGCTCTATTCTTCTCGCCTCTCTCTTCCCTCTCTCTTCCTCTCATGCTCTATTCTTCTCGCCTCTCTCTTCCCTCTCTCTTCCCCCTCTCATTCTCTATTCTTCTCGCCTCTCTCTCTTCCCTCTCTCTCTTCCCTCTCTCTCTTCCCTCTCTCTTCCCCCTCTCATGCTCTATTCTTCTCGCCTCTCTCTCTTCCCTCTCTCTTCCCCTCTCATTCTCTATTCTTCTCGCCTCTCTCTCTTCCCTCTCTCTTCCCCTCTCATTCTCTATTCTCTCGCCCCTCTCTCTTCCTCTCTCTTCCCCCTCTCATTCTCTATTCTTCTCGCCTCTCTCTCTTCCCTCTCTCTTCCCCTCTCATGCTCTATTCTTCTCGCCTCTCTCTTCCCTCTCTCTTCCCCTCTCTTGCTCTATTCTCTCGCCTCTCTCTTCCCTCTCTCTTCCTCCTCTCATGCTCTATTCTTCTCGCCTCTCTCTTCCCTCTCTCTTCCCCCTCTCATTCTCTATTCTTCTCGCCTCTCTCTCTTCCTCTCTCTCTCTCCCTCTCTTCCCTCTCTCTTCCCCCTCTCATGCTCTATTCTTCTCGCCTCTCTCTCTTCCCTCTCTCTTCCCCCTCTCATTCTCTATTCTTCTCGCCTCTCTCTCTTCCCTCTCTCTTCCCCCTCTCATTCTCTATTCTTCTCGCCTCTCTCTCTTCCCTCTCTCTTCCCCCTCTCATGCTCTATTCTTCTCGCGGCTCTCTCTTCCCTCTCTTCCCCCTCTCATTCTCTATTCTTCTCGCCTCTCTCTCTTCCCTCTCTCTTCCCCCTCTCATTCTCTATTCTTCTCTCCTCCCTCTCTTCCCTCTCTTCCCCCTCTCATTCTCTATTCTTCTCGCCTCTCTCTCTTCCCTCTCTCTCTTCCCTCTCTCTCTTCCCTCTCTCTTCCCCCTCTCATGCTCTATTCTTCTCGCCTCTCTCTCTTCCCTCTCTCTCCCCCTCTCATTCTCTATTCTTCTCGCCTCTCTCTCTTCCCTCTCTCTTCCCCCTCTCATGCTCTATTCTTCTCGCCTCTCTCTTCCCTCTCTCTCTTCCCTCTCTCTTCCCCCTCTCATGCTCTATTCTTCTCGCCTCTCTCTTCCCTCTCTCTTCCCCCTCTCATTCTCTATTCTTCTCTCCTCCCTCTCTTCCCCCTCTCTTTCTCTATTCTTCTCGACTCTCTCTCTTCCCTCCCTTCCCCTCTCATGCTCTATTCTTCTCGCCTCTCTCTCTTCCCTATTTCTCTTCCTCTCTCTCTTCCCTCTCTTCCCCCTCTCATTCTCTATTCTTCTCGACTCTCTCTCTTCCCTCCCTTCCCCTCTCATGCTCTATTTCTTCGCCTCTCTCTCTTTTCCCTATTTCTCTTCCCTCTCTCTCTCTCCTTCTCCCCCTCTCATGCTCTATCCTCTCGCCTCTCTCTCTTCCCTCTCTCTCTTCCCTCTCTCTTCCCCCGCTCATTCTCTATTCTTCTCTCCTCCCTCTCTTCCCTCTCTTCCCCCTCTCATGCTCTATTCTTCTCACCTCTCTCTTCCCTCTCTCTTCCCCTCTCATTCACTATTCTTCTCACCCCTATCTCTCTTTCTCCCGTTCCCTCTCATTCTCTCCCCTATCATTCTCTATTCTTTTCGCCCCCTCTTGCTTTCATTCTCTCTCTCATTCGCTCTCTTCCCTCTCATTCTCTCTTCTTCTCACCCCTCCCTCTTCCATTTCTCTTCCTCTCTCCTTTCTCTTATTCTATCTTCCTCTTTCCCCTTTCATTCTCTCTCTCTCTGTTTCGTCCATCTTTCTCACATTCTCTCTTTCCCTCTCTCATTCTCTCACACCCTTTCTGCCCTGTCACCCTCTCATTCTGAATTTTCTCCCTCACTCTCCCACTCTCTCATTCTCTCCCTTCTCTCTGTTCCCTCTCATTCTCCTGTCCCTCTCTCACTCTTTCTCTTCCACTCTTTCCTCACAACTCCATTCTCTTTTCTCTCTTTCCCTTCTCTCTCCTTTCTTTGTCTCTCTCCCCTTCTCCCCTCTCTCTTCTTTCTCTCTCCCATTCTCCCCTCTCTCTCTTCTGTCTCCCCTCTCTCTCCTTTCTCTCTCACATTCTCTTTCTCATTCTGTCTTCCTCTCCCATTCTCCCCTCTCTCTCTTCTGTCTCCCCTCTCTCTCCTTTCTCTCTCACATTCTCTTTCTCGTTCTGTCTTCCTCTCCCATTCTCCCCTCTCTCTATTCAGTCTCCCCTCTCTCTCTCCTTTCTCTCTGCCATTCTCTCTTTCTCATTCTGTCTTCCTCTCTCATTCTCCTCCCTCTCTCTTCAGTCTCCCCTCTCTCTCTCCCATTCTCTCTTCCTCTCCCCTCTCTCTCCTTTCTCTCTCCCACTCTCTCTTCCTCTCTCATTCTCTCCTCTCTCTCTTCTTTCTCCCTTCTCTCTCCTCTCTCTCTTCAGTCTCCTCTCTCTCTCTTCTTTCTCCCTTCTCTCTCCCCTCTCTCTCCTTTCTCTCTCCCATTCTCTTTCTCATTCTATCTTCCTCTCCCACTCTCCCCACTCTCTCTTCTGTCTCCCCTCTCTCTCCCACTCTCTTCCTCTCTCATTCTCTCCTCTCTTTCTCCTCTCGCTCTTCTCTCTCCTCTCTCTCTTCTGTCTCCCCTCTCTCTCTCTCCTTTCTCTCTCCCATTCTCTTTCTCATTCTATCTTCCTCTCCCACTCTCCCTTCTGTCTCCCCTCTCTCTCCCACTCTCTCTTCCTCTCTCATTCTCTCTTCCTCTCTCATTCTCTCCTCTCTCTCTCCTCTCTCTCTTCTGTCTCCCCTCTCTCTCTCCTTTCTCTCCCATTCTCTCTTTCTCATTCTGTCTTCTCTCTCATTCTCTCCTCTCTCTCTCCTCTCTCTCTTCTGTCTCCCCTCTCTCTCTCCTTTCTCTCTCCCCTCTCTCTCATTCTGTCTTCCTCTCTCATTCTCTCCTCTCTCTTCTCTCTCTCTGCTAAATAATTTCTATATAATCTATTTAATCCTTGACCAATATAGATTTCAGAGCCAGATAAACATCAATGTAATTATATCGCTGATCTTTATTTATTTTCTTTCCAACATAATTTAACTTTATGTCATTTATGGCCATTTTTATAAATTACTGTAAAAAGGATTATGATAATCAGGTTAGATATGATAAAGGTCCTACAGTTTGTGACAAGCATTTATTATATAACTGGAATCGCTGGTGTCAGATATAGCGAGCGACGCAAATCAGCGTATTAGAAATGCTCCTATTCGTGTTATTGATTTTATTTAACATCATTTATTTGCGTGTGCGTCAGGATTTAAATATATGTAAATATTTTCACTTTAGAGATTAAGAAGAATCTGTTTAATAAATTAAATTATAATCTGAATATTATTATTTTATATAAATATTTTTAACTAATTCAACTTTCCATGAATTTGAATATCATAGCAATTAAATTAATTAGAATATAAAATCTATAGAAAAATGTAAAAAAACACCAATAACCTCGTTGAATTGGAGGATTCAGAAATGCTCGATAATTCTGGAGCGTTTGGACGTTTCATTATGCGATTACCAATGTAACTATAACAGCTGCATAATGATTCTCTTTGAATCTTTGAAAACTTTAACAAATAATCTGATTTATTACCTTAATAAGTGTGGAGCAGCTTTTATTTTGTTTTGCAGCAAAGCTTCTTGTTTTCCTCAATCCCTCTGTCAGGTGATCTTGCTTTCTGTCTTCCTCTATCCCTCTGTCAGGTGATCTTGCTTTCTGCCTTCTTCTATCCCTCTGTCAGGTGATTTTGCTTTCTGCCTTCCTCTATCCCTCTGTCAGGTGATCTTGCCTTCTGTCTTCCTCTATCCCTCTGTCAGGTGATCTTGCTTTCTGCCTTCCTCTATCCCTCTGTCAGGTGATCTTGCTTTCTGTCTTCCTCTATCCCTCTGTCAGGTGACCTTGCTTTCTGTCTTTTTTTATCCCTTTGTCAGGTGATCTTGCTTTCTGCCTTCCTCTATCCCTCTGTCAGGTGATCTTACTTTCTGTCTTCCTCTATCCCTTTGTCAGGTGATCTTTCTTTCTGTCTTCTTCTATCGCCCTATCAGGTGATCTTGCTTTATGTCTTCCTTTATCCCTCTGTCAGGTGATCTTGCTTTCTGTCTTCCTCTATCCCTTTGTCAGGTGATCTTACTTTCTGTCTTCCTCTATACCTCTGTCGGGTGCTCTTGCTTTCTGTCTTTCTCTATCCCTTTGTCAGGTGATCTTACTTTCTGTCTTCCTCTATACCTCTGTCAGGTGCTCTTGCTTTCTGTCTTTCTCTATCCTTCTGTCAGATTTTCTTACTTTCTCTCTTACGTTATCCCTCTGTCAGAGATCTTACTTTCTGTCTTCCTCTATCCCTCTGTTAGGACTTCTTACTTTCTGTCTTCCTCTATCCCTCTGTTAGGTGATCTTGATCCTCCTCCCCGGAAGTAATGCACACAGCACAGGATGTTCCTCAATCCTTTTGCATGATCCTTGAAGATAACAGATTAGAGCGCGGTATTCCGCTATATTCTTCAGTATCGGGGAGGCTTCTAGAGAAATATAATTAATCGTTGCAGAGAGTAAATAAGAAAGTACTGGAGCTGTAATTGCCAAAATGCTTCTTTTTACAAGACTGGATTTATCAAAACTTACCTTGGAAGCCACTAGAATGGCCCTTTAAACATTTTAAAGAGACACAAAGAAGATTATACTGTACATTGACATTTTCCCCCTCAGGAGCTACCACAGGTGTCACTTGGCAACAAAATGGGGTCCTCCCACCACCAAGCCTCAAACAGAGGTCCCCATGGCCCCAGGTCCAAAACCTGAGGGTCCTATCCCCACCATTCCATGAGAGAGGTCTCCTTGTCCCTCCAGGACCAAAAGAAAAGTCAAAATGCTCCAGACCCTATGAGAGGGCCCCAGTTGCTTTCCTATACTTTCCTCGAGCATGCGTGGCCCCATTCCCCTTTGAGACAAAACCTGTCAGTCAGGGGCAGGAGGACAAGACTTTGGACCTCTGGGCAATAGGAGATCATGGGGTTCAACTTTTAACCCTTTCCTAGAGTGCTGTGAGTCCCGCTGCAAGTGTCAGCTAAATAAATATCAGGGGATTGATGGGTGTGCAAATAAACATATATGTGTGTGTGCGTTTTTGCATTTCAGCCCAGCAGTGGGATGGGGGAAAAAACCTTTTCAACCTTTCAGAGTTAATATAAGAAGCCTCCTTGCTATCTGAACACCCCTTCCCCCCTCAGCCATAACGAGCTGAACTGCCAATCACACAGCTTAGATGTTTAATCCCTCCCAGCAAAGAGAAGAAGCAGAAAACATGGTCGCCTCCGTGTGAAGTTCAGACAGAATAGAAGCTACAAAAACTCCACCGGAAGTTGTAAAATAAAAAGGTTAACTGTATTAATTAAGCTACAACAAAACATATATCAAAAATCTGTATAACGGACGGCATGTGCACTTTACGCAGCGGGAGGAGAGAGAGATATTGTGCAGTATGCTTTACAGAAAATACCACTTGCTGTAATGGCAGCTGAATTTGCGCTCGTCCCCTTCCCATTATCACCCTCACCTCTATACAAATCCGTCTCGACGGACCCTTTAATTGTTTCTGTGTCCTAAACGGACGAGGCTTTAAAAGAGATTTAGACATGCCTCTGGGTAAGAGAAAAAAACAATCTGAGTAAGACGCGGTCGGCGCTCTTATCTGCGCCGCATGGGAATCTGGGTGATTATATCTTGCGCTTATTAATCTCCTGGAAGACACGAGTGATTTTATTACACAGTCAAGGGGAAGTGGAGAGGTGAACCTGCGGTTACGGCCAGCATCGGAAAATTAGTAAAATCTGTGTGTTTTTTTGAAAAAATATAGACTTTGGTTGAAAGTACATGAATTTATATCTGGTGAAAATAATCCTCTATTAATGGCACAATGTATAAATATATATATATCCAGGCTCATACAGCCTATATTAATAATACGTGATACATTGTATATGTTCATAGAACTCCTTTCCAAGCTGATGAAGCTGAAGGTCAGTTTTCTTGTCGTCCAACTAAGCTGTTTAGTCTTGGTGAAGGTGAGGATGATGGAGACATCATGGAGTCGGGGAAACATCAGACAAAAGTTCTATGAACATTTACTCATTTGCTAGCAAAAAGAGGAGGGATTAACTCTGTTTTTGTGCCTTTAAGAGGCGGGAAAAGATGGTATCCTATCGATATGTCGATGTAAATAAGTCATGTCTTTAAAGGGCCAGTACCACCAAATAATGAAATGTCCTTATTGTGTTTATTTATGTTGCTGATATCTTATATGTGCTTTGTTTTTCTCTTGTATGTTTAGTTAAGAAAATATATGTTTTTTTTTTTTAGAAAGCATTTTACCAGGAAGGATACATTGAAATTTCTCTCGTTTTCAGGTATGTCCTGGGTGGCGAGTATGTACCGTTGGGTGTCTTGCCCAAGGACACTTACTGGAGAGGTGCTCGCTGGGATTGAACCCATCACTCCACAGGCTCTCTCCATGCAGAGCAGTGATGTTACCTCTACTCCACCCAGCCGGTAATACTCTATATGTGTTACTGGGCTCATCCATTGAGTGATATTTTCCTCTATATGTGTCACTGGGTGCATCCATTGTGTGATATTTTCCTCTATATGTGTCACTGGGTGCATCCATTGAGTGATATTTTCCTCTATATGTGTCACTGGGTGCATCCATTGTGTGATATTTTCCTCTATATGTGTCACTGGGTGCATCCATTGAGTGATATTTTCCTCTATATGTGTCACTGGGTGCATCCATTGTGTGATATTTTCCTCTATATGTGTTACTGGGCTCATCCATTGAGTGATATTTTCCTCTATATGTGTCACTGGGTGCATCCATTGTGTGATATTTTCCTCTATATGTGTCACTGGGTGCATCCATTGAGTGATATTTTCCTCTATATGTGTCACTGGTGCATCCATTGTGTGATATTTTCCTCTATATGTGTCACTGGGTGCATCCATTGAGTGATATTTTCCTCTATATGTGTCACTGGGTGCATCCATTGTGTGATATTTTCCTCTATATGTGTCACTGGGTGCATCCATTGTGTGATATTTTCCTATATATGTGTCACTGGGAGCATCCATTGTGTGATATTTTCCTCTATATGTGTCACTGGGTGCATCCATTGTGTGATATTTTCCTATATATGTGTCACTGGGAGCATCCATGTGTGATATTTTCCTCTATATGTGTCACTGGGTGCATCCATTGAGTGATATTTTCCTCTATATGTGTCACTGGGTGCATCCATTGTGTGATATTTTCCTCTATATGTGTCACTGGGTGCATCCATTGAGTGATATTTTCCTCTATATGTGTCACTGGGTGCATCCATTGTGTGATATTTTCCTCTATATGTGTCACTGGGTGCATCCATTGAGTGATATTTTCCTCTATATGTGTCACTGGGTGCATCCATTGTGTGATATTTTCCTCTATATGTGTCACTGGGTACATACATTGAGTGATATTTTCCTCTATATGTGTCACTGGGTGCATCCATTGTGTGATATTTTCCTCTATATATGTGTCACTGGGTGCATCCATTGAGTGATATTTTCCTCTATATGTGTCACTGGGGCATCCATTGTGTGATATTTTCCTCTATATGTGTCACTGGGCGCATGCATCGTGTGATATCGTCCTCTATATGTGTCACTGGGTGCATCCATTGTGTGATATTTTCCTCTATATGTGTCACTGGGTGCATCCATTGTGTGATATTTTCCTCTATATGTGTCACTGGGTGCATCCATTGTGTGATATTTTCCTCTATATGTGTCACTGGGTGCATCCATTGTGTGATATTTTCCTCTATATGTGTCACTGGGTGCATCCATTGTGTTATATTTTCCTCTATATGTGTCACTGGGTGCATCCATTGTGTGATATTTTCCTCTATATGTGTCACTGGGTGCATCCATTGTGTGATAGTTTCCTCTATATGTGTCACTGGGTGCATCCATCGTGTGATATTTTCCTCTATATATGTCACTGGGCGCATCCATTGTGTGATATTTTCCTCTATATGTGTCACTGGGTGCATCCATTGTGTAATATTTTCCTTTATATGTGTCACTGGGCGCATCCATTGTGTGATATTTTCCTCTATATGTGTCACTGGGTCTATTTGTTTTTATTGGAATGTGCCACATAACAAACATAAATACAATCAAGCGTACATACTGGAAATAACATAGCCAACAGAATGAAATACAGCAAAAGGACACTTGATAATGACAGTACATACGGGGTAGAACATTAGGGGGAACATATATATACAGGGGCAAACATTAATAAGAAGAACAAAGGAATTACCCACTTGGCAGAAGGAAACTCAAAATATAGACATGCCGTCACAAAAAAATCTAAAAGGAAAAAGAAAACAAGTGACGAACCGCCACATAGAAAAAGATGCCAAAACTAGGACGCTGTCCATCAAACAAATAATAGATGACTGACCGTCAATACAAGGAAACAATAGGGAAACAATAGGGACAATGGGAATATTTACAAAATAGAACGTATATACACCGACATTCAAAATCATATATCTTTACCGTCACTTTTAGGACCAGGACCCGCACTCTCATACACCTCTTAAATGACAAAGAAATACATAAAAAGAACAAAGAACAAAACAAACAAAAAATAAAAAATAAATCAGTAAAAGGCAAAAACCAAATCAAACCATATGCGTATGAAAAGAATACATTAGCGTCCTACGCAAAACCCCCCCGAACGGTCCCGTAAAGTCTCAAATCGTCTGAGTTCGGCGCTTTTCGTGTGCGCTCACCACTTCCCACCCCCCCGACCACCATCAAAACAACCCAAAGCGAAAAGAAAAATGTCAATGTCAAATGTCAATTGTGCAAATTGTCCAAAGTCTTTCCCGACCGCTACATCCCCACCCCAAAATGAAACGTGAAGCATTTTCTGTGACCCACCCTCCACCCCTGTGATCAACAATATATATACACACATATGTACAATCCCACCCCAGGTTTCAATCCTCCTCCCGTCGCGAAGGAAGCCCTCCACCTGGTCTGGCCGGGCCCGCCTCTGTCCTAGGAGCTCCAAGTAGTACGACCGGACCACGTTGTGAATCCCGCGGGACGAATCCTGCAGGACCCCAGAGGTGTCACGCAGCCCAGAGATGACCTTGGTACCTTCCTTGCGCTTGCAACTGACAAAGGGGTCGGGTGAGCGGTAAGACCCGTGATCTCTCTCCTTCACAAGCGAGGCGTACCTGTCGTACTGGAACTCCTTCATCAAGGAGCGGACCTCAGAGATCTCCCCGGAATCACCTCCCTGCGAGACCAGGCGGTCGAGCTTCCGCATAAGGCCGAGGTAGATCTTATACCTGCTGGCCTGGGTGTTCACGGCAAGAGAGCGAAAAAGGGTACGCGCTCACGCCTTGACCATCTCCCACCACTCTGACTTCGAGGCGCATACGTCCTCCAAAGTCATCTGGTCCGCCAGGAATGTCTCGAAGGCCTGCTTAACCTTCGCTTCCTCTAGGAGGTCTGAATTGAGCCACCAAATCCCTTTGCCTCTCGCAGGGGTCTTTGCGACGTTCAACTCGCAGAATAAAACAAGGTGGTCGGAGAACTCCACCGGCATCAGCACGGGGGCCGACACCGGGAAGCCCTCCTTAACGAAAAACCTGTCTATTCTACTGCTGCTCTTACCTCGGTAAAAAGTGAACCCGGTGAGGCTTGGGACGTGCTAAGTGTGCACATCGACCAGACCAGCCTGACTAACAATCTTATTAAGAAAAAAAGAGTCAGATCCAAGACGCCCCTTGGTACCCCCCCTGTCGTTGGGCCTAGTGACGGTGTTAAAGTCACCACCAAAGAGGATCGCCTTGGACGTATAGAGGAAAGGCTCTATCTCGCTGAACAGACATTTCCTCTCCCATTTGGACTGGGGGCCGTAGATGTTAATCAGTCGGAGAGGCTGCCCTGCAAGCGAGACATCGAGGACCACGCATCGACCCTTCCTTAGCTCAACCACTCACTGAAATACCACCTCGACGTCCTGAAAAAGGATGGCCACCCCCTCGTATCCCCCTGTGGCCAGGGAGAAGAAGGAGGGCCCCCATCTCCATTCTCTCTTCGCACGGTGCAGGGCCGCAAGCGTGTCCAGGCACGTCTCCTGGACAAAGATGACCTGCTGGCGGGCCCTGCGGAAGAAATCGAAGGCGGTGAAGGTCTTTCTCGCCGCCTTGAGACTCCCCACGTTGTGCGTGGCCACAGAGATCACGTAGTGGGCAGCCATCACGGGTGGTTAGCGTGAAGAGACTTTCCCCGTTTACGACTATCTTCCCTCTCATCCTCCGAGGGGTACCTCTTGACAGACGTGCCCGAGGGCACTATGTCATCGTCGTCAATGAGGACCTCCTCGTACTCCTCCTCCGCCAGAGTACCGGACCGGTTGGAGCTCTCCCGCTCCGACTCCTCCACTATGTCAGCCCACGAAGAACCCGACAAGATGGAATAGCGGTTGGATGTTGGAATGGCGTCCTCCACAGTGGAGGGCGGCTGAGAGAGCTCCTCCACGACATCGGTGGGTGTTGGAACCGACACGGCCCCGCTCTCCGCAACGAAAGAGGAGGAGGACGATACCGAGGGAGCGGGTACGGATTTACCAGAGTGCTTGCCTGTAAATCCGGGTACCTTTGCAGGTCCCTTCCTTTTCTTAGCGGCGATCTGCCACTCCCCGGCACCTCCGGAGGTGTGATAGGAGCATCCGTTGTGTGATATTTTCCTCTATATGTGTCACTGGGTGCATCCATTGTGTGATATTTTCCTCTATATGTGTCACTGGGAGCATCCGTTGTGTGATATTTTCCTCTATATGTGTCACTGGGTGCATCCATTGTGTGATATTTTCCTCTACATGTGTCACTGGGTGCATCCATTGTGTGATATTTTCCTCTATATGTGTCACTGGGTGCATCCACTGTGTGATATTTTCCTCTATATGTGTCACTGGGTGCATCCGTTGTGTGATATTTTCCTCTGTGTCACTGGGTGCATCCATTGTGTGATATTTTCCTCTGTGTCACTGGGTGCATCCATTGTGTGATATTTTGTATCTTTCCATCACTTGCTCCTCACTGTGTGGCTTTGGCCATAGAATGGAGTGAATGGGTCAGATTTCAAGAAATGTGACTCCTAAGGTTCACATTGCGTGGTATGTATGTAAATTACATCACAATGGGGTAGATTGAAGTGCTGGAAGCTCACTATCAGATCTCGTTCAGCTGCAATCTTTCACCTAGCATATGTTGCTGTTGTGTATAAACACACACGCACACAAAAAATAAATAAAGAAAAACACATGGGGGGTAGTAGTATATATAAATACACACACACACACACATATTTATATATATATATATGTGTGTTTATTATTGCAGAAGCCACTTGCACATCACAGCAGTTCGATGAATTGCATCCCAGAGCTCCTGTGCCGCATTCCCCATATGCAGCAAGGAACTATGGGTAGGATATGCAAATGACATCTGTCTCACTTTTTTGCATCCTGGGTACCAAGCATCCACTGCAACTGGTCATAATGCCTAGCTCCTGCTGATGAGGGTCCAACAAACCCGAACCAGCGCTGTCCTAGGAGTGGCTTTAACCAGTTGCATAAACCTTATCTCTGCTAGAAAGTCACAGTGTGGCATAGCATTGATTTTAGGGTTCTGTGTAATAACAGATCCAGGATGCATAAAAGTGAGACAGAGGTCATTTGCATATCCTACCCAGAGTTCCTTGCTGCATACGGGGAATGTGGCACAGGAGCTCTGGGATGAAATTCATCGAATGCTGTGATGTGCGGGTGGCTTCTGCAATAATAAACACTTATTATAGTGTGGAGGCTTTTTATCTCACTTTTTGTCCTCCACCACAACTGTTGTGTATATATATAATTCGATAGGCCATGTTAGTCCAGTTTGCCAAAATCACGTGTATAGCAGTACGTAGTGATACCTTTTTTATTGGACTAATGTAACATTTAAATACACACACTCACACACACTATATATATAAATACACACACACAGTCACACACAGTATATATATAAATACACACACACACATACGGTTGATTTTTTAATGTAACCTGAGTAAATTTTGACTTTTTATTGAAGACCTCGAGTGCAATCCCATTTTTGGAATACTATCAGGGTTATTCAAAGAGATCCGAATGTCTGCCGAAAGGTAACCGAACTCTGAAAATCAGGGTACAGTTACCTTTCTTGTCCATTCGGCTATCCAGAGAGCAGGCAGTTGGCGAATTGCCTGCACATACAGTGCCTGTTCGAGGGCAGTGAATCCCCATAGAGAAGCAATGCTTCATCTATTCAGAGAACACAAACCAGCAGAGAAAAGTTGCCGAAATCCCCTGCCATTCGGTGGTTTAATTCGACAGGTTTATTCAGGCGAATCCCATAGGCTTCAATGTTAAAAATATTCCCGTTTTAATGCAATATCTAATAAACCGTTTATTATTATATTCTGCAGCAAAAAGTCTCTTTATTTGTAGATTTTTTAAGATCTTTTAAGCATTGTTCGGGGTTTTTTTTTGCAATTTTTTTTTCCGTTTTTAAAAAAAAAAAAATTAAACGTCTTTTTTCTGTAACAGCCCTTTTTATTATCATTCATTGGATTTTATATGTAAATTTCAGACATTTTCACTCAGTAGTTTCTTTGCAAACAGCGTTTCACTTTTCAATCATTCAAGCGTACTTTTTTTTTTTTTTTTTATTTTATTTATAAAGGATTTTACCAGGAAGGATACATTGAGATTTCTCTCGTTTTCAAGTATGTCCTCACTCCATTCGTCTGCGGTCTCGGGTTTTTCCGGCAGCTGCTCTGCACTGTGATCAGCTACTGCTCGGGTTTCTCCGGCGTCTTCGGCGGGGTTAATCCAGATGTTTTTCGGGTTTCGGTGTGCATTCGCCTGGTTTTGCCGTGAGTGTTCGTCGGGTTTTCGGCGGCTTTTCCCTGCACTATGGTGGCCCTGTGGTACTTGCTGAATACACCGCAGGGTCGCCGGAATGGGATCGCCAAATCGCACCGAATTGAAGAGAACGAAAAGTCACCGAACGTGCGGTGACTTTTCGATTCTCTTTGAATAACCCTGTGTGTGTGTGTATATATTTATTTATTAGGTAGGTCGTGTTAGTCCAGATGCCAAAATCACGAGTATAGCAGTCTGTAGTGATACCTTTTTTATTGCTATACTTGTGATTTTGGCATCTGGACTAACACGTATTTTTCGCTCCATAAGACGCACCTAGTTTTTAGAGGAGGAAAACAGGAAAATAAATATTCTGAAATCAAATAGTGTAATAATGGATATACTGCCCCAGCTCATGGATATACCCCCCAGTTTATGGATATGCCCCAGCTCGCTCATGGATATGCCCCAGCTCGCTCATGGATTTGCCTCAGCTCACCTGCCGCCGCCACCGCCGCCGTGTTCGTCTCCCTCTGAGTGTGCGTCCGGCGGCAGGAAGCTTGGGCACTCACCTGGGGGAGCCACGTGACCGCGATCTCGCGAGATGGCGGTCACGTGGCTCCCCCAGGCGAGTGCCCAAGCTCCTTGCCGCCGGACGCACACTCAGAGGGAGACGAACGCGGCGGCGGCGGCAGGTGAGCTGAGGCATATCATGGGGCATTCGCTCCATAAGACGCACCCACTTTCCCCCCCACTTTTTGGGGGGAGAAAAGTGCGTCTTATGGAGCGAAAAATATGGTAATCTACATTACCATGAAGGATACGGCATTTGGCCGCATTGAGAAGCAACTGATCAAACTGACTAGAAGAGAAACACAGATCAACAGCGACATATTTTTTCTTACCCAATGTAAAAAGATGAATCTTGTTCCCAAGGGACTGACCACGCCATTTGGCGATATACAACATCTAACACCCCCAACTGTGCGCCCTATGAATGTCCCAATGTTTAGTTCTACTATTCTGATCAGTTAGCTTCTATACCTGACGAAGGGAGGATCACTCTCGAAAGCTTGTACTTTAAATGTAACGTTAGTCCAATAAAAAAGGTATCACTACAGACATATATATATATAAGGGCTGGTAATGATTAAAATTTTCCTGTTCGATTAATCTTTAATCTATTAATTTCGATTAATTATAGCGCACATACAGATCCAACTACTTTTAACTGATCTGCATGCATTGCAACTCTGCATTAGTCAGTGGTAAATGTGGTATATACTATATACAATCACACAACACTGGTTAGTTTCAACAATCCATGACTTTACTTCACAGTTCACACAAATACATCTTAAATTCAAGCTGTAGCACTGATGTAAATTATTATATTGCCCCAGCTGATACATGGATATATTTGCCCCAGCTCACACATGGATATACACGGATCTATTGAATATCTTTATGGACCTTGCTTTGTGCACTGGTGCACAGTCATGTTGGAAGAGGAAAGGGCCAGATCCAAACTGTTCCCACAAAGTTGGGAGCATGGAATTGTCCAAAATGTCTTGTTATGCTGAAGCATTCAGAGTTCCTTTCACTGGAACTAAGGGGCCAAGCCCAGCTCCTGAAAAACAACCCCACACCATAATCCCCCCCTCCACCAAACTTTACACTTGGCACAATGCAGTCAGACAAGTACCGTTCTCCTGGCAACCGCCAAACCCAGACTCGTCCATCAGATTGCCAGATGGAGAAGCGCAATTCATCACTCCAGAGAATGCGTCTCCACTGCTCTAGAGTCCAGTGGCGGCAAGCTTTACACCACTGCATCCGACGCTTTGCATTGCACTTGGTGATGTATGGCTTGGATGCAGCTGCTTGGCCATGGAAACCCATTCCATGAAGCTCTCTGCGCACTGTTCTTGAGCTAATCTGAAGGCCACATGAAGTTTGGAGGTCTTTAGCAATTGACTCTGCAGAAAATTGGCGACCTCTTCACACTATGCACCTCAGCATCCGCTGACCCCGCTCTGTCAGTTTACGTGGCCTACCACTTCGTGACTGAGTTGCTGTCGTTCCCAAACACTTCCACGTTCTTATAATACAGCTGACAGGTGACTGTGGAATATTTAGGAGCGAGGAAATTTCACGACTGGATTTGTTGCACAGGTGGCATCCTATCACAGTTCCACGCTGGAATTCACTGAGCTCCTGAGAGCGACCCATTCTTTCACAAATGTTTGTAAAAACAGTCTGCATGCCTAGGTGCTTGATTTTATATACCTGTGGCCATGGAAGTGATTGGAACACCTGATTTTGATTATTTGGATGGGTGAGCGAATACTTTTGGCAATATAATGTATATATGTATGTGTGTATTTATATTTATGTATATGTGTGTGTACCTTATATATATATATATATTCTGTTCCCCTAACAAAGCTGTGAGGCGTGGTGGTGCTTTTGACTAGCTGAGTCTGTATTTGACCAGTACTCACACAATGAAGATCCACAGATTGTGACAACTCAGCAAAACTGACACGTAGAAAGATGAATCCAGTTGAAGACTTTAATGATCAGGCTGACAATCTTGTAATAGTGTACAGCAATGCAGGTGAAAGACATTAGTTTCTGTCGAGATATATATTCAATAAGAAACTTATACGAGATACAAATATCAATCATTTATATTTCCTAGAAATTCTCCTAAATTCTTTTAATTGTATGTGTTTTGCTTTGAAGAATACACTAATCAATTATCGTATAAAAACATATATATGTTTATTACGTATACAAAAAAAATTCAAATCTCATATCATAAACAAAGATTTATAAACAACAAATCCATCCATCAGCACATAGACACTAGCTTCTCAATATATGTATCTCCTGTTAGTAATTGCATATATGATTAATCTCATTTACTTTATCAGTTAGTAACTATACACAAATGGTTAATAAACATTTATGCTTAACGAAAACAATTAACCTGTATTTCCCAGCAAACCAATGTTTTAGAAGCTAGATCTTGTAGAGATATATGTATCTCTCTATGCTACGTGGATCAAGAAAAGATGAGCTATCACTTATTCTATTTCTAGAATGATAAGTAATAAAAACTTAGTGAATCCTCCCCTAATATCGAGAATTAAGCTTCTAATCTTCTGCTTTTTTATATTGTAGTTATATAATTTCTTGCTTATTAATTTCAATCACAGTAACTTCCAAATTCAATATATATATATATCCGTATATCATTGCAACAGATACTTTAGGATAAAATCCTTATATCCGATTCTTCTTCATATCTCTATCTGCAGATTTAGAAATATTTTGAAGACTCTGGATCTAACAGTAATCTGAGATATCTCAGTCTATCTGTTGCAAGAAATACTCCAGATATATATAATTACATTAATTACTTAATTTTGCTTTCTCATACATTACCTGTCCAATCTGGATTCAATGAGTTACAGCAGCAATATTCTTTGATTGTTTTGGAATATGTGAAAATTATCAATGTCAGATATTCAATGCATGTGAGTTAGAGGTGTGGACCTATTTAAGTGATATGTAATATCTTAAATGCATTGGGTGTTGGAATGATCTGAAATCTAAATTAATGCATTATCGTGTCCTGGGATGATCTGACTGACCTGCAACGAACAGTACAGCTCCAATTATAGTCAATTTGACGTCACTGACAATCTACCCCTTTTCATTTAAATATTATTTTCTCTATATTAATATAATATTTACTATACCTCAAGAGGGCAGTGTTGCTCTTCAAATTAATTCCACAATTTAATTTTAATATCTCTTATCTCAGGTCAAAGATCAATCTGTCTTAACAAAGACCCTATATTCAATCCTAGACTTTGGGTCTCTCCTGTCAAAATTAAATTAATATCTCTACTCCTCTCAAAACTCAGCTAAATTCCTTTCTAGTTAAAATCAACAAAAATTCTATTCTTCAGTAATTATACCATTTACCAGTTATACTCTACAAATATTTGGAACCTCTATTTCCTACTGTAAATATAATTAAATATATATTGATTATAAGAATATATTTCGTGAATATAATTATACGCTTGCAAAGATTTTAATTTTGTTTCTATACCCAAAAAGAAAATATCTTTAATTCAAGGACTTGTTAAAACAAACCAATAAATTTAAATATGACATGTCTGGCACTTAGCTCAGCATTATATCAAATAAAGACATTTTATCGTCTATAACATCATGTCTGGCATTTATAGAAAAAAACCATAACTCTTAAGGTTCACCTAGCCATGAACTATTTAAAAAAAAAATCTCTGTCCATTTCTAAAACTAGGGAAAATTGAAAAAGAAAGACTTTACATTAAAACAAAATGGCTACAGGCATCCATTTTAATTTTTCCATTATAATATACCCGACATTTCAGTCCAGCAGTGAGCACAGAATGGCTGCTATGTGACCAGGAAGTAACTCAGAACATGGCACTGAGCAAAGGGGTGGAAACTAGCTGGATGTAGCAAGGCTAAGGAAACCCAGCAGGGACAAAATAGCTATGAAATCAATAGCATGTAAGCAGCAATGGCAGATTCAACACAAAACAGAAAAATATACAATAAATCCTAAATCATGGGGCATGACAATATATGTATGTGTGTGTGTATTTATATATACTTTATACATGTGTTTTGTGTATATATGTATATTGTGTATTTATATATACTTTCTGTGTTCTAAATGCCACATTTAGCTCTGTGTAAAATCTGTGCTGGGGGGGAAGGCACAGAATACAGATACGTTGTGTATTTCCATGCTCTGCCTTGCCATGATAGACCATCTATCACAATGCAGCAGGCTGCCTGTCCGTGTCCATCCCGCCTCGTGCCAGAGCGCCAACGCCATCTGACGAGTAAAGTGAACGCATTCCAGCAGCCCTGCGCCTTTTCCATGGGATTAGAGACAGAAGGTTTATTCACTAGAACACGGATTGGGGAGAATTAACACAGAAACAGAATATATTAAAAGCACGAGAAACCAAGAACCAAGCTGAAGATAAACTGCAGAGTTTTTTTCTTTTCAGTTTGACTTTTTTAGGGTTAACAATTCCCTCTTTGGTTCATTCATATATATATATATCTCCTGTGCTAGATTGCTTCTTAAGGACCAAGGGTCTTTACGGTCAATGCATTTCTGGCGTAAATGTTAAGTCATTGGTCCTCAAGGGGTTAATGGACCCGATAAGCTAAAATAAAATATAACTTTTATTAGGAATGTAACAAACCAAAAGGAGGGCAACGTATTGTGACAATAAATGAGTCGGCAGAGCAACAGTGATACACACGGCCTGGCCAAAAAGAAAGCCCCCACCTGCCGTACAAGCCTGTTATAATGTGCGGTGGCCTTGGTTCGTCAGGTTTAAGTCAGAAACGTTATGTGCCCAAAAAAATGAGGTCATTTGACTTTGTGAATACACTGGATGAGCATGTTTTTCCATCAATGGGTTTTTTCTGCCCTGATGGCACAGCGGGCATATTCCAAAATGGCAATGCCAGGATTCATCGGGCTCAAATTGTGCAAGAGTGGTTGAGGGAGCATGAGACATCATTTTCACACATGGATTGGCCACCGCACAGTCCAGACCTTAACCCCATTGAGGTTAATCTTTGGGATAATGTGCTGGAGAAGACTTTACACAGTGCTGCGACTCTCCCATCATCAATACAAGATCTTGGCCACAAATTAATGTCAATCTGGACACAAATAAATGCTGTGACATCGCATGAGGTTATCGAAACGATGCCGCTGCGAATGTGCGCCGTGATCACAGCAAAGGGCAACATAACCACATATTACAGCATGTGACTTTTTCTTGGTCAGACTGTGTATAAATACACACACTCAGATATACACATATTATTATTATTCTTCTTTATTTATAAAGCACCAGCATATTCTGCAGCGCTGTACAATGTGCACAATATAGACAGGGTTACAATACATTGAACAACAATTGACAAACTGGTATAATAGGAAACGAGGGCCCTATTCCCGTGGGAACTCACAATCTATAAGGGTTGGGGGTGGAAACAGGAGGAGAGGACTGCAAGGTGAGAGTGATGGGCTGCAAGGTGAGAGTGATGGGCTGCAAGGTGAGAGTGATGGAATGCAAGGTGAGAGTGACGGACTGCAAGGTGAGCGTGATGGACTGCAGGGTGAGAGTGATGGGTTGCAAGGTGAGCGTGACGGACTGCAAGGTGAGAGTGATGGGCTGTAAGGCGAGAGTGATGGACTGCAGGGTGAGAGTGATGGACTGCAAGGTAAGGCGCGAGTGAGGTACTGCAAGGTGAGAGTGATGACTGCAAGGTGAGAGTGACGGACTGCAAGGTGAGAGTGACGGACCGCACCATCCACAAAGCCATGGTTACTTAGTGAGTAATCAGATTGTTAAACTACTACATCCATCAAAAAGGTATAAATAACCTTAATTTAGGATCGTTTATGCTGGCCTGCACAGGTACATTATAAGTGAAGGTTATTTATACCTTTTCGATGGATGTAATAGTTTAACAATCTGATTACTCTCTAAGTAACCATTGCTTTGTGGATTGTGATATATGCACTAACTGTATATTCAGTCGTGAAGTTATTAATTTATTCTTTATTCTTGTGGTTCTTTCAATTTGGACCACTAATTATATTGCTTGGCCAATAGTGCTGCAATCTGTGTGTTCTTCCCATGTATCACTGTGGACACCTACTACAGCTCGACAAACCTACCTACATTGACATCCATATTTTTTATTCACCCCTTCTATGTTTTTTATTTATGTGTGTCTTTTATGTCGATTTATTATTGTTTTGACTTATGTATTTTGATTCTAACAAATTGTGTTCGAGGTGGGGACTCACATCCCCTTAGTAACCTACCTTGCACTTTTCTGTGCTGGTGAGTTATAAGTGTTCTGTTTGTATATTGGAGGGTTAGGCCCAGTGGAGGGTGTGGTAGTGCACCATCTGGTGGTTCATTGCGGAACAACCATTAGTTTGTTTGTTTTATATATATATTGTGCCCTGAAATTCAGCATACGAGACATGGCTTTCCATGGTAACAATGCAAAGGCATTTTCTTTGCATTTGTACTCCAGAACATGCTCCTTAAAGTTTTAGCAGCGTCGGCATGATGCTCGAGGAGCTAACTTTTTTATAACCAGTGGGGAATGTGTCTCAAAAGCATCTCCCCAGCTGATCCTGCACAGAGATCAGACCTGCAGTAACGCCTTTTGGCCAGCAGATGGCAACATCTCCCTGCGAAATGGGTTATTACAGTAAGCGATACATTGGAAATATTCCCAAATATTTCTAATAGTAACTGTCAAGTGACAGAGTTTTTTAGAGATGTGTTGTCCCTTGCATGTTTAAAAGGTATGAGAATGAGAACTTCCTGGTTTCAAGAGCTGTATACACCAGAGACAGTAGGTAGGAGGCCCACTAGCTTCCTCTTAGCAAGCTGCCGTAGCTGCTGGAGGAGAGCAGTATGTTGCATAACTCCTCAAAGAACTTATCTGCATGTAGACTAGACACTGTAATTTACCACTGTATTTCTTTTCTATTGTGTACAGTGTTTTTTTTAATATCCCTTTACATGTAAAATGTGATCTGTTAATAATGTAAGTGGATTTATCATATTTCTGTTGGAAAGACATGTTCATTTTGCATGAGAGACTTGTAAAGGACTGTGTTTATGCATATGTAGCACTCACCCCTGGAGGAGCCGCTGAATTAACCTCGGGTTAGTCTCACCGCACTAGGGAATAAATATACACCAGCACTGTTGTGGATTTTATAGATTATATACTTTACTGATCCCAATAAAGCGGCATATATAATGTAGATACGGTATATGAATGACAGGATTTCGTAATGCGGGAAAAACACGCGGCGGTAAAAGAAAAGTTTAACCCATTCAGTTCTGGAGTGTAAGTCCCGTGAAAGTAATGTCTCAAAAAGGTGTGTGTGTGTATGATCTCGGGTACCCGGGTACTGTATTCAACTGGCCAGTGAATGAAATGAGCAAATCTTCGACTAGTCACGTTGGGGCCCTGTAGATTTGGACAATAATGCAGTGTGCTTTGTTATACTTGGAATTTTGCGGCCTGGAAGGCCTCTCACCCATCCAATAGACAATCTGTCCCGCTGCCCGATCAAGGATGTCTCTCCTCTTTACCACTGGGACTCTGTGCCACCGGATCAGCTCTCTTGCTTGTCCGATCTCCACAATGCGAAACTACGGCCTACCGCCTGCAATCCCAATGGATCATCGCGGTCTCCTTACTCGGGGTCCAACCGGAACTAAATTTCTGTGCAAACCTCTCGGCGGTGCGTAGGTAGGTCTCTGCAAAGTCACTGTCCCGATCTCCAGCACCCGCAAGGCAGCGCCTGCTCTCCGGCCTGGTCACGATCCTTGGCAGTATCACGTGCGTCTTCCACCTTTCGCCGCTCGGCTCACTCTGCCTCTCCTCCGCACGAGGCTGCCGACGTCCTTCCTCTCTCTCCCACCCACTTCCTGTCCTCACCGCAAAGCACGATGGAAATTGTAGTTCCATTTGTGTCCAGCATAGTCCATATTGCCCCTGTCTCCCTCTGGTGGCCACAACAAGTAAATGCAGCAAACACAATCCTTAAAAAGCGCTACACATATTTTGAACAGTATTTGTTTTTTATTTCTTGTAGCTTTCATTGTGTCAGCTAAAAAGAGAGATAAAATAAAAGAGCATAAAGACATCTGTATGAAGCATGCCATTTCTTTAGACATGTGCAGCTACAATAATTATCAATTGCAGATAACTAAATTAATACTTATAAATAATTATAGTGATAATTAATAATTAATTTTAAATGATTTACAAAAAAAACACTGGTACCTGACTGTTTGTTTTATGAAAAATCGCTTGGTAGTGAAGGGGTTAAATAACTCAACTAGTCAAACTTTGTCTGGTCCTCTACAAACGTCATCCGCTGTGTTTTATTTGTACCCTGTGCCACCGCGCACAGCGCTGTGGAATACGTTGGCGCTTTTTAAATAAATAATTAAAATAATAATAAAAAATTATAAATTATGCAAATTCTCTACAAAAAAAAAAAGCCAATCAATGCAGCAAATGTGCAGCCTTTGTTTGTCGTGGTTAAAATTCTTTAACGTGCAACGAAAAGCGTTATTTCAGCTGATCGTTCCTCAGGGCTAACCTCTTAAGCTCCGCCGCGGTGACAGCTTGACAGCTTTTTTTGTCAGGCCGTCCCGGTGGAGACTTGACAGATAAAAAGTACATATATCATCATCCTGCGACGCCTGCAGCTGCTTTAGAAAACTCGCTCTGCGCAAGAAAGGGTTAAGGAGCTGGCAGTTCGGCTGTGCATCGTGGGAGTTGCGCGCTGCCAGAGCTGGGGGATCCGGCAGTTGCCCATTTCTCTACTTAATCAAAAGTCGCTGGCACTCGACGCTGGCAAACCGCCGGGACTTCAAATCTAATTAACTGGTCAGGCAGTCCTGGACGAGCTCGTATTTAAAGCGCGCTCGCTCGCTCGCTCGCTCGCCTGCCTATGGGTTGTCAGTTTAGCAGCGGAAAAATGAATGGAAAATGAGGAAAAATAGTGACAAAAAAGAGAAGAAAACATAATCCTGGTATTTTGCTGTCAGAAACTGTTTCGTGTTGGAGTCAGATCCTTAGTGCAAACGCTGCAGACGATTCTGCCCGTCTTTTACGTAATCCTCTAAAAGAAACAAACCCCAGGAATAGATTTCATCACTGCGGCTGCTAACTCGACTTTGTTAATGAAAGGGTTAACTCTGCTTTGCTCTGTAATGCATTAGGGGTTAATTCGGTGCGCTTTCTTTCGGCGCATTTCGGTGGGCTTTGGTGATTTCAGCTCGCCGACCCTGCAGTGAATTCAGGATTCACCGCAGTGTACCCGCCGAACGGGATCCGCCGAACTCCACCGATCAGCCCGCCGAACGCCACCGCCGAACAGAAAGAGAAAAAAAAAACACATGATCTGTTGAAAAATTGATTGAACTCGTGCCCCTAATATACAGGGTGTCCATAAAATCTCTTTACAATTTCATATATTTATTCCAAAGGCAAATGAAACGACAGATAAGTGAAAAATATTACAAAATGAGACGTATATATTTTTAAGGTTTTTCCCCTCATTTAATACACCTCTGTATGGGCGCCATTAGTTGCACGAAGCACATCAAGACGGTGCTGGATTTCTTGCCGTGTTGGCTGTTGCTTCCCCGCATCAATGGTGGCATCAGTGATCCTCTGCTTTAGATTAGTGACGTCCCTTTGTACCTTTGTTCCAAACACCATGGGCTCTATTAAATTCTTCGCGTTAAAACGTTCGTGCAGCGCGTGAATTTTACGCGCGTTAGCACGCGTAAATCAATGCTGGTATTATAATCCTCACTCATTTTTTCATCCGTCGAGCAATAACGCGCCTTAAACGGATGCACAAAATGCGCGCGCAGCAACGTTGCGCGCAGATATCAGTGTGCAGATTGTTTTTTTTGCGCTATTCAGCCAATCAGAATTAAGAATCACAATTGTCTCACGTTAAGTTTTGTCAAAGTCAATCTGCGCATGTATGCTGCATCAATAATAAAAACACACACAACTTCTCCATTTTATTGTTTGGGTATGTGTAGAATGTGTAACTATACTTTGCTGTGTATTTTTTTTTGGGCTGGTGTATTTGGATTCGGCAGGTTGATAGAATTTGCCATTAACACCAGCTTTTAGGAGTTGCTAAAATTATACACAAAGACTGTGCGTTACAAACTGCGCATAGAATGTAATACCATCCGTGTACTAGCGCACAAACGCATTTGCGTCCACAATGTTAAGTATAGGACGCGCGACGTATAGTGAGCTCGCGCAGCGTTCGCGCAGGTTCACGTATTCTCGCGTTTGTTGCGCTGACATTGTAATACGACATTCTGCACAACAGGGATGTGCGTTTCGGGTTTCTGAATTTCGGAATTTTCACGAAATTTCCCGATTCGTGTTTTCGGATGCGGCCGAATTTCCGAAAATTTTTAGATCCGAAAATGGCAGATCCGAAAAGTTTTCCGAGCTGAAACGAAATATTTTCGGATTTTTCGAATGGACTTGAAATGTGTCAAATCGAAATTTATTTTCTCTCTATTCATGATTTCGGTTCCATTTCGGTAAACCTTTTGTTCTGGATTTTATTTTTAAAGTCAGACCATTCGGGTCAGTTTAGCGTTTTTTAAATCGTTTTGTTCATTTTTTTTGTTCCTCGGCTTTCATACCATTTTAATATGATTAAATAAAGTTGTGAAATGTATATTCAATTATTCATAAGAAAAAAAGGATCTTTATTTAATAAAAAAACACACGACAGAATCGCCAGAATTATCGTATCGACAGAATGAATTATCGGATCCGAAAAACAAACCAAAAATTTATTATAAAAAAATATATAAAGTATAAAAAAGTAAACCATAGTAGTTTACGTCAAAACGAATAGAGTTATACACTTTGAAACGAGGAGAACAGACGTTCCGAAAAAAAATGAAAATTTCCGAAATCACGAAAAGTCGATACAAAAAACGAGCAAAGTGACACGAAAATACGAAAAATGGTCGCTATTCCGAAAAAAAATGTACACGAAAAACGAGTCGAGCCGAACCGAATCGAAACAGAAATCAGTCGAAACGAGCCGAATCGAAAAGTTTAAACATCCGAACAAATCGAACCGAAAAAAAAAATCGGTGCACAAGCCTACTGCACAAATGGTTTTGCCCCTCGCGTTAATTTGTTTTTTTCGCCGGCGAAAACGTATGCGAGACGAATGTGATAGGGGCCCCTTATCTTTAACATAACCCCATAGAAAGAATAACCTCCTCAAGCAATTTATGGCCATATATTGTGAACTAAATTCCCATTATTTTTTTAACAGAGCGTAGGGTTAAAAACCTTGTAAAAACTCTTGAACGGGTTAAAAACGGTTGAAATCCTGAAAGGGTTAAGAGTTGTTAGAACCTATAAAGGGTTAAAATTTGGTAAAATCTTTCAATGTATGAGCCGTTGAGTGGTTGTGTTAGTTGGTGGCTTTCCTCCTGGTTTCTTATATATATATATATACACGTTTGTTTTGTGAGGTTGATAAGTCACGCTTGGTTTGGTGTAGCTTCGCATTAAATGTATGACGTCGCCGCGCCGCGCCACACGCTTTGGCTTTTACCTGTGCTGAGCAAAGCGTTCTCAATCGAACTAATTGAGTTTTTCTGGCGCCGCGGTGACAGCCGTGATATTTTCCTACGAGTAACGGGGTCTATTTTATGCAGCCGAACATATGGATGAGCTGACTCTTGGCAGAAAAAGGTTATCCCGTCCCAATTACTTAGCAGTTTATTTTCATTCGGGATTTGTGACTAGCGCTCCCCCGGGAGAGCTCATAAGAATTGCAAAGCGGAGCCATTACGGCTCTAAAGCCTCGGCGCCGCGGCGTTCGTTATGACATAGGGCACTTCAGAGAGGTGAGCTCTGAAAGTCATCCGCAAACCACCACTGTTTAGCCTAATTCTTGTTTTGTCGATGCAAAGTGGCACCGTTTATTATTTCCATTGAAATCGTGATTCACGTTGATACATCAGGTGCGGGAGGCGTCGCCGCGTGGCCGCCGCGTGTTGAATTATTCAGCCGCCTGCACCGCGTTGAGATGCACCCGACGCGCTCTCGCTTCAATCAAGCGTCGCACTTGTTGGAAAATTAGATCCATAATTCACCAAATATTTACGGCCTGGAAAGACGGAATAAGACGTATTAAAGCGCGTGGATCCAGTAAAGTAATTGTGTCACGCCGCGGCCCGTAAACACCGGGAGAAGCTGTCGCCGCTGATTGTCCTGGGAAGCGCCATGAGTGGAAGGGTGCTCTTGTATGATGTCATGACCTGGGGTTCTCTAGTTGGCTCACCGCATTGGACCATGACCACCACGAAAAATGTATTCTCATCTCGACACATTTTTACCAATTTAATTCAGTTTAAACTTTATCCGGTGATTTTTGGAAAAAAAATAAAAATTTTAAGTATTGGCTGAATCAGTTAAGAGGTTATTTAAAGAGCACAGACATTTCGGCGCTTTCTCCTTTAGCACCCTTAAATTCGCCGACCCTGTGGTGTATTTAGGATTCGCCGGAGGGTCCCCGAAGTGCGCCGAATAGATACAAGGAATGTTAAACCCACCAAACACAGCCGGAAACCACCAAATAAAATCACTGAATGAATCGAAAAACTGCCGAAACGATACGATAACCAGCCGAAAAACCACCGAACGCCTCCGAAGAAAGCCGACCAGCCGCCGAACAAAAAAAAGAAAACACGCATCTTTTAAAAGGTGTTTTAAAAAAACAAACTGGAAATGCCTGGAAATAATATATAACGTCCTATGAATATTAATAAAAAGGTCTGTAACAGAATTTTAAAAAACTCCCGAAAAATGTTTAATTTTTTTTAAAAATAGAGACTTTTTTGCTGCAGATTTAAAGAATAAAAGGTTTAATAAATATTTAATAAAAACAGGATTTTTTTTTTACATTGAAACCTATGGGATTCGCCTGATTAAACCTGTTGAATGAAACCACCGAACAGCAGGGCATTTCACTGACATTTCTCTGCTGTTCGGTGTCTGTGAATAGATTAACCATTGCTTCTCTATGGGGGATTTCACGAAAGAATAAACCCTCTTATAAAGTTGTTACATTGAAACGAGGCATGTGATTTCCCATCTGGTGATATCCCAGCCATGGTCCATAGATATGACATCATCGAGGGCAATCACACATATCCAAACGTTCTCTCTCTATAATATGTATATATATATATTGTATATGTCTTATAAAAGGGATTGTCTGTTGAAAATAGAATTCCCTTTTTTAACCCTTAAATAATTGGGCAGATCGTGCTGACAGCCTCTGAACAATTATTTTTAAAAAATATTTTTTCTTCTTTTTCGGCAGATTTTACTCACCTTTTTCCCTCTCGCCGCGCGCTGCTCCTCCTCTTCGGCTGAGGGATTTCCAATCCCAGAAGTCCCTGAAGCTTTTCTGCACAATTTGAATTGGGGGCACTCCTCACATCCTGACCTTTTTAAAAGAATAAAGGGGTCAGGATGAGCAGAGCGTCCCTTTAACCCTTTCACCCCTGTGTGCTGAGCTCAATTTTATCTGTTTCGCTCATCGTGTTTAAACGCGATTTCAAGTCACATTTTATTACACCACCCTGACAAATTATATATCGTTCTTTCCGGGAGACTCAGCAGATTCATAATATATCATTATTATATGTATACGTCATGTCCTGCCGGTATATTATAACAAAAAATGCAATAAAATTAGAATTTTCAATAATTTACAACGTGTAAAGTGTTTTTTTTCCCCACATTTTATCATCCGATCCTTTGAGGTTATATTTTCTATGAGTTGCGCTTGTTAAAAAAATTAGAAATGGGGACTCGCTACATTTTTTTGGGGGGAATTTACAAGATTTTTAGCAAACGCCCCATAGAAAGAACTCATTAGTGCAGCATCATTGTTCACATTATAATTGAAGTGGGAACATTATTGCTGCATTAATAAAAATAACTCACAAAAAAAAAAACACATTTTTATTTTATTTTATTTTTTTCTTTATTATTTTTATTTTTTACATTTTTTTTCTTACTTTGAACATGGTCATGTTTGATATCATTCGAAAGGCCATACTCATCCTCTGGCCTTTCAAATGACACCAACCATGACCCTCTAGCTGCCACCGTTTTGGAGATAAGGGGGTACCTTTGAACCCCCATATCTCAACCATGGGATTTCCTTGGGAAATCCCCAGGCTGTTAAGGGTTCCCCCGGCTAACTGACGTCATCGCATCATGCGCGATGACGTCAGGTGACGAGGGGGGACCCGGAGGTGGAGCTGCCATCCAAGATGGTGGCCCCCACCGGAGCTAGGAAGCGGTCAGGGAAGTCAGAATGCTGCGGGACCCCGGAGGAGAGAGGTGAGCATCTCTCCGGGCTCCCGCCGAGCGGATGACGTGTGGGGAACGTCCTCCGCATACAGTGGGAGTCTATGAAGACGTTCCCCACACGTCACCCGCATGAAGGGGTTAATGAATAGATAAAAAGCAGTGCGCCGTTGCATTCTTTCGCCATCCTCACGGATCTTTGCGTCTTGCGTTCTGCCGTCAGCATGGCACTATGGGCGCTCATAATACCTGGGCATCCCGGCTCGATGTCATCATAATTTAAACATAGATTAGAAACTTGTCGAATGTTAATTCACAAACCCTCAGCTTGACGTTAAATCTTCACATCCGCTTCAAAGCCATACCTGGGTAAAGTGACATGCGTTTAATACGCCGACGCTCACCGAACGCCAGTGATTAATTGTCCTTCAGTTTGATCATCCTCTTTATCCGCCAGCAGACGTCACATCAAACGCCCGACGAACAAAACGCACCCGATTTATGCTCTCTCTGAGCTGAGGACATGAAAACCGTCAGCCGTCATTAAAACAGCACGTCTATCGCCGGAATTCGTCGGACGTGGAGCCGGGGCTTCCCTGGAGGGCTTACAGGAATTAGCTGATCCGGTCGTCTCTTAACGCAATCGTGTAAAAATGCGTTCGCGTGGACATTTCTGTTCCTTGAACTCGTTTGGTTAAATCTCCTTTCCATAACATTTCCATCTCATTACTCTGAGAAACAGCTGAAGATTATGTCATCCGGGCGACTTAGTACAGGACGGCTCAGCCACCGGTAATGCAAACCTGACAACTGCAGATAACGTGCACCGGCACGCGCCCGGCTAGAGCTGACAGCGCATGATTAATGTATGCGTTATATGGGAATTAAAAAAAAAGCTGTATGTAAAAGTATATATTATAATGCTTCATTTACCTCGGGGTATTACTTTTCAATAATAATAACTATTAACCCTTTCACTATACACTATCAGCGATAGGAGACACAGCAGCCTGAAATCTGGGGCCGTGCTGTGCGATTAGAAAGGAAATTTGTTTGTTGCAAATGGATTTCGTTTGCTTTTTGGCTCCAAAAGGCACCCCAAATATTGTAGCCCCGTGGGCATAATGCCAGGGGTGCTAAAACTGGAATGTCCCTGAGATATCAGCTTTCACCCAGCCGACACGGAGACACGTGCTGCAGCTCCAACTGCAGTAACTCCTTTTGGCCAGCAGATGGCGACATCTCCCTGCTGAATAGGTTATTACAGTAAGGAATACATTGGGAATATTCCCAAATATTTCTTACTGGATAATTAATTAAAAATGATTTTTGTGTTTTTTTTTGGAAAATCACTTGGCTAAAAGCTTAATTATGAAAAATTTATTCATACAGGGTTATTCAAAGAGATCCGAATGGCTGCCGAAAGGGAACCGAATGCTGAAAATCAGCGTTCGGTTACCTTTCTTGGCCATTCGGCTACCCAGAGAGCAGGCAATACGCCAAATCCTGGCGAAATGCCTGCACATACGGTGCCTGTTCAGTGCCTGTTCAGTGCCTGTTCGAGCCCATAGCTTCGTCTATTCAGAGAACAAAAAAGTTGCCGAATTGCCCTGCCATTAGGTGGCTTCATGCGGCAGATTTATTCAGGCGAATCCCATAGGCTTCAATGTTAAAAATATTCCCGTTTTAATTCAATATCTAATAAACTGTTTATTATTATATTCAGCAGTAAACAGTCTATTTATAGATTTTTTTAGGATCTTTCAAGCATTTTTCGTGATATTCTTTTCCATTTTTTTTCCCCGATTTTTTGGGTTATAATTTTTTTTAAACGTTTTTCTTTTTTCTGTATCAGCCCTTTTTATTATCATTTATTGGATTTTATATGTAAATTTCAGACATTTTCGCTCAGTAGTTTCTTTGCAAACAGCGTTTCACTTTTCAAACATTCAAGCGAACTGTTTTTTTTTTTTCTCACTCCATTCGTCTGCGGTGTCGGCTTTTTCCGGCGGCTGCTCGGCTCTCTGATCGGCTCCTATTCAGGTTTCTTCAGCGTGTTCGGCGGGGTTAATCCAGATGTTTTTTCAGGTTTCGGTGTGCCTTTTGCGGTGAGTTTTCGGCAGGTTTGCGGCGACTTTTCCCTGCAATTCGGGGACCCTGTGGTGCTTGCTGAATACACCATAGGGTCGCCGAAATGGGATCGCCAAATCAAACCGAATTGAGGAGAACGAAAAGCCACCGAACGTGCGGTGACTTTTCGATTCTCTTTGAATAACCCTGAAGACAACCGTAATTTTGCATGAAGAAAAAGCCATTTGGGTTACTTTTTGATTGTTTGTGAGTCTTTTCTCATTTTTTTGTTTCACTCACATATTTTTTACCCCTTCACTCCCAAGATCAAGATAACTTTAGGTGTTTAAAGGCCCCATAGTGCCCCAATATTTCCTTATCTAGATCTGCAGCTGAACATGTCCCTAATGTTTTAGCAGCGCGAGCATGATGCCTGAGGTGTTAACACTTTTTAAAACCAGCTGGGAATGCGTTTGTATGACATCTCCCCAGCTGATGCTGCACAGAGACCTGAACTGCAGTAACTCCTTTTATCCAGCAGATGGTGACATCTCCCCAGCTGATGCTGCACAGAGACCTGAACTGCAGTAACTCCTTTTATCCAGCAGATGGTGACATCTCCCCAGCTGATGCTGCACAGAGACCTGATCTGCAGTAACTCCTTTTGGCCAGCAGATGGTGACATCTTCCTGCCAAATAGGTTATTACAGCAAGGAATACACTGGGAACATTTCCAAATATTTCTTAAAAAAAAAAAAACACTGTCAGGGAAGCAACGGTTTATGTTTTGTTATTTTAGGATATTAAATTTCTATTGAATTCACTACCAAGGAATTTTCAACCAAAACACACACAGGAACAAATGTTTTCATTTGGAAAATCATTTTTAATTGATTAACCCTTTCACTGCTGAGCCATTTCCCCGCTGTGTGCCAAGCTAATTTTTACCGCTTTTGCTCATCATGTTTAAACGAGATTTGAAGTCACGTTTTATTATACGACCCAGACATATTATATATTGTTCTTTCCAGCAGACTCTGCAGATTCATAATATATCATTATTATATGTATACGTCATGACCTATCTGAATATTATAACAAAAAATGCAATAAAATTTGAATTTTTAATCATCTACAATGTGTACAGTGTTTTTTTTTCACATTTTATCATGTGAGCGTTTGCATTTATATTTTCTAAGGGCTGCGCTTGTTAAAAAAAAAATCAGAAATGGGGACTCATTACATTTTTTGGGGGGAATTACGCGATTTTTAGCAAACGCACCCCATAGAAAAAAAATCATTAGTGCAGCATTGTTCATATTATGATTCAAATGGGAACAATATTGCCGCATTAATAAAAACCGCACACAAATAAAAAAAGTTTTTATTTATTTTTATTTTTTTAATTATTTTTTATTTTTATTATTATTTTTTGCTTCAAACATGGTCATGTTTGGTATCATTCGAAAGGCCATGTTCAAGCCTTTCAAAAGATACCCTACATGACCCCTAGCTGCCACGGTTCGGGAGATGGGGGGGTTCCTTTGAACCCCCCTATCTCCACCAGGGTATTTCCTTGGGAAATCCCCAGGCAGCTAGGGGTTCCCCGGCTAACTGACATCATCGCACCATGCGTGAAGACATTAGGTGGCGAGGGGGGACCCAGAGGTGGAGTCGCCATCCAAGATGGCGGCCCCCACTGGAGCTAGGCCGCGATCCAGTGCCAGATGGCAGCCCGGTTCGTAAGGGGTTGAAACCAGGCACCTCTTAAAAGGGGAGACTCCCCTTTTAAGCAGTGCCTGGTTTGTGCAGCTGTGACCTCCCGATCAGGAGGGAGAGGGATCCGAAAGGATCCCCCCTTCCCTTTCATGCGATCTCCCAGGGGTGGCCCTTAAAAGACACGTCTGACTTCCTAGAAGTCAGAGCGCCGCGGGACCCCAGAGGAGAGAGGTGAGTATCTCTCCGGGTTTCCACTGAGCGGATGACGTGTGGGGAACGTCCTCAGCATATAACGGGAGTGAATGAGGACATTCCCCACACGTCCTCCGCAACCAAGGGGTTAATTTAAATCACTTGAGGATTTATGCAGAAAGCTCTGAAATGTTACCGACGTTTCAGTGCTCTTGTTCCCCACACTTCAGGGAATCAAATTCCCCGACCCTACGATGAATTCAGCATTCTCCACAGTCCCCCGAAGTGCAGGGAATGGATCTGAAAATCTGCCGCAAAAACATAGAAAATCCATCAAAAACCTCGCCGATAAGTCACCAATACAATCCGAAAAATCCGATCGATCTGAAATGGCATAAAAAACCTGCAAAACGTACCCAACGATCCGCCGCAAACACGACAAACGCGTCTGAAAAAAAGCAGACGAACTGCCCATCATAGTGCAAATCAAGCGCAGGGGCGGAATGACAACTAATGGGGCCACCGGCAATAGGAGATTGTGGGGACCCTTTTAACGCACATTGTTGCGTTAAAAGAATTTATATCTTCACACAATTTTCAAGATAATAATTTTAAAGAGTTAATACAAGTAAATTGGAGAATCCATGGTGCCCCCTCCAGACTTACAAACTGAACTGAACTCCACAGCAATAACACTCACAGGAATGTGCGGCGTGTATTAGTGTATCAGAGAGCTCCAAAGCAATACAACTCACAGTAATGCGTAGTGTCTATGAGTGTATCACAGAGCTCCAAAGTAATAAAACTTTCATGGTAATAGGCAGTGCCTATGAGTGTACACAGAATCCACAGCAATAAACACTCACAGTAATGGCTGGTGTGTATGAGCGTACATGGAATCCACAGTAATATAAAACTCACAGTAATGGCTGGTGTGTAAGAGCAGGCACATAATCCACAGCAATATAACACAGTTAGCCATGGGGTGTATGAGCAGGCACATAATCACAGCAATATAACTCACAGCCATGGGGTGTATGAGCAGGCACAGGATCCACAGCAATATAACACAGTTAGCCGTGGAGTGCATGAGCAGGCACATGATCCACAGCAATATAACTCAAAGCCATGGGGTTTATGAGCAGGCATAGAATCCACAGCAATATAACTCACAGTTAGCCATCCTGGGGTGTATGAGCAGGCATAGGATCCACAGCAATATAGCTCACAGCCATGGGGTATATGAGCAGGCATAGGATCCACAGCAATATAACTCAGATAGCCATGGGGTGTATGAGCAGGCACAGAATCACAGCACTATAACTCACAGCCATGGGGAGTATGAGCAGGCACAGGATCCAGAGCAATATAACATAGTTAGCCATGGGGTGTATGAGCAGGCAGATGATCCACAACAATATAACTCACAGCCATGGGGTGTATGAGCAGGCACAGGATCCACAGCAATATAACTCACAGCCAGAGGCCACGTGGTAGACAGTTGCGGCCCCATCCCTCAGCAGATCAGAGAGATCCACATGCATCCGAGCGGAGGGGCGCACTGCGCATTTTGCTGGTGCCTTCATCCACTTGACCCGGCCGCCTGCAATCCGAATGGGATCGGATTGCAGCGTGAGGCACCAGCATGCAATCCAATGGAATCCGGGCCCCCTTTTACCCATGGGCGGCGCCCAAGTGCCGGATGGGTCAGTCTGCCCCTGACCAGCCGCCAGAAACAGCCGACGAAAATGGTAAAAAGAAAAAAAAAAGTGATTGAAAGTGTCAAATTTGAAATGCTGTTTGCAAAAAAAACACTGGACAAAAAATGTCTGGTATTTACATATAAGATCCTATGAATGATAATAAAAATGTCTGTTAGAGAAAAAAAACTACTAAAAATTATAATTTTGCCGAAAAAGATCACGAAAAATGCCTAAAAAAATTTATATCCAAAGCGACTTTTTGCTGCAGATTAAAAGAATAAAGGGTTTATTAGATAATTATCACACTGGCACCACCAGGCTTGCGCCACGGTGGGGCCCAGGTTCAGGTGGAAAGTCCCTATATGCAGGGATACTACTGCAGACAATATAAATAGATGACAAGAACAGCACAGGTTAACCAGAGACTCCTGCACAGCAATACCCAAAGAATCCCTGAACTGATCCCAAACTGATAGGCTGGTCTTTAGTGTAGCCAGAGCTACGCTAGAAGGAAAAGTTACCATGAAGCCGTGCAGATTCCTATGAAATATACAGACACCAGGATATCAGTATAAAGAGTACAGACTGGGAATAAGCATAAGCATAGTCATGAGGAAAGCCAGAGATCAGAAAACCAGAGAGAGTACGATATCCAGATTCCAGGGTTCTAAAGCCAGAAGGGTTGTCATACAAGCCAAATGTCGGTACACAGGTAATCAGTATAAACAAACAGAAAACCAAAAATACAACAGGGGAAAATCCAGCACAGGAATAACTAGAAATAAACCAGGAACACGAAGAGAGGAGTAACTGATGGACAGAGTGGGGAAACAGGACTAAAGTAAATATTACAGAATATACAACCAAAACAGGAACAAAACAGCAGGGAGCTCACTGAATACAAAACACTGGAGAAACCAGGAAGTGTGAAAATCATAGAGCAATGCACTATGGGCTCATTGCTCTTAAATAGGGAGGAGATCAAGACAAAGGACAGACAGGTGAGCTAAGAGAGCAGACACGATTAACCCCTTAGCTGCAACCCAGAAAAGACAACATAAACACAAGGCCTGAACAGGAATATAACATATACAGAGGACAGGGGACAGGGCTGGGAACTTGGAACGTGACAATAATAAATGAAAACGGGAATATTTTTAACATTGAAGCCTATGGAGTTCACCTGAATAAACCTGCCGAACAGCAGGGCATTTCACTGACATTTCTCTGCTGTTCGGCATCTCTGATTAGACAAACCCATTGCTTTTCTATGGGGGATTTCACTGCCGTCGAAAGGCAATTCGGGGCAAGATCGTCTCTCTCTCTGAATAACCCCTTTGATAGAGAAGGGGTTAATAACAAGCAGAGCGTAAACTAAAATGTGACTTTAATTTAATTTATCACAGGTCGGTATTTGGGATACAGGGCGCATGGGTCGTATCGCTTGATTTCACAATATATAAAGGATTAAACCAGAAAAAATAGAAGGAAACAAATCCTAAAAATCAAACGAAACAGACAAAACCAGCGAAATAAAACAAAAATCAACATTTAGTGCGAGATCGTTTTGATAGTACATGCGCCAACAAATGTTATAAATGTATACACGTAAAAAAGAATTCGTCCTGGTTTGCTGTGAGCGTTTTTGCAGTTGAAGATATCTTTTCCGGCTAGATTTGTATCAGGGCGAAACCGATACATCTTGGCCCTGAAAGTCGCAGAGAAATAAGTTTCCGAGCCTAAATGACTTATCTGATAGGACTTTCCCGCGGAGGCCGGTGATTCATGATTGCATTAGCGATTCTTCAGAAGCTGCTAAACTGTTTAAATTTCCTCTTATGCTCAAATACAGATCCTTCACGTTAAAAGAGCATTTCTCAAGTCCTCCGTCCCCTTGAAGTTACAATATAAACAGTGAATATTAGTGGGGCGGAAATCTCCCGCAGCTGTGAAGGAAACATATTGTTGATTGATATATTAAAAAATGGGATATTCAAGATACTTTTTTTTTTTTTTTTTTTTTAAAAAAAAAGGAAAAATTGTGAAAAAATTATTTATTGAAGATCTGCAGCTGTCTGAGATGGCAAACACTTCAAACCCATTATCCCGCTTCCTCTCCGCTGTTAGAAATTAAGTCCAAATTTTTGTGAATTAACCCCTTCACCGCCGTGAGCTTCTGTTGAAAAAAATATTACGACAACATTTAATTGAAACGCGGGAGGTGTATTTAACAAACATAGGTTAAAATAGTGATTTTGCATAAAGATCTTAAAGTTACAAGATTGAAATAATGTCAATTTGCTCATTTTTGATTCATCGTGTGTTTGTTTATCCTTTACAGAGATATCATTGGGATGAAAGGTTCTAAACTCTAGATGGTGTCCCTTATCTGGCACAATGTCACACGGTGTCTGCATTATCAGCATACAGGGAGAAATGGCCTTTTGTGTCAGTAAATGTGCTGTAGACAGATAATACAATGGTGAGATCTCCTGCTTACACGGGGTCTGCATTATCAGCATACAGGCAGAAATGGACTTTGTGCCAGATGCAGTAAATGTGCTGCAGACAGATAATAAAAAGGTGAGATCTCCTGCTTATGGGAGTTTGTAGTGATCAGAATGAGATTATTAGCAATGCAATATCTGTATGTGCTGCATAATGCCTGTGTGTGGCAATTACAGCAACACCTTGTATCTGTATGTGCTGCATAACGCCTGTGTATGGCAATTACAGCAACACCTTGTATCTGTATGTGCTGCATAATGCCTGTGTGTGGCAATTACAGCAACACCTTGTATCTGTATGTGCTGCATAATGCCTGTGTATGGCAATTACAGCAACACCTTGTACCTGTATGTGCCGCATAATGCCTGTGTATGGCAATTACAGCAACACCTTGTATCTGTATGTGCCGCATAATGCCTGTGTGTGGTAATTACAGCAACACCTTGTATCTGTATGTGCTGCATAACGCCTGTGTATGGCAATTACAGCGACACCTTGTATCTGTATGTGCTGCATAATGCCTGTGTGTGGCAATTACAGCAACACCTTGTATCTGTATGTGCTGCATAACGCCTGTGTATGGCAATTACAGCAACACCTTGTATCTGTATGTGCTGCATAATGCCTGTGTGTGGCAATTACAGCAACACCTTGTATCTGTATGTGCTGCATAACGCCTGTGTATGGCAATTACAGCAACACCTTGTATCTGTATGTGCTGCATAACGCCTGTGTATGACAATTGCAGCAACACCTTGTATCTGTATGTGCTGCATAATGTCTATGTATGGCAATTACAGCAACACCTTGTATCTGTATGTGCTGCATAATGTCTGTGTGTGGCAATTACAGCAACACCTTGTATCTGTATGTGCTGCATAATGTCTGTGTGTGGCAATTACAGCAACACTTTGTATCTGTTTATGTACTGTACAGGGATTTACAATCATTATAACCCCCTGAATCTTATCCCTGTACAGCAGCGACTGACCCCTCAGCTCTCCCTATATTCTACCAAATCTCTGGCTGCTGGAATGCTGCAGTTAAGTTTGTTGAGCTTTTTGTTACAGTGAGGTTGGGGGCTGCCCCTTGTATTCTTTTTTTACAGTAATACAGGGTGACAGCATTGAGATCACACAGAGGATCTTGTTTCCTCACACACTAATCTGCATTAAAAAGGAACACAAATGGGTTTTTGAATGCTCACTTTTTAATTCAGTTCGTACACGCACAATTTATTGCTACTGAAAAGTATAAGGATCTGCAATAAGTTTTTTTCTGTATATTTAAGTTTAAAAGACACTGACACCTTATATTCACAGATCTTATTCTCGCACCGGCATACAATGTTACAGGTTTTGCTGTTTGACATGGATGAGGCGTAAAGTAGAAGAAAGTAGAAACGCGCTCACGTCCAACATCAAATTCCATTATGTAAAGGCACAAACAGACATCAAATGCCTTTTATCTGAGAGTATTGTGATAGTCTGCATGTAAATAAGTATATTTATATGCAAGGATTGACATTATTACTGAGAAGCAACATCAAGATGTCAGTATCCTTGTGTTGGGGCACAACAGATTGTACTATGTTGGTTCTACTGAGAAAGTAGAATCTGGAAATATATCACAATACAGATGAGCACCCCATATCTGGAATGCACAGGACCCCCATTTCAGATTCTCCAACCTACATTACATATACAAAAGGTACACTTTAGGCAAAATGACCATGTAACCTCTTCTTCACTACCAAGTGATTACCCCCCCCAAAAAAAAAGATCACTGTCAGGAACCAGTGATTTTTTTAGGGGAAAAGTTTTTAATTAATTATACAGTATGAAATATTTGAGAATATTCCCAATGTATTCCTTACTGTACTAACCCGTTTGTCAGGGAGATGTCACCATCTGCTGGCCCGAAGGCGTTACTGCAGTTCAGGTCTCCGTGCAGGATCAGCTGGGGATATGTCACCATGTGCTGGCCAGAAGGAGTTACTGCAGTTCAGATCTCTGTGCAGGATCAGCTGGGGATATGTCACCATGTGCTGGCCAGAAGGAGTTACTGCAGTTCAGGTCTCCGTGCAGGATCAGCTGGGGATATGTCACCATCTGCTGGCCAGAAGGAGTTACTGCAGTTCAGGTCTCTGTGCAGGATCAGCTGGGGAGATGTCACCATGTGCTGGCCAGAAGGAGTTACTGCAGTTCAGGTCTCTGTGCAGGATCAGCTGGGGAGATGTCATTCAGTCAGACACATTCCCGCTGGACAGCCTTCTGAGGTTATGATAGGCTTTGAAGAATGTATATGTTATGAGTAAAGCCAGGAGTGCGGTTAATCCTAGGATTACCCGGGTAATCCTGACATTACTCTGGCGTCATTAGCAAAAGTCTGAAGTGAAAGTAAATTTCGGACTTTACCCGGGTAATCTGCAACGTATTCAGAGTCCTCTGGGTAATCCGGTTTTCTGCTCTATTTTAACCAGGTACCCTAGTGTTGCCGGATAAAGTGTGATGTGCAATGAAACATCAGACTTTATCCGGGTAAACTGCAAAGTATCCAAACGCCTCTGGGTTCTCGGCTTTTCTTGGGTTTTCAGCAGGTTCCAGTTGACAGAATTCCGGGGATTACCCGGGTAAAGCTGCAAACTGATATCTGACTGATAACAAAATTGTGTTTTTTGTTATTTTTAATGAAATTGTATCCACAGTCACAAACCGCACTAAATAACCGTCATGTGACTCTGTGCATTAAATGTCTGGAAATTAATTTATAAAGATATTCTATAAAGAGTAACCTGATGGTTATTATGTTTTATAAATGATATATAAGCACACATGACACATAATAAGGATCAAGTAACTCTTTCACCTTCATATAAGAAACATATCCTGTTACTCTGTATATTCATTATATCCGCAATACATTTTAATGTTTGTCTTTTGCCATTTTCATTGATAATATCCTTAGATTATAGTAAAATTCACTGTTACCCAAGCGGGGTTGGATGCTCTGCAGATTACCCAGGTGAAGCTGTGGATAGTCCTCAGATTACCTGGGTGAAGCTTCAGACTTGCACATTATCCGGGTACAGTGTGAATTTTTCGTCTCTTCCAGACCGTTACCCAAGGGCAGTTGGTTAGTCCTAAAATTACCCGGGTAAAGTCTGAAATTTTCATTTTTTTGCAGCTTTACCCAGCAGTTTTGGGTGATGTCAGGATTATCTGGGTGATCCTAGGATTAACCGCACTCCTGGCTTTACCCGGGCCGTAACATATACGTATCTGGTCAGCCCGACCTGGATCGCCCTCAGGTTATCAATATTTTTTTCCACTGATTAAGCCCATTTGTTGTTAAGGGCGAAACGTGTCTCGCTATTGTTTTTATATTTGTTTTTAATCGGAAATATCGGAATTAATTCATTTATTCTAAATTCACCTATATTTGGAATCCTGATGCGCTTTTCTAAGGGTTTGGCAGACAAATTATAACCCGGAAATCCATACACTTAGAGCCCAGTCTGAGGCTCTAACGGGGTGAGTGTGTTTCATACCTCCATTGTATTAGTGTGGTTTAAACAATCTGCACCATCCCCTTTTTCTTCTTTATTTGAGAGCCGATTGAATTTGGACATCGTGGAAGTGGTGGCAGCTGGGTATGCCCAAAAATACTCGCATGTGGATATTCTAGAGCGGTTCACGCTCCAATGAATGTGAGTGGCTATATATCGAACCACTAAAAAACTTATATAATATATACTGATTTACACTATGGATTTTCTCTGTATTATATTTTTTATGTATGATGCTGAGCAACGAACAATTATTTGCTAGAATCCTACTGTGAAACATTCGTGGGACTGTCCCCTTTGATGTAAGTTGCTTATTCCATTTAAGAGCACGGTTTTTTGGTGTACGGGAGCGCTGCACTAAGTTTTGTTCTGCTAATCGCCCTCAGAACTTAGATGGCTCCCTCAAATAACGTGATCCACATGAATATATACAAAGAAGCAAAAACATATAATAGTGCAGCGAATCAAACTATAATATGCAGATGTTAAATAGCATGTAGTAGCTCCACTCACAAGCATAGAGCCCTATCACTGGCTCTGAGTGGGTCACAGCATCAGCATATATTCCAGGACACTTCCATAGTAGTCCACATCTTGTTGGGATAAAGTCTTGCCGTAACAATAGATATATAGGAAAGGCAGAAAAGGAAATCTCTTTGTGTATATCTGGTTTATACAATATATAGGCAATATTGAGACAAATTTAAACTCACTCTTGATGGAGCTTATCCAAGCTCGAGATGAAGCGCCTATGGATTTGTTAAGCGGATCAAATCCAAAAAAAACGCCACGACAGCAGGGACTCGATCTTTAAAAGTTTAATTAAAAGAAATTAAAACAAATAAAACAGTTAGACAGATGTCCATAACGCGTTTCGCCACAGAGCGCGGCTTTAATCAGCTGATTTACTGCTTCATGTCCTTGCACATACATTTATAGTTAATACAATTAAAGTTAAATGTCCCCACATGTCGTTAAACGCTTCCGTTAGAGAATGTTGCTCGTGGCCGCAGGCACCACCATCTTGCGCATGCGCACTTGCAGTCTTCTGCATTCCACAGTGGAATATGTGACGCATTTCCAGTCCTTCGTAAATTCCTAATTTCCAGTGTAGTGCTGTTTAAAAACTCTGTTGCTGTATTGCTCGGGTTTGGCCACCAGAGGGAGACAAGCGCAATGTAAAGTATACTGGACACAATGGGACTACGTTTTCCATCATGCTTTGCGGCGGAGACAGGAAGTGGGTGGGGGAAAGAGGAAAGGACATCCGCAGTCTCGTGCGAAGGAGAGCCAGTGTGAGCCGAGCGGTGAACAGAGTAAGACGCACGTGAGACTGTGAGCGATTGTGACCAGGCCGGAGAGCAGGCGCTGCCTTGCCGACGCTGGGGATCGATACAGTGACTTGCCAGAGACCTAGTAATCCACCGCTGAGAGGTTTTGCACAGACACAGAGTTCCGGTTTGGACCCCGAGTAAGGAGACCGCGATGATCCACTGGGAGTGCAGGTGGTAGGCCGTAGATCTTGTTGCAGAAATCGGGCAAGCAGGAAAGTGGATCCGGTGGCACTGAGTTCCAGAAAAATCCAGCGGAGAGACATCCTTGATCGGGCAGCGGAACAAATTGTCTGGCGGATGGGTGAGAGGCCTTCCAGGCCACAGTCAAAGTTTAACGAAGCACGCTGCAGTATTGTTTAAATCTACAGGGCCCCAACGTGACTAGTCGAAGATTTGCTAAATCCATTCACTGGCCAGTCGAATATAGTACCCGGGTACCTGAGCTCACACACACACACACACACCTTTTCTTGGGACATTACCCTCACGGGACTTACACTCCAGAAACGAAGGGGTTAAACTTTTCTTTTACCGCTGCGCGTTTCTCGCATTAAGAAATCCTGTTTTCTATATACCGTGCTTACATTATATATGCCGCTTTATTGAGAACAGTAAAGTATATAATCTATAAAATCCACAACAGTGCTGGTGTATATTTATTCCCTAGTGCGGAGAGACTAACCCGAGGTTAAATTCAGCGGCTCCTCCGGGAGTGAGCGCTACACCAGTATGCTGGAAATGCCAAAAATTTGGAATTTACGAAGGACCGGAGCTGCGTCACATATTCCACCGTTGAACGCTCTGTGGAATGTTCTGCAGAAAAAAAAAATGGAACTCGTCTATTCTTTAACCCTTTCGCTGCTGAGGCTTTTCCGCCCCTGTGCTGAGGTCATTTTTTACCTGTTTTGCGCATCATGTTTAAACGTGTTTTGAAGGCTTATTTTAGTATATGACATCGACATATTATATATCGTTCTTTCCGTCAGACTCGGTAGATTCATAATATGTCATTATTATATGTATACGTTATGTCATGTTTGTATATTATAACAAAAAATGCAATAAAATATGTATTTTTCAATAATTTACAGCGTGTAAAGTGTTTTTTTTCCACATTTTAACATGCGAGCAATTGCGGTTATATTTTGTATGGGGTGCGCTTGTTAAAAAAATTAGAGATGGGGTCTCGTTACATTTTTTTTTGGGGAAAATGACACCATTTTTAACAAACGCACCGCATACAAAAATCGTTAATGCAGCATCATTGTTCACATTATAATTGAAATGGGAACAATATTGCTGCATTAACAAAACAAAAAAAAAAAAAAAAAAAGTGTTTATTTTTTTTTTATTATTTTTTTTTTTTAATTTTTTTTTATTTTTCTTTTTCTTTTTTTTTTTTTTTTTACAATTTTTTTTACTTTCATGTTTGGTATCGTTGGAACGGCCATGCTCTGGCCGATCCAACGATATCAAAATTTAACCCCTAACTGCCACGGATCGGGAGATAGGGAGTTCATTGGAACTCCCTATCTCCACACTTCGTGCAGTTAGGGGTTAATGCTAGGACTGGCGTCATCGTGCTGCGCACGATGACGCCAGTCCTCTGGGGGAGTTCCCGGAAGCTTGGCCGACATCCAAGATGTCGGCCAGCTCCCGGGAAGGATCGCAAATCGGCGCTTTTCAGCGCCGATTTGCGATCCAGCTCCCCAGGGGTTAATGCCAGGCATCATTTGGAAGGGCAGGCTGTGCCCTTCCAAATGATGCCTGGGTTAAGCCCCTGTGAGCCGCCGATCGGGGAGGAGAGAGGTCCGAAGGACCTCCCCCCCTCCCTTTCAGGCGCCTCCTCCGCACATGCGGGGGGGGCGCCTGAATTATGTGTCATCGCGGGGGCGCGATGACACATAATAATGGCGGCCACTGCTCCGGATGCCGGGCTGACATCCAGGATGTCAGCCCGCACCGGAGGGGCCAGCGATCGGCCGAACCCGGCCGAACGCTGACCCCAATGCGAGGACGCGCTCAGCGCGTCCTCCGCATACCAGCGGGAATGCTGAGGACGCGCTGAGCGCGTCCTTAGCATTCAAGTGGTTAAAAGGCGTTTAAAACAAAATGCATGGAAATAATAAAAAAGGTCTGATAAAAAAATAATAAAAAAGGTCTGTTACAGAATAATAATAAAAAAAGCCATTAAAAAATTAGGAATCGAAAGTGTTGCCTAAAAAAAAAAAATCAAAAAATATCAAAGAATTCTAAAAAAAACAAATAAATAATTTTTTTGCTGAAAATGAAAGGAATAAAAACGATAATATTTTTTTACTTTGAATCCTATGGGATTCGTCTGTTTAACCCCATCACTACCGAGATCAAGATATCTCGGGCTTCAACGGCACCATCCGGTGCCCCGATATCGAGATCTCAATCTACTGTTCTGCATCTGCAGCCCAAAAGCAAATACATTTTTTGTTTGCTTTTGGGCTGCAGAAGGTGCCCTCAAAGTTGTAGCCCTGTGGGAATAATGCCCAAAGAGCTAAAACTTTGTAAAATCAGCTGACTGTATGTCCTGAGGACATTCAGCAAGGCGATACATTTGTTGCAGTGAACCAGACTGCAACTGTAACTTAATTTGGCAGTAGATGGCACCATCTACTTGCCAAATATGTTAGTACAGTAAAAGATTCATTGGGAGTATTTCTAAATATGTCTTACCGAATAATTGATTAAACATGATTTTTTTAAAAAAAACACTGGTTCCTGACAATGTTTTTTTTGGAGAATCACTTTTTCGTGAAGGGGTTAAACCTGTCAAACTGAACCACTATAAATCAGGGCATTTCACTGACACATCTGTGAAGTCTGTCGTTCTGTGAATAGATTAACCATTACTTCTCTATGGCAGGGCTCAAAATTTCAAGTCCCAAGCTACTAACCAGGCCATAAGAGTTACTCGCCACCAGTTGCTCCACCTAACCGATACCCAGCCCTTAACTCTGCATCTAAACACCCCCTTAAATTATCTTATGAAATTACACTGTTAAAGGTTTTATTTAGAATAAAGTTACAAAAATAACATTAATACCCAGACCCCTGATACATGTATACCCAGTCATCAGAACCCAGTGTGCGCAGAGCGAGGAGGCAGGGAAGCTCCTCTATACCCCACTGCCAGTGACAGAGACGAGCTTGGTCAGGTTAGGCAGCTGATCCCTGCCACCGTGCAGCCTGGGGAAGGGGGGGCTGCACGGTTGCACCTCTGGAATAAGCAGCACAAAATAATTTATTGTGCTGCCTGCATGTGCATTTCCACTCGCCCTCACTTAATTTCCACTCGCCAAATGTGAGTAGGCGAGTGGAAATTTTGAGCCCTGTCTATGGGACAATTTCACTGCCGCTGAGGATCGCTGATCTGCACCAAACTACACTGTATTTCGACAGTCGATTCGCCAGTATTTCGAGAATTGACAGCTCTCTGAAAAGACGAACTGCCACAAAATTGTACCATACGGTGCCCTTCGGTGGCAAGTTTGGTGCTCTTTGAATAACCCCTAATGTATATAGACAGGTTTGGGAGAACTTTCAAATGAGCGAAAGCGGTTTTGGGCTGATTGATGCGCTTTAAGGAAAATGTAAATTGTATCTCCAGTAGAATGTATTCAGTATAATTGAATACAGACAGAATTTCCCGTGGAGCAATCAGCGAAACAATGTTTAAAGCAAAAACAGTAACGCTGCCATCTGAAGCTAATTCTTTAGTAATTATTTGTTTTCGCGGTTATTCGTAACCATCGCTTACAATCCAATTGAGGTGGATGAGACTGCCTGCCAAGACCCCACAATATAACAGTCACTCTTGGGCTGTGACGACGCTCCGAGGCCTTCGCAGGAGACCGCAGAGCATAATTCTGACAGCGTAGATGAATTCCAATTATATTTATTGATTCAGGTCACACTGCGACGCATTAATTCATCATAACTTACAAGCGACTTGAAAATTGTCCTCTGGCTTTGAAAGCCGAGCATGAATTTAAAATTATAGTCAACATAGTAATTTGCGGGAATTGCAAAGGCAGTAGAGTGGCGCGGTTATAATCCCACGCCTCCAGGCTAATGCATTCTTTGTTTAGACATATCATCTGTTTTGCTGATCAGATCGTAACTGTTTCCATAAAATGGTTACCCAGTGACCCGATGAGCAGAACCCTAGAAAAGGGAGGAAGCCGGAAATACCGATCCTTGAATAGCCGGGAGAAATAGTATTAGTGAAAGCATGAATCAGAGAACAAGCCCAGGTCCAGGGTAGGAGAAAGGCACAATAGGGGTTATTCAGAGAGAGCTGATCTGGCCCCGAAATGTCACCGAACAGTGAATTTTCCTGTACGGTGCATTTTGGGGCCATTCGGCTATTCAGAGAGCAGGCAGGTCGCCAAACTTCTGAAGTGCAGCGAATCGGCTGGCAAACGCCACTGCCAACCAGCCGCTGCCAATCTGTCAGACAGCCCCACAAACCCGCCGAACAGCAGCCAATGAGCTGTAGAACACAGTGCCCGTCAGCCGCAGAAAAAAGCTACTGGACAGGTAAATAAAAAAAAAAAAACACGATTGAAAGTGACAAATTTGAAACGATTTTTGCAAAAAAACTACTAAATGAAAATGTCTGTCATTTTTCATATAAGATAACAGACCTTTTTAGCATTATCCACAGGACCTTATATATTAATTCCAGACATTTTCGTCCAGTAGCCTTTTTGCAAACAGCGTTTAAATTTTTGAAAGTCTCAATCTTTTTTTCTCTTTCATTATTTTACCCTGTTCGTCGGCTTGTTGGCTTTTTCCGGCGACTGGTTGGTGCTGTGTTCGGCAGATCGTCAGCTTTTTTCAGACGTGTTCAGCGGCTGATCGGATCCTATGGTTGCCGATGGGTTCCCGGAGGCTTATTGGATCGGAACTGATAATTCCGGCGGTTTTCTATTTTTGATTCAGCGGTTTTGCGGCAGATTTTATCTGCATTTCGGGGACCCTGCGGTTAATGATTAATTCACGGCAGGGTTGGGGAATTTGATTCCCCGAAGTGCGGAGAATGAGAGAGCACCGAAATATTGGTGACATTTTGGTGCTCTCTGTATAACCTTTTAAAACATATGCAAAATATGAGCCTCCTTGGCTGCCGGAGAGATGGGAGACCTGACAGGGTGCAGAGACCCTCACGAGTCGCCAGAGGACATGACAGTTTAAGATATCATACAGCGTAAAGCAGCTGCATGTCAGCTCAAAGTCTGAGATTATTAACATTTAACTCTGTCTGAATCTGAACGGTGTTTGCCGGACACTGGCCGATTAATCGATAATGAAAATAGTCAACTATTCTCATTGTCAATTAGTTGTCGATTAATCAATTCGTTATTTCAGTCCTGCCTATATGTTTCACAGAGTAACACGATGGGTGAAAAATGGAGATGGAGTATTACTTAACTGAAAAGTGCTGAAGTTCGCTCCCCGGAGGTGGTCCACCAATCCAAAATCAGATGAGAGGAAACAACATGGAGCCTTCAGCAGCTGCCGGTGTCATCCGCAGTTTCAAGATTGATGCCAGACCCAAAGATGTTTTATTACCCAATGTGAATGGAATGATGAGAATAATATAAATAAAGTGTATTTTTATTTCAAATATCATAAAATGTTAAAAGCCCGACGCGTTTCGTCTATTTCTAGACTTTCTCAAGGATAGTAGTAATGATACACAATAAATCAAAACAAAATTAAAGATAACATTTCCATTTCCCATCATTCCTTATGTAGTACTCCCAAGCGATTCAGTGGTCCTTCCTAATCACCCGGCGTTCTCCTTATATGGTTATTTCCTTTGAGATAGTTACTATTTCCCACAAATCCCCACGTCCGGAAGCAACTCCCACATCCGGCCGTTCACAACATCCAAGCCTCCATTTCAATCCTATACTTTCGTCTTCCCTTTATGAGGTCCGTCCTTCCTTCCATCCGGTTTCGTTTCGCAAAGAAAGTCTCCGCTTTAATGCGTCACTTCCGCGACGTCTGCTTTCTGTTTTCGGATCTCCCTTATAATCTCCCACGTGCTGCTCTGACCGCGGCGTCAGTTGCTCCTTCCGTCCTTTTACTTTTAGTTTCTCTTTTTCCTATGCGTATCTTTGTTTGTATCCTCCCAGCAACGAACACCTCCACAGAAAATCCGGCCAGGCGGCAAACAGGCGAATGAAAAGTGAGAATGGAAAAATGCAAAAAAAGCAAAAAAATGCATAAAATATATATATATATATATATATGCAAAAAGTATATGAAAAATTATAAATTATATAAAAAAATATATACGTTTTACCCCTGTGAGTCTAATGCCCAAGGTGCTAAAACTGTTTTAACCTCCCTGGCGGTATTCCCGATTTCACTACTGCGAACGGTAACCCCGAGCCACACTCAGGCTGGATGAATACTCACCTCCTCCTGCGCTCCCTGGCTGTCCCCCGCAGTGTGATCGAGGCGAGCTGCTTCCTGGTAAGGCTCCCAGCGAGTCACCCGATGCAGGGGGGCGGGACCAGCAGCAAACTTAGAAAAAATTCATAAAACACTGTAATCCAAAGTGCAAGGTTTATGAACGGCCACTAGGTGGCACTACAGGATAAGAAACAGACCATACATCACCGCACCCTTGTTTTCAGACAGATTTCAGTGTTTTTTGTTGTATTTTATTGAATATCATTTATTTGCATTATTTTGGATAATTATTTTTGGGATAATAAATTATTATGTCGTGTTTCAAACTTTATCAGAATCAGTGTATTTACTATTTTTTTATTATTATTATTTATAAAGGATTTTACCAGTAAGGACTCTTGCTTGCACGGATTTCAGTGCGTGATTCCTAATAATTACCGGCTAACTATGTAAAAAAACACATTTTCTTTAAAAACAAAAATTGAGACGCTTTTAGACACGTAATTTTGAAAAAATTAGACTGCCAGGGAGGTTAAATCGATTAGGGGATGCCCTGACATATCAGCCAATGCATGGAGACATGAGCTGCAGTTCTACCTGCAGTAACTCCTTATGGCCAGCAGGTGGCAACACGACATCTTCCTGCCAATTAGGTTATTACAGTAAGGAATACACTGAGAATATTCCCAAATATTTCTTACTGTATAATTAATTAAAAATGATTTTTCATTAACCCTTTCGCTGGCTGAGGCGTTTCACGCCTCTGTGCTGAGGTAATTTTTACCGGTTTTGCTCATCATGTTTAAACGTGTTTTGAAGGCTTATTTTAGTATATGACCCAGACATATTATATATCGTTCTTTCCGTCAAACTCGGCAGATTCATAATATGTCATTATTATATGTATACGTCATGTCCTGTCTGTATATTATCACAAAAAATGCAATAAAATATGAATTTTCAATAATTTACAACATGTAAAGTGTTTTTTTTTCACATTTTAACATGCGAGCAATTGCGGTTATATTTTGTATGGGGTGCGCTTGTTAAAAAATTTAGAAATGGGGTCTCGTTACATTTTTTTTGGGGAAAATTACACGATTTTTAACAAACGCACCGCATACAAAAATCGTTAGTGCAGCATCATTGTTCACATTATAATTGAAATGGGAACAATATTGCTGCATTAACAAACACAAAAAAAACAAAAAAACTTGTTTATTTTTTTTATAATTTTTTTTAAAATATTTTTTTATTTTTATTTTTAATTGAATTTTTTTTTAAAAAACTTTTTCACAGTCGTATTTGGTATCGTTGGAACGGCCATGCTCTGGCCGATCCAACAGTACCAAACTTTAACCCCTAGCTGCCACGGATCGGGAGATGGGGGTTCATTGGAACCCCCTATCTCCACCATTGGTGGCAGCTAGGGGTTAACTCCAGGACTGGCGTCATCGTGCTATGCACAATGACGCCAGTCCTCAGGGGGAGTTCCCGGAGGCTTGGCTGACATCCAAGATGTCGGCCAGCTCCGGGAAAGGATCACGAACCGGCGCTTTTCAGCGCCGATCGTGATCCGGCTCCCCAGGGGTTAATGACAGCCACCGTTTGGAAGGGCAGGCTGTGCCCTTCCAAGCGGTGCCTGTATTAACTCCCTGCTCCCCGGCGATCGGGAGGGAGAGAGGTCCGAAGGACCTCCCCCCCTCCCTTTCAGGCGCCTCCTCCGCACATGCGGGGGGGCGCCTGAATTAGATGTCATCGCGCTGCCGCAATGACATTTAATGTCCCCGCCGGGGTACCGGAGTGCTGGGCTGACATCCAAGATGTCAGCCTGCACCAGGGGGGCGCAGCAATCCGCCGGAATCCGGCAGATTGCTGCCTCCTGTGCATGGACACGCTCAGCGCGTCCATAGCACAGGAGAACCACTTGGCTGGACGCGCTGAGCGCGTCCATAGCAGCCAAGTGGTTAAACCACTGGTTCCTGACAGTGGATTTTTGGAAAATCACTTGGTAGGGAAGCAGTTAATGTCTTTGATGTAACAGAGCTCAGCATATTCCCTCTCACAGTAACCATGAGCTGTCCCTGCTGCTGAAAATACATTAAAATTACTTTTTTCTTATTTTGTAACAAGGAAAACTTGGGGGCAGCTCTCGGGGCAGCTCTTTCTGTTCCTTGTTGAGTTTCAGCTGGTTTTCTTGCGTACGTGCCTCTGTTTTCCACTTGCCCCGGCCGCGTGACATTTTTACACCCTGTCTGCATTTAGATGGGAAACACATTGCTCATTCAGCTTTGCGTTTATGGACCTATCATCCGCGGAGAGAGGTGATAAACACAGCGCCGATTTGAGATGAGTAAAAGAAATGAATGTGTCAGAGGCGTTGTGCTTCCATTATGTGAAACTCATACAATTTGCAGCGGAATTTTGTGCCAACTTTTCAAAAAAAGTTTATATTCACTAAAACTTATCACGAGGAGAAAAGTCTCGTGTGTTGAAATAAATTAGTTTAAGTCATGAAGACGCCCACATTTAACCAGTTACTGTGTAACGTTTTGAACTGTGTTTATTTACCCAATAACCGAAAATGTGACCATAATGGATGGAATATACGGTGTTCTGGAAACAATGGATGGAATATACGGTATTCTGACCACAATGGATGAAATATATGGGTGTTCTGACCACAATGGATGGAATATACGGTGTTCTGGAAACAATGGATGGAATATACGGTATTCTGACCACAATGGATGGAATATATGGGTGTTCTGGCCACAATGGATGGAATATACGGTATTCTGACCACAATGGATGGAATATACGGTATTCTGACCACAATGGATGGAATATACGGTATTCTGACCACAATGGATGGAATATATGGTTGTTCTGACCACAATGGATGGAATATACGGTATTCTGACCACAATGGATGGAAAATATGGGTGTTCTGACCACAATGGATGGAATATACAGTATTCGGACCACAATGGATGGAATATATGGGTGTTCTGACCACAATGGATGTTATATACAGTATTCTGACCACAATGGATGGAATATATGGGTGTTCTGACCACAATGGATGGAATATATGGGTGTTCTGACCACAATGGATGTTATATACAGTATTCTGACCACAATGGATGTTATATACAGTATTCTGACCACAATGGATGGAATATATGGTGTTCTGACCACAATGGATGGAATATACGGTATTCTGACCACAATGGATGGAATATATGGTATTCTGACCACAATGGATGGAATATACGGTATTCTGACCACAATGGATGGAAAATATGGGTGTTCTGACCACAATGGATGGAATATACAGTATTCAGACCACAATGGATGGAATATATGTGTGTTCTGACCACAATGGATGTTATATACAGTATTCTGACCACAATGGATAGAATATATGGGTGTTCTGACCACAATGGATGGAATATACGGTATTCTGACCACAAGGGATGGAAAATATGGGTGTTCTGACCACAATGGATGGAATATACAGTATTCAGACCACAATGGATGGAATATATGGGTGTTCTGACCGCAATGGATGTTATATACAGTATTCTGACCACAATGGATGGAATATATGGGTGTTCTGACCACAATGGATGGAATATACAGTATTCTGACCACAATGGATGGAATATACAGTATTCTGACCACAATGGATGGAATATATGGGTGTTCTGACCACAATGGATGGAATATATGGGTGTTCTGACCACAATGGATGGAATATACGGTATTCTGACCACAATGGATGGAATATATGGGTGTTCAGACCACAATGGATGGAATATACAGTATTCTGACCACAATGGATGGAATATATGGGTATTCTGACCACAATGGATGGAATATACGGTATTCTGACCACAATGGATGGAATATATGGGTGTTCTGACCACAATGGATGGAATATACGGTATTCTGACCACAATGGATGGAATATACAGTATTCTGACCACAATGGATGGAATATATGGGTGTTCTGACCACAATGGATGGAATATACAGTATTCGGACCACAGTGGATGGAATATATGGGTGTTCTGACCACAATGGATGGAATATACGGTATTCTGACCACAATGGATGGAATATATGGGTGTTCAGACCACAATGGATGGAATATACAGTATTCTGTCCACAGTGGATGGAATATACAGTATTCTGACCACAATGGATGGAATATACAGTATTCTGACCACAATGGATGGAATATATGGGTGTTCTGACCACAATGGATGGAATATACAGTATTCTGACCACAATGGATGAAATATACTGTATTCTGACCACCATGGATGGAATATACTGTATTCTGACCACAATGGATGGAATATACAGTATTCTGACCACAATGGATGAAATATACTGTATTCTGACCACAATGGATGGAATAACAGTATTCTGATCACAATGGATGAAATATACTGTATTCTGACCACAATGGATGGAGTATATGGGTGTTTTTACAACAATGGATAGAATATACAGTATTCCTTTTTTTGTATGAAAAGTTTTTAGAGTTGATTCCTGGAGTTGCGGGACTGGAGGAAGGAACTGCAAGGCCCAATTTTACTCTGGGTAAACGCAAGTCTATTTCATGCTTTCTCTCACGCTTCTACTCTTTACTTCTACCTTTCTCCTTAAATGGAACTCCTGCCCCTCTACCACCGACCCCTACACTATCTGCATCTCTCCCTCCCTCCTCTCGTCCCACATGATGGCCTCACATGAGCTCCTTTGTTTCCTCAGAACATGGTCTCCCTCTAACTCTCGTGCTGCCTCCCACTCCCACAAATCCCATTCCCACCTTCTCTTTCTCACCCTCCTGCTGTTACTCTATTCAGGTGACATATCCCCTAACCCTGGCCCCACAACACATCCAATACTTCACTCTCATCCTATCTCCATCGCACATAAATCACCTCCCTGCAAGCCCAGCAACCTCATTCCCATCATCCCTCAGCGCCTGTCCTCTTTCTCCTGCGCACTCTGGAACGCTCGCTCTGTGTGCAACAAACTCACAGCCGTCCATGACCTCTTCCTTTCAAACTCCTTCAACCTCCTAGCTTTAACTGAAACCTGGCTAACTCCCTCTGACACGGCCTCCGTTGCTGCTCTCTCACATGGCGGTCTACACTTGAGCCATACCCCCAGACCGGGTGAGAGAAATGGTGGCGGGGTCGGGCTCCTGCTCTCTCCCACCTGCACCTACCAGCATCTCCCTCCACCCCCATCCCTCTCCTTCTCCTCCTTCGAGACACACTGCATCCGCCTGTTCTCTCCTCTGGCTCTCAGGGTGGCAGTCATCTACCGCCCACCGGGACCAACCTCCCAGTTCTTTGACCACTTTGCTACCTGGCTTTCTCACTTCCTGTCTTCTAATCTTCCATGCCTAATTCTCGGGGACTTCAACATTCCCATTGACGATCCTTCTGCTCCTGCTGCCTCCAAACTTCTTTCACTCACATCCTCCCTTGGACTCACACAATCCTCCCTCCTCCCTACCCACCGCGATGGTCACGTTATTGACCTGGTCTTTTCCAACCTCTGCTCCATTTCGGAGTTCAAATGTCGCCCTTTCCCCATCTCTGACCACCACCTTCTCTCTTTCAACCTATCTGGACTTCCTAAACACCCTGCTCCCCCACCCCGCACACACACTCGCAGAAATCTACATGCTGTGGACCCCCATCAATTCTCCAACCTACTTCACCACCTCCCTCACACCTCATCCTTCACCTGCCCTGATGCTGCCACTAATCACTACAACACTACGCTTATCTCTGCTCTAGACACTCTTGCTCCTCTTCGACTCTGCAAGGCCCCACGCCGCCAGCTTCAGCCCTGGCACACCATCCAAACTCGCTACCTGCAAAGATGCTCCCGCACTGCAGAGCGTGCCTGGAGGAAATCCCGCTCTGAAGCTGATTTTGTTCACTTCAAGTTTATTCTCCGGTCATACACCTCTGCCCTCCACTTGGCCAAACAATCCTTCTTCTCATCTCTTATATCTACGCTGTCCTCCAACCCTAAACGGCTCTGGTCCACCTTCAACACCCTCCTCCACCCACCTGCACCTCCCCCCTCAGCTGCCTTCAGCGCTCAAGACCTGGCAGACTACTTCCTCAGTAAAACTTTAACTATCAGAAGCAACATCCCAACACAAGATAGTTATCTGCCTCCTCCACTCCCACAGGTCCCTCTGCCACCCTCTGCCGCTTCCTCCCAACCACTGAGGAGGAAGTCAATTCCTTATTGTCCTCCTCACATCTCACCACGTGCCCGCTTGACCCCATTCCCTCACATCTAATTCCTCCCTCTCCTCCTCCCTCACCCCTGCTCTCACACACTCTTCAACCTATCTCTCTCCACTGGCTCCTTTCCATCCGCCTTCAAACATGCACTAGTTACCCCTTTACTAAAGAAACCATCCCTAGACACCAACTCTCCATCCAACTACCGCCCTGTATCCCTGCTTCCCCTCACATCAAAGCTCTTAGAAAAACTAGTCTTCAACCGCCTCTCCCTCTTCCTGTCCTCCAATTCCCTACTTGGCCCCCTGCAATCTGGCTTCCGTCCCCTACACTCAACTGAAACTGCCCTCACCAAAGTCACCAACGACCTCCTAACTGCTAAAAAACACGGCCACTATTCTATTCTCATCCTGCTTGACCTCTCGGCTGCTTTTGACACTGTTGACCACCCCCCCTTCTACAGACCCTCAACTCTCTGGGTCTCGGTGACACTGCACTTGCTTGGGTTGACTCCTATTTATCCAACAGGTCCTTCTGTGTGTCCTTTGCTGGTAACTCCTCCTCCTCATTGCCTCTATCTGTTGGTGTACCTCAAGGCTCTGTCCTTGGTCCTCTGCTCTTTTCCATCTACACCTCCTCCCTGGGCAAAATCATCAACAGCTTTGGCTTTAATTACCACCTCTACGCTGATGACACTCAGATCTACCTCTCTACCCCTGATCTCTCTCCCCCTGTCCTTTCAAAAGTCAGTGACTGTTTATCTGGCATCTCCTCCTGGATGGCCTCCCACCACCTAAAGATCAACATGTCAAAGACTGAGCTCCTACTTATTCCTCCCTCTAATGCCTCCCCACCTCCTGACTTCTCTATCACGGTGGAGGGTATCACCATCTCCCCATCAAACCAAGTTCGCTGTCTTGGAGTTACACTGGACTCTGCTCTTTCCTTCATCCCCCACATCAAGTCTCTTTCCTCCTCCTGCCGATACCAACTGCGTAATATTTCCAGAATTCGGCCATTTCTTACCGCGGTCACCACAAAACAACTCATACACGCCCTGGTAATCTCCCGACTCGATTATTGCAATAATCTCTTATCTGGCCTCCCTCTGTCCCGCCTCTCCCCCCTACAATCCATCCTGAACGCCTCCGCCAGGCTAATTCACCTCACCCGCCGCTCTGTCTCTGCCGCTCCCCTCTGCGAGTCCCTTCACTGGCTCCCCATCCACTGCAGAATTAAGTTCAAAATCCTTATCCTTACCTACAAAACCCTCACTAACTCAGCGCCCCACTACCTGTCCTCACTAATCACCAAATACACCCCAGCCCGCTCCCTAAGGTCAAACAGTGACCTGCGCCTAGCTTCTCCCCGCATCACCTCTTCCCATGATAGACTGCAGGATTTCTCACGCGCAGCCCCCACTCTCTGGAACGCTCTCCCTCGTACTGTCAGACTTTCCCCTAACTTCTCTTCCTTCAAACGCTCCCTGAAAACATTCCTATTTAGGGAAGCCTACCACCCAACTCACTGACGCAACCATCAATCACTCTCACCTTACAGTCCTCTCCTCCTGTTTCCAACCCCAACCCTCCCAGATTGTGAGTTCCTACGGAATAGGGCCCTCATCTCCTCCTGTACTGTTTGTCAAATGTTGTTCAATGTATTGTAACCCTGTCTGTACTGTGCTTATTGTACAGCGCTGCGGAATATGCTGGCGCTTTATAAATAAATAATAATAATAATAAAAATAAAATTTTCAGATAAATAAAAATATAATACAGAACATAGAAATGGATAACATGACAAAACACAAAACGGTGGACAGTCGTCACAATATTGGCGAACACATCACCATATTAACAGCATTGTATTAAGCCCTCCACCAAGTGCAACTCAAAATGCCAGGAAATGCAATACGTATTAATTCACAGGTAACCATAAGTATTCTACGACCCCGAACATGTGATAGAACAAAACAAAATTCATCCTATGAACCCCACAGCATTGTAGTATCACTCCCAGGCCCATGAGAAACCATAATGAAAATAAGGCGATGCCCCCATTTAAGGGAGAAAGGTCCTCTACGAAAACGTATGTGTGTGGGTAGAGGTGAGGCAATCGGACAATTAGAGGAGCAAACAAGTCGGACGACTAACAAATCACAAGGAAAGGGAAACAGGAGACTAACCACACAGAACATAGAACATAAATAAAACATAAAAGAGCAGGGAAAAGAAGAAAAAGATCCATAGGGGGTAAAAGAAAAAGTGGAGGCACTAAGAGAAAATAGAAACATAAAGCACGAGGAGGCAAAAGAATGGAATGAAAGAGAAAGGGAATAGAGAAAGAGACAAATATAGAGAGAAGAGAAAGATGGAGAAAGAAAGAGGAAAAAAAAAGCAAGAAAAAAAAGTCAGCGAGGCGTCTACAGGGAACCCTGGCGACCATTGAGGTCAGGCCGGGACGCTTCACACTATCAGAGGAGAGGTTGAGAATGCCCAACCGAGAAATACCACTAATTGCACTCAGAAGCGATCTACTCAGGGTTGTGAACCTCATGGAGCCACTCTGTGCACGCAGAGGAAGACACAAACTCTGACCAATAAAACCATGTACGGAGGAAGATCTCATCCCACCGATCTTTGGGATACAGCAGCTGTTCTGCTCACCGTATGATCTCCATTCTTTGTAGTACTTCACGCAAAGGAGGGGCGGAATTGGATTTCCAGAATAAGGGGGGCACCGACCGTGACGCCAGCAACAGATGCGGTAAAATAGACCATTTAAAGGACTTATATGACAAAACAAAAACAGTTTAGGGTCCAAAACCAAATCCAAACCAGTCACACGACACGCCAGCTTCCGGATAGCCTCCCAAAAAGGGCGAATGTGTGAACAGGACCACCACACATAGAGATATGTGCCTCTGACCGAGTTACACCTCCAGTAAGTATCAGTAGCAGAGATACAAAAATGTGCAGTCTGCACCAGAGAGGTATACCACAACGATATCAATTTATAAGAGGATTCCCGAAACCTGGAAACCGGAGAGCCAGACGCTACAAAACAGAATGTCTTCGCCCAGTGGTTCTCTGGTATATTATCCCCCAACATGTCATCCCACCGTCCCACAAATGAGGGCAGGTCAGCTGAGAAAGCCTGTAGCATGGAGTATAAGGTGGATAGGCTGCGAGTCAGAGAACTCCCTAACGCACAATATTTTTCGAACTGAGTGAATATACAGTATTCTGACCACAATGGATGGAATATACAGTATTCTGACCACAATGGATGGAATATACAGTATTCTGACCACAATGCATGGAATATACAGTATTCTGATCACAATGGATGGAATATATGGGTGTTTTGACAACAATGGATGGAATATACAGTATTCTGACCACAATGGATGGAATATACAGTATTCTGACCACAATGGATGGAATATACGGTATTCTGACCACAATAGATGGAATATATGGGTGTTTTGACAACAATGGATGGAATATACAGTATTCTGACCACAATGGATGGAATATACAGTATTCTGACCACAATGGATGGAATATATGGGTGTTTTGACCACAATGGCAATTGCGTTTTAATGTGGATAAGTGCAAGATAATGCACCTGGGACGTAAAAACCCAAGGGCTGAATATAGAATATTTGATACAGTCCTAACCTCAACATCTGAGGAAAGGGATTTAGGGATTATTATTGCAGAGGATCTAAGGGTAAGTAGTCAATGTAATAGAGCAGCAGGAAATGCTGGCAGAATGCTTGGTTGTGTAGGGAGAGGTATTAGCAGTAGGAAAAGGGAAGTGCTCATGCCACTGTACAGAGCACTGGTGAGACCTCACTTGGAGTACTGTGTGCAGTACTGGAGACCGTATCTCCAGAAGGATATAGACATCTTAGAGAGAGTTCAGAGAAGGGCTACTAAAATGGTGTACGGCTTGAAGGAGAAAAGTTACCAGGAAAGGCTTAATGATCTTAACATGTACAGCTTGGAAAAAAGACGAGACAGAGGAGATATGATAGAAACATTTAAATACGTAAAGGGAATCCACAAGGTAGAGGAAGGGAGTATATTTAAACGGAAACAAAGTAGCAAAACAAGAGGACATAGTCTTAGATTAGAGGGGCAAAGGTTTAAAAGTAACATCAGGAAGCATTATTTTACTGAGAGGGTGGTGGATACATGGAACAGTCTTCCAGTAGAAGTGGTAGAGGCCAAAACAGTAATTGAATTTAAGCAAGCATGGGATAGGCATAAGGCTATCCTAAACAAAAGATAAATCCAGGTAAAGTATCCATGTAATTGGGCAGACTAGATGGGCCGAAAGGTTCTTACCTGCCGATATTTTCTTTGTTTCTATGTTTCTATGTTAATGGATGGTGTTTTGACCACAATGGATGGAATATATGGGTGTTTTGACCACAATGGATGGATTATATGGGAAGTTTGACCACAGCAGATGGATTATATGAGTGTTTCGAGCATAATGGATGGATTATATTTATTTATAAAGGATTTTACCAGGAAGGATACATTGAGATTTCTCTCGTTTTCAAGTATGTCCTGGGTTCAAGAACGTTGTTACAGAAATACAAAGTAGTAAAATGCAAGATATTAACACAAAACAAATATACAGATTAACAGAAAATAAATTCACTTACAGGGTTATTCAGAGAGTGTGAAAAGCAGGAGAATGACTGGAGAATTAAAAATTCTAGGTCAAAATATCCGATTTGGAAAGTGAGATGAAAGGGAGAATTTTTCTGGTTTGGCTATTTTGACCTAGAATTTTTCATTCTCCAGTCATTCTCCTGCTTTTCACGTTCTCTGAATAACTCTGTATGTTACATGTTTACAGGTGCATTCTGTATATAGTCACTATGTTACATGTTTACAGGTGCATTCTGTATATAGTCACTGTGTTACATGTTTACAGGTGCATTCTGTATTGAGGTATGTTAGTAAGGAGTCCTTGAGTGACTTTAGACTGTAGGAAGATTTGATGGTGTCTGGGAGGTTATTCCATTATTGTGGTGCTCTGTAGGAAAATGGGGATCGAGACACTTTCTTTTTGTATTGTGGTATAGCAAGTAAGGTGCTGGTCCTGGATCTGAGGTTATAGGATGAGGGAACTGCTGGAGGAAGCAGTCTATTCAGGTAGGGCGGTAGCTTCCAAGAAAAGCTCTTAAACACCAGGTTGGAAAGGTGAAGGGTGCGTCTGGATTCTAGCGATGGCCAGTTTAGTTCTTTTAACATGTCACAATGGTGTGTCATGTAGTTACATTGTAGCACAAAGCGACAGAATGAGTTATACAATGTAGTAAGTTTCTGAAGGTGTGTTTGCGGGGCGGCTGCATACACTACATCTCCGTAATCAATAGCTGGCATAAGCATTTGTTGTACAATCTGCTTTCTTACCGCGGGACTCAGGCAGGATTTGTTTCTGTACAGGGCACCTAGTTTGGGGTAAAGTTTAGATGAGAGTTTTTTGATGTGGGGCCAAAGGATAGATTTGGGTTTAACCACATACCTAGATATTTGAGAGAAGTGACTGTGGTCAGTATGCCATTTGATTTTGTCCTGACACATAGATGGGGATTTTGCAATTTGTGTAGTTTAGGTTTTGTTCCAAAGAGCATCGTTACAGTTTTGTCAGCATTTAAAAAAGTTTGTTATCTTTGATCCCATTTTCTACCTCTGAATTGTTCTTGCAGCACGGCCTCCAGCTGTGGGAGATTTGGTTTGCTGGTATAGATTACAGTGTCGTCTGCGTACATGTGTACAGTTGAGGCTTTGCAGACATTGGGCAGATCAGTTATGAATATTGTGAATTGGGATGGAGGTCGATTTGCAGATTTCGGCAAGGTGGATGTGCCTCCTGAACCACCCCCTGGCGGAGGTGCTGCTTCTGACTTGATGGTTCTACTGGATGGCTCGTACTGGTCACCACTGCACCCCCTCTAGATGTATTGGGGGCTATGTTCACCCCCCCACTCTGGGACACTGGCTGAGACTCAGACTCGATAGGTCTCGGTGTTACTAGGTACCTTGGGAGGACTTACATCGGAAGGGTCCCCCCTCAATGACACCTTTCACTGATGTCTGAGAATCTCACCCCCCGTTCCTATTTAATTGACGACTTCAAAGCTGATAACCCCCCAGAAGATACCCTCCCCCACTGAAGTCTGAGACCTTCACCCCCCTCTCCCCTTTTGAACGATGACATTTTATGTGTATTTATTCGGGACATATGGAAATTACCTGCGGTGTTTTAGGGCTGGAAGCTGATTGTCTATTAGCGCACAGGGATCCCCTTATCTCCCCCTTCTTTTTCCCCCTGTGTGGGACACACCCTGGGTGAGCCTCTAGGACAGCTACCTAGGCCATGGCTGTTCTCTTGGCCCCAAGTCTCCCGGCCTAGTGGCCTCTTCCATGACCCTCGCCTCCCTCAGGGTTGCTGGGAGAGCCAGGAATGCCACATTTTCTTTGGCAGTCCCTCACACCCTTTTTTCCCCTCTTTTGTATTCTTCTCTTTTTTTTTTTTTTCTTTTTTTTGGTTTGTTTTGGGACCCCTTAGCGCCTTCTGGACGAGCGTTTTCGCCGTTAGATTTTTTATGAATTGGCCCTCCTGACGAGTTTTTGATTTTCCCTTCCCCTTTTGACGTCGTTTTAGGCTGGTCATTTCAGATACGTTTAAGATTTTTCTGATGACTTCTCATGTGTCCTTTTCATGCTGATTTAGCCCTGGCCCTGCGTGGCCAACCTTACTGGTCGGTTTGTGACCTTTTTCTTTGACAAAATAAAATTTAAAAAAAAAATAAAAAAAAAAATGATTACAACAATTCCCAGATATTTTGTAGAAATGAGACCCCCCCCCAATAGCTGGTGGCAGACTGGCAATGAGAACACTAACACAACACAACAGTCTCCTCTCAAACACGTGCTGAAGCGCTGTATGAAGCCTTATATAGTGTGCTGCGGGACTTAGCTCTGTGAGCCCATGATTGGGCAAAATTTGCCCAATCAGGACTCGGAGCCATGATTGGCATAGTTTTGCACCTGTCTTGCACCAGACCTGTGGTCAGGTGCAAGGCTGTAGCCAATTACAAACTTCAGGCCAGTGGAAAAGTGCATTGTGGTCCATTGTGGTGCATTGTGGGTGAACATGCGGCGAACACGCAGAAATGTTCGTAGTTCGCGAACATGCGAACAGGCTATGTTTGAATCGAACTCCGAACCGATCGAACAGCTCATCCCTAATCACTAATAGCAGGAGAGAGAAATCTTGCAGGGTAATTCAAAGAGAATCGAAAAGTCACCGCACATTCGGTGACTTTTCGTTTTCTTCAATTCGGTACGATTTGGTGATCCCATTTCGGCGACCCTGCGGTGTATTCAGCAAGCACCACAGGGGAAAGTAGCCGCAAACCCACCGAAAACTCACCGCAAAACGAGGGCGAGCGCACACCGAAACCCGAAAAAACATCTGGATTAACACGCCGAAAATGCCGGAAAAACCCGAGCAGGAGCCGATCACACGCAGCGAAGCCGCCGGAGAAACCCGAGCAAGAGCCGATCACACGCAGCGCAGCCGCCGGAAAAAGCCGACACCGCAGACGAAAAGAGTGAATAAATTAGGAAAACCGTTTGCTTGAATGTTTGAAAAGTGAAACGCTGTTTGCAAAGAAACTACTGAGCGATAATGTCTGGAATTTACATTTAAAATCCAATGAATGATAATAAAGAGAGATGTTAGAGAAAAAATAAGTTAAAAAAAAATCTCGAAAAATGCTTAAAATATTCTTAAAAAATCTATAAATAAAGAGACTCTTTACTGCAGAATTTATAATAAACGGTTTATTAGATATTGAATTAAAACAGGAATATTTTTATCATTGAAGCCTATGGGATTCTCCTGAATAAACCTGTCGAATGAAACCACCGAATGGCAGGGCATTAGGGGAACCTTTCACTGCTGGTTTGTGTTCTCTGAATAGACGAAGCAGTGCTTTTTTATGGGGATTCACTACCCTCGAACAGGGACCGAACAGACACCGTATGTGCAGGCAATTCGCCAGGAATTGCCTGCTCTCTGGATAGCCGAATGGCCAAGAAAGGTAACCGAACGGTTCCCTTTCGGCAGCCATTCGGATCTCTTTGAATTACCCTGTTGGTGTTTTTAGGATTAGACCCCTGCATCTATCTATCATCTCATATCTATCTGTAACTAATATCTATCTATCTGTATCTCTATAGGTGCCGTAGCGAGCTCCTTTGGCACCCGGGGCAAAAACAGAAAATTGTGCCCCCCCCACATAATTTTAAAAATCAGAGTCCCCGACCAGTGGCGCAGTGCTAAGCTCCTGGATGCTCCCCGTGACCAGAAGTAGTGGATTGGACCACCCTTTGCGCTGTGGGATGAGAGACAAGTATGTGATTTTTGGGGGGTTCCAGCTGGTGCTGACTGATTCTGCAGAAGCGGCGTCACTTAGCGCCAGCGTCGAGCTGTGGGTAACTTTTGTAGCTATGGCGGGATGGTAATTAGCGTTAGGACTTTGTGCTCCCCATGTTAAGTATAGGGAGCGCAAAGTACAGTAACCTCGCCCTGAAAAGCACAATCTCCTGGATTTATTAACCTGTTACCGTTGGGATTGTAATATGAGGGTCCTGTGCCAGGATGTGATATGGGCAGCATGCAGTAACCTCATTTAACCAGCACCAACGCTCACATGTGGGAGTGCTAGCGTTAAGGAGGTGATGGGGCCCTACATATATAGTGCACACACAGAATACATGTACAAATACAGTACACACAGAATACATGCACGTATAGCAAAAGAACATTTAGCATAATATACACCCCCCCAGAATAATATACACAGCACTGAGCCCCCAGACTATTTTCCCCAGTTCACATGGATATTATTGACCCCAGCTCATATGGATATATATTGCCCCAGTTCATGGATAGTGCCCCCAGCCAGCTCTCATGGATAGTGCCCCCAGCCAGCTCTCATGGATAGTGCCCCCAGCCAGCTCTCATGGATAGTGCCCCCAGCCAGCTCTCATGGATAGTGCCCCCAGCCAGCTCTCATGGATAGTGCCCCCAGCCGGCTCTCATGGATAGTGCCCCCAGCCGGCTCTCATGGATAGTGCCCCCAGCCAGCTCTCATGGATAGTGCCCCCAGCCAGCTCTCATGGATAGTGCCCCCAGCCAGCTCTCATGGATAGTGCCCCCAGCCGGCTCTCATGGATAGTGCCCCCAGCCGGCTCTCATGGATAGTGCCCCCAGCCAGCTCTCATGGATAGTGCCCCCAGCCGTTCTCATGGATAGTGCCCCCAGCCAGCTCTCATGGATAGTGCCCCCAGCCGGCTCTCATGAATAGTGCCCCCAGCCAGCTCTCATGGATAGTGCCCCCAGCCAGCTCTCATGGATAATGCCCCCAGCCAGCTCTCATGGATAGTGCCCCCAGCCAGCTCTCATGGATAGTGCCCCCAGCCAGCTCTCATGGATAGTGCCCCCAGCCGGCTCTCATGGATAGTGCCCCCAGCCGGCTCTCATGGATAGTGCCCCCAGCCAGCTCTCATGGATAGTGCCCCCAGCCAGCTCTCATGGATAATGCCCCCAGCCAGCTCTCATGGATAGTGCCCCCAGCTCACCTCTCATGGCGCTGCGCTTTGCCGGCGGCCGCATGCTTCCTACTAGAACGGCCGCTGACAGGAAGTGCGTCCGCTCACCTGGGATAGATGAAACAGCCTGCCGCGATCTCGCGAGATCGCTGCTGGCTGTTAGATCCCAACCGAGCAGCTGCACTTCCTGTCAGCGGCTGTTCTAGTAGGAAGCTCGCGTCCACCGGCAATCGTTTTGGGGTCGGGCGGGGCCACAGCTTCACAGCTGTGAAGGGGCGCAGCCATGGCTCGAGTCCTGCGGGAACGCTGCGAGAATGCAGGTTCCCGCAACCTGCGTTCCCGCAGCGTTACCGCAGGTCTTGAGCCATGGATGCGCCCCTTCACAGCTGTGCCTGAGGCACGACGTGCCTCACTCGCCTCACCCTTCCTACGGCCCTGTCTATCTTAAAATAAAAAAACAGTACATTTGAACGTTTCAAAACTGAAACGCTGACTTGAAAAACTACTGAACGAAGATGCCTGGAATTTACATATATACGATCCTATGAATGATAATAAAAAGATCTGTTACAGGAAAAAAAAAATTGCAATTTGCAAAAAAAAATTCCCCAAAAAAAAATTAAGAAATAAAAGGACTTTTTACTGCACATTAAAATAATAAACGGTTTATTAGATATTCGACTAAACAGGAATATTTTTTAACATTTAAACCTATGGGATTCACCAGAATAAACCTGCCGAATGAAACCACCGAACAGCAGAGCATTTTGGCAACTTTTCTGTGCTGTTAGGTGTCTGAATAGATTAACCATTGCTTCTCTATGGGGGATTTCATTGCCGTCAAACAGGCAACATACTTGAAGGCAGTTCGCCAAAATTTGGCGAATTGCCTGCTCTCTGAATAGCCGAATGGCCCTGAAATGTCACAATACGCTGAATTTCAGTGTCCGGTTACATTTCGGGGCTCAGAATCTCTATGTATCTTATTATTTCCACGCGGTTATTACGGACATCCTTCTGAAATGTAATCCTCTATATTTCATCCTATTTGCTTACACCTTATTGCATACATTACATTTATTTATTTTTATCTCTTCCTTTGGACAGATTTACTATTCCTCCTCCTTGTTCAGTATCAAACTTTAATTGCTTCCTTAATGGTTGTTCGGCGTCGCACATCGCGCTTTGCATCCAGTATTGCCTTATTACAACAGGTCGTGTCTGCTCCCTGATTTATTGGATCTATTACACATTTCTATTTCTCAGTTATGTGAATAAAATGGCTTGACGTGTGATTCTTTTTTCCTCCTGGACCATCCATCTTCTTTTCTTCTCATCGCTTTGACCTCCTTAAGGTCTTTTACAATAGACCAACATATAATGGTTCCCCGTGCCAGGTCCCGCGCGCTTGATTTGTAAGAATGCTTTACGACCTTCCTGTTGGGTGTTTGTCAAAGGTCCATCAGCCTCGGGGAACAAAATCTATTTAGTTAACTGTATTACGTTTTATACTCTATGTGCTGCTTTTAGTGATTTAAGTGAAATATACCCAGGTATAAATTTTGAAATAAATGGTTTATTTTAAAACGTATGGTCGTATTTTAACTCTTTCTGATGGAAAATAAATAGAAGACAAAAATGAATTCATTGCGTAAATTATCATCTTATTTTTGCATTATATTGCTGTGTACCTTCAGTAAAGTGCTGTCCATGTTGTATACTTTATTTGGACTCTGCAGTATATATATATATATATATATATATATATACACACACAAAAAAGTGTGTGTATATATATATATCACATATACATACACACAAAAAAGTGTGTGTATATACATATATCACATACACACACAAAAAAGTGTGTGTGTGTATATATATATATATCACATACACACAAAAAAGTGTGTGTATATACATATATCACATACACACACAAAAAAGTGTGTGTATATATATATATCACATACAGACACAAAAAAGTGTGTGTGTATATATATATATATCACATACACACAAAAAGTGTGTGTATATATATATCACATATACATACACACAAAAAAGTGTGTGTATATACATATATCACATAAAACACACAAAAAAGTGTGTGTGTGTATATATATATATATCACATACACACAAAAAAGTGTGTGTATATACATATATCACATACACACACAAAAAAGTGTGTGTATATATATATATCACATACAGACACAAAAAAGTGTGTGTGTGTATATATATATATATCACATACACACAAAAAAGTGTGTGTATATACATATATCACATACACACACAAAAAAGTGTGTGTATATATATATATCACATACAGACACAAAAAAGTGTGTGTGTGTATATATATATATATCACATACACACAAAAAAGTGTGTGTATATATATATCACATATACATACACACAAAAAAGTAACCCAGGGGAGAGACACAAAACCCGGATATGCAGACAGCACATGCAGCCTGAAAACCTGGTCTGGATTCAACTACCTCTGCATATATGACAGAAACCGAGGGGAAATGTATCGCCCCTCAATGACCTTCCCTTTCCTTATGTCCCAATATATATATATATATATATATGTGATATATATATACACACACACACACACACACTTTTTTGGGTGTATGTGATATATATATACACACACACTTTTTTGTGTGTATGTATATGTGATATATATATACACACACACACACACACACACTTTTTTGGGTGTATGTGATATATATATATACACACACACTTTTTTGTGTGTGTGTATATGTGATGTTCGAACACTCGATGTTCTGCTACACAGAGATTTGCATAAAGAAAGTTATAAATGTATTTTTATCTTAAAAAAAATAAATAGGTTGTTGGAACATCGAGCTTCTATGTACATGGTACGGACTAAGGTTCCAGCACCGGAGTAGGTGATTTAACCCCTTCTCTGCAGATAACATGTGCGGGACATCCTGGAGATTCCCCACAACATGCAGAGGACGTCCCCCACACGTTATGGAGTGTCCACAGCGAAGGGGGAGACTCTAGTCGCTCAGGTCGACTTTTTCTTGAATTCAGACTGTCCCATGGGACAACACTCGGGGCACTGATGTCATTGTGCCCCCCCCCCAGTAGAGCCGGGACACTGCCTGAAAGGGAGGGGGTTCATTTGGACCCCTCTCTCTCACGATTGGTAAAGGGTACAAAATTAAGAAAGGCATCGATGGAAAGGTCACAGTCTGACCTTTCCAGCGCTGCCTCTCTTAACCACTTCACTACCGAGATCAAGATATCTCAGGCTTCAAAGGTACCTTCTGGTGCCCCGATATTGAGATATCTTGATCTGCTGATCTGCAGCCCAAAAGCAAATTAAATTATTTTGCTGCGAACAATTATTGTTTGCTTTTGGGCTGCAGAAACTGCCCACAAAGTTTTAACCCTGTGGGCATAAAGCCCAAAGAGCTAAAACTGTAAAATCAGCTGGTGAATGCTCTGAGATGTCAGGCTTTCAGCAGCCAATGCAGGGAGAAAAAAAATAGACCTGTTTTAAAACCTTTGTAACTCAGTTTGGAAGTAGATGGCGCCATCTACTGGCATATAGGTTATTTACAGTAATAGCTATTCATTACTGTACAATTAATTAAAAATGATATTACAAATAAACACTGGTTTCTGACAATGTTTTTTGGAAAATCACATGGTGGTAAAGAGGTTAACTCCTTAGATGCCAGTACCACAATCGTTATTTCGGGAGATTAGTAATTTGTATTTCGTATCAATTCGTTATATGATTTTGATTCCTTATAATTAGTTATTTCGGAATGGTGAAATGAATGAATTAATTACTCTTAATGGTCTATTCAAAGAGAGGTGAAACTCAGGAGAATGACTGGAGAAGTGAAAATTCTGGGTCAAAATAGCCAAACCAGAAAAATTCTCCCATTTATCTCACTTTCCAAATCGGCTATTTGGTCTAGATTGTTCATTCTCCTGCCAGTTCTCATGGTTTTCACCTTTCTCTGAATAGCCCTGTTAGATTAGAGGTAAAAAACGAGTTTTAAAAGATATAGTAATCCCCGTGTCCTTGGTGCTGAAATAGGTTTCAGCACCAACAACAGCAGCACCACTGGGCTCCGAAGCAATAAAATCCTCCTGTCTTTGGTGCTGAAATAGGTTTCAGCACCAAGGAGAACAGCACTGCAGGACTCCCGAAGATAAAATCCCCCTGTCCTGGGTGCTGAAATATGTTTTAACACCAAGGACAGCACCCGCTGAACGCAGCCAGGCTAAATTAAAGTAATAAAAAAAAAACTGTGTTCGGCAAAGAAAAAAAGCCACGTCTTTTTAAAATAATTGAGAATACAAAAATTTCACCTAAAAAATACAAAAGAATACTCAAACAATTTAAAAAAAATCTGTCTGCAGCACATTTACTGACACAAAGTCCATTTCTGCCTGTATGCTGATAATACAGACCCTGTGTGACATTGTGCCAGATAAGGGACGCCATCTAGAGTATAGAACCTTTCATCCCGCTGATATCTCTGAAAAGGATAAACCTATACATGAAAAATAAAAAAAATTACATTATTTTTATTTCTTTATTATCTCAAAACAACCATTTCTGTCCAAAATGTCTATTTCACCGTATATTTGATTGTTATGTTCACATCCCATGTTGCAAATAAATGTTACGATTTTTTTTTGTATTTAAGAAAAAGTGCTTGGTAGTGAAAGGGTTAATTGTTATATTGCAAAGCCAAACTATTCTCTTAATTTGACCCCTTGGTCAAAAAAAATTTGAAAACAAAAATAAACTGAGGCTGTGTATATGGACATGCAGGGGAATAATTCAGAGCCCAAGGGAAATGTAGAGTGGTGATGTTTGTTGAACACAAGATAGAAAAGGTTGGCGCTGACGTCCTCGTGCGAGAGGGGTAAGAGCACATTTAGTGGATGTCCTGCAGACTCACATGGTAAAGAATTAAGTGGGTTATTATGTTGCCGACATTCCGGTGCTCTCTCGTTCCCTGCACTTCGGGGAATCACATTTTCCCACCCTGCGGTGAATTCAGCATTCACCGCAGGGTCCCCGAAGTGCAGGGAATCGGCCACTGAATGCCAACGCCAACCTGTCGCAAACCCGCCGGCTGCCACCGCAAACCCGCCCCAAACCTGTTGCCCGCGGCCATCAACCCACCAAGCATCCGTCGCAAACACGCCGGACAGTCGCCAAACGCAGCCGCCGAGCAAAGCGCCGGCCAGCCGCAGGAGAAAGTCAACAAGCTGCCGGACGGGTAAAAAAGCAAAAAAAACAATACAATTGAAAATGTCAAAATTGAAACGTTGTTTGCAAAAAAATACTGGATGAAAATGCCTGGAATTTACATATCAGATCCTATGAATGATAATAAAAAAGGTCTGTTACCAAAAAAATCTCGAAAAATGCCTAAAAGATCCTAAAGTATTAATAAATAAAGAGACTTTTTGCTGCAGATTAAAATAACAAACCTTTTATTAGATATTGAATTAAAAAAGCAATATTTTTAACATTGAAGCCTATGGGATTCGCCTGAATAATCCTGCCGAATGAAAACACCGAACAGCAGGGCACTTTGGCGAATTTTCTCTGCTGTTCGGTGTGAATAGATTAACCATTGCTTCTCTATGGGGGATTTCACTGCCTTCAAACAGGCGCCGTACTTGCTGGTAGTTCGCCAAAATTTGTTCAAACTGCCTGCTCTATGAATTGCCAAATGGCCCAGAAATGTCACCGTACGGGGAAATTCATTGGTGACATTTCGAGGCCAGATCGGCTCTCTCTGAATAACCCCTTTATGTGTGCCACATTCCGTTCGAGATTTAACGTCCAATAAGGGTAGCTAGAGAGCTTTACCAAACTGGTGCTAAAATATGGCCATCCAAGATGGCGCCAGAAACGGAAACCCATTTATTTCATTTTTATTCTTTTTCTCTTTTCTCATAAAACTCTACAGAAGTTTTAAATTCCATGACTCTTGACTTTTTTCCACCTTTACTTCGACCCATTTCCTTCCATTCATTTGTGTGACCGTTCATTATAAGCAAGCGTGTTCTTTAAAACATATCAGTGGAACGCGTGCGGCAATCAGTAGCTATTAATGCATTTTGGCGCCTGCCTCCAACGAGCTCAAGTGAATGGCGGGCTCATATAAGAGCTTTGAGATCAGCTTCCCGGCCATGGACTGTGATTAGGTAAATTGTAGGAGAATTTCCACGAGCAGAAGGATTGGAGACTGAGGGTAAAATGAAGAGAAACTTCGAGCCTACAAATCTTTAAGGTTTGAATATGGGATAATTGGTCCCTTAGAAACCCCCTCTCGGTGCCGGTAATGGGGTATTAAAGCCGACCTTGTGTATCAATTTGTGCAGAAGAGTAATTTAGATTCCAGGGATTTATTTAAGGCCGCGGCTGGATTTCTCTACATCCTGACTGCGAGAATATTAAAGCTCAAAATAATACATACGGAAATTACTTTTATCAAAGATATTGGCTAAAAAGAAAAAAAAACATTAAAAAATAAAAATATAAACATACATAAAAATTGCTCACGAGGGCGTGGCTGGGCGCTGCAGAGAGAGGACGTGCATCTGTTTAGCTCCAGCGAACTTCTCTGATTTTACGGATTTATCTTTATTTTATAACTACTGACGACCTTCTCTCTGCCTGATACATGCCCTGGAACGGACTGGCTTAATTTGCTGTGCCGTTGAGAAAATCTACTGGCCGGAGTCCTGGTTGATGATCCCGGCCCCTGGATAGCGTGGAGGCGGCAGCCATTTTTATACCTCGTGTAACTTCCCTCTTGGAGTTCCTTGCCTTACCTCGGATATGGGTAAGACGAATAAGCGGGCTGGGGTGGCAGATGCTCCCCGTCTCCCGGATATCCGAGTCTCCTTAAGTGGCCTGAGATCTACTGGTACCGCACCCCGCTCCCCGTCGGCGACCGAGGCCTCCACTGACCGGGAGCCAGCTACGATTCTCCCACCCACCCGATCTAACTCGCCATCGGACCCAGATGACCTACCAGCAACCAGGAGAGATATCCGCGCCCTCTTGGAGGACGCTCGCTCTTCCTGGAGTCAAGAATTGGCTGCCGTGTGTTCGGACCTCTCGGTTCTCAGATCGGGAGTTGAGGACTTGGAGACTGCTACCCGTGAACTGGGGGAAGTACAGGCCGCAACGTCCTCCTGCGTGGTGGCGTTGCAGGCCCAGGTCACCAGACTTCAATCCTCGGTCCTGACTTTGGAGTCCCGTCACCGCCGCAAGAACCTTAAGATCCGAGGCATCCCGGATTCCCTCCCTGATCATGACCTCCTGGCGTTTGTGAACCGGTTTACGGTGACTGCCCTGTCTTTGTCTGGTGGAGCCCCGGCCCCGGTTATTTCGGCGACCAGGATTAGGAGGCCCGCTGCGGCCCCCGACACGGCCACCCGAGACGTGATCGTGGTGGTCAGGGATGTCCGTGTCCGTGATCAACTGCTGGGGGTGACGTTGCGAGCCCCTCCGACCCGTTTCGAAGATGTCGACGTGGTGGTGTATCGGGATCTGCCATTCCTAGCATTAGCAGCTCGTCGCATGTTCCGACCTACTACCACGGTGCTCAGGGCCCATGATGTCCGCTACCGCTGGGAGCGTCGGGGACCCTGCTTATTCAACATGGCCAGTCTATTCTCCCGGCATCGACACTTGAGGAATCTCAGACACATCTGCTGACACTTGGTCTGCCGAGGACCGCGGAGGGGGACTGTCGGTCTTTGTCATCGACACCAAGACCCCGGGACCCGGACTAGCTTATGGACTCGCCTATAGTCGTTCCCTTTTTGTTTTGGCTTTTTGGCACTATTCCTCCCTTGAATGATTGAGACTTGAAGTATATTCTCCTCGCATTCCCCCCCCCCACTTTACTCTCTCCCCCTCCCCCCCCGATTATTATTATATATATATATATATTTTTTTTTTTTTTTTTTTTTTTTTTTTTTTTCTCTCAATGTTATTTACCGATGGGTTCGGAAGTAGGGTTTCGGCTCGGGCGAGCCATGGAATAGTCACCTAGGCTCTCACTGTTCCTCTGGCCCCGAGGTGACCTTTGCCCTGTGGTTCCCTCTGTGGCCCCCTGTCCGGCCCCGAGGTTGCAGGGGTGTGCTGCTGAGTACCACTTTACCCTTGAGGGGCTACTATCTCTCCCACCGGGGAAGGTGTTGTGTGTTTTTTTTTTTTTTTTTTTTTTTTTTTCTTTTCTTTTCTCTCTCTCTCCTCCTCTCTTCTCTTTCCAAAATTGCGTTGATTTTTCTTGTTTGGTTACACGTGCGCTGTTTTCTTATTACTGCCTGTTTTGCTCCTTGCTGGGCCCTGCGTGGCCGCTCTGTTTCTTGCTGACATGCTTTATAAATAAAAATTTCAAATACAAAAAAAAAAAAAAAAAAAAAATTGCTCACCACCATGGCCACCATAGCTACTTCAACTTAACTTAGGAGGTCATGGTGACAGGAGACTGTCCCTTCTCTTTCTCTCCTTGCGCCCAATAGCAGTGGTGGCTCTTCAAAGCCTTGAAGGCTGTCAATCAGTGTCTGCGATGGAAAGCCTTCTGGGGTTTTGGCCCACCTTGGTCTTCAAACTGCACAAGCGCACAATTGTTTGCTGAAATAGTTTGAGTAGGATCAGTGGATTGAATGGTCATTCCACTTGTAATGCTTCTCAAGGAGAAGTATTTGAATTAATCCTGCACGCGCGTCTATCTTCCTCAATGCTTCTCTATGAGAAGTAGACCATTGGACGACAGGCATCCAGTTAATTTTTGTTTTTTCTTGTAGCTGATACTTAGAAGTAGAAGAGAAGACAACAGCGCTTGAAAGTTAAGGCAACGTTTCGGTTAGAAATATTGCTCGGTAAAGCCTGATGAAGTTAATTTGGATGTGAATTTGTCATGGTTAGCACCACTTGGGACATCGTGGTGGCTCGGAACAAGGAGAATAGCCCTTTAGGCAGGTGAGCTGCTGGCTTGGTACAGGACTTATACTGTATACAGATTACAGACAAGAGACGAACCAGACTGAAACACGAGGGACAGGAGGGCATGGAAGAAAGCTAAAGGAATACTAAGCTGGGGTAGGTCCTTTAGTTGGCCTCTAACTAGGGAGAACACCTCACAAAGTATGACAGAGCACGGGGAGCAAGAAGAGCGAGGGTTAACATGACAGACAAAATCCTAGACTGGAAAGGACCTTCTAAGTTGGCCTCTAAATAAACTAACTCTGATAAAGCAAACACACAGAACATGAAACCTAAGAATGGTCAGGATAAGCAGAGATCGGCAACAGAACGGGCATACAGGTTACAGAGTACAGGGTACTTTCAAGAGAGGAATCCAGAAGACACGCCAATAAGTCATACACAGAATATATACAAGATACAGGGTCCAGACAAGAGAGAAAACCAGAACCGAAGCCAATGGGTCATACATGAGAATACCAGACATGAAGCTATACAGCAATGCGAGGAATAGGAAACCAGGATAAGGACACAGGAATAAAGCCACCAAGTGAACTCTGACAACCAGGCAAAGAAGCATTGTGCTGCTGGGAGTTAAATAGGGAGTGAGTCTCTGTGATTGGACCATGTGACTTCAGACCAGGAGATCACAGCAGAACCCCAGAGCAGCCCCAGACAGCACAGCCAAACATCAAACAGGGGAAAATAGGCCCCTCACCACCAGGGGGTGCAACCAAAACCATGGAAAATGTGACAGAATTCCTATACTTATTATGGGCAATATTTCAATGTTCCACTAGGTGGGCTTAAAATTTGGTGGAATTCTCTATTTTCTCATTGCCAGGTACCTGTAATACATCGTGGTTGGTGTATCCTGAAACTCAGTACCTGGCGAGAATATCTCAACAAAGCAGGCTCCACACGCCGTCAGTTTCCCAAAGTAGCACTGATTATGGCCCAATCCCACCCAGTCAAAACCAATGAGCTTATTGTAGGGTGAAAACAAAGACTTCAAACGTTAATTATATAATTTATTTTTAACAGCAGACTATGTAGCACGCATAACATACCAAAGAAAGGAACAGGATAAACAAGGGGACAACAAACACAGGGGATGGACAGCCTCACAAAGATAAAAATTTCCTGGTATGAACAGACTGAATAACCTCCCTCCTCCCACACACATGCTTGGTCTAGCAGACAAAGGAAGGAACTCCTTTCCATTGCACAGCAGGGGGAGAAAGAAACGTTTCCAAAACTGGTTTCCTCCAGTTTCCAGGACAAGGTAGCTAAAATCTGGTTTAACCCAGCTCTTGGGGCTTGCAGGGAACATGGAGAAAAGTCTTAGAAAAACAACAAAAGAACAATACAAAACAAATCAGAGCCACATCATAAGATGTACAAAACAACACTCTACAATCCATATGTAGCGCTCACTCCCGGAGGAGCCACTGAATAAACCTCGGGTTAGTCTCTCCGCACTAGGGAATAAATATACACCAGCACTGTTGTGGATTTTATAAATTATATACTTTACTGATCCCAATAAAGTGACACATACAATACAATTACGGTATATGAACGACAGGATTTTGTAATGCGGGAAACACGCGGCGGGAAGAACACGAGGCGGGAAAACACGCGGCGGGAAAAAGAAAAGAATTAACCCCCTCAGTTCTGGAGTGTAAGTCCCGTTAGTGTAAAGTCTCAAAAAAGGTGTACGTGTATTAATTTGTGTTCCCGGGCACTGTATTCAACCGGCCAGTGAATGTAATAAGCAAATTTTCGACTAGTCACGTTGGGGCCCTGTAGAATTGAAACAATAATGGAGCGTGCTGGATTTTTACATGGACTTTCGTCCTGTAAGGCCCCACACCCATCCGTTATACAGTCTGTCCCACTGTCTGGTCAAGGATGTCTCTCCACTGGTCCTCCGGAACTCTGTGCCACCGGATCTGCTCTCTGGCCCGTCCGATCTCCGAGTCAAGAACTATGGCCTACCGCCTGCACTCCCTATGCATCGTCGCGGTCTCCTTACAGGGGGTCCAACTGGAACTGAAGTTCTTGTGCAAACCTCCCGGTGATAATGGGTATGCCTCCGCAAGTTACTGTCCCGATCTCCAGCGCCCTCGAGGTAGCGTCTGCGCTCCGGCCTGGTCTCGATCCCTGGCAGTCTCCCTTGCGTCCTCTGTCTTTCGTCGCTCCGCTCACCCTGGCGCTCCTCCGCACGAGGCTGCTTACGTCTTTCCTCTCGGTCCCACCCACTTCCTGTATCCGCCGCAAAGCCTGATGGGTATTGTAGTTCGTTTAGGTCCCGCATAGTCCATATGGCTTTTGTCTCCCTCTGGTGGCTAAAACCGAGTAATTGCAGCAACACAGTTTTAAACAGCGCTACACATACATCAAGGAACAATACAACACCCCTTCCAAGGTACAACACAGACATCGAAGGAAGAAGAATAGGACGCAGAGAACAGTGACATCCTGCACCTACAATGGGCAAACGGTTACTTTGGCATAGGAGAGGGCTGTGGGACCAGATAAAATGTCAGACCTACCAAAACCCACAGTCCCATACCTCCCAAAAGTAATTTCAGGTCCGGGTTCCCCAAATCCTAAGTGACTACTGCCACCTAGAGCACTTTGGAGAAAACAAAAATCTCTTGTTAAGTGAATCGCATCCAGCGACTCAGATTAGCCACAGAATGTTCCATAATGCTGCTTATTTTGGTCTGATTTTATCTACAGGTCTATTCACTGAGGGGGTTATTCAGAGAGCACTGAAACATCGCCGATATTTCGGTGCTCTCTCGTTCCCCGCACTTCCCTGCACTTAGGGGAATCAAAGTTCCCCACTCTGCGGTTAATTCAGCATTCACTCCAGTGTCCCCAGAGTGCAGGGAAAACCCACCACAATCCCGCCAAAAACCCACCGAAAATACCCGCCGGAATTGCCGCAAAAAACACGCCGAAAAAAAGCCAACGAGCCACCAATCACAGCGCAGAGCAGCCACCGGAAAAAGCCGACAAGCTGAGGAACGGCATAAAAAAAAAAAAAAACAGTACGCTTGATGTGTCAAATGTGAAACGCTGTTTGCAAAAAAACTACTGAACGAAAATGTCTGGAATTTACATATAAGATTCAATGAAAGATAATAAAAAGGGCTGTTACAGAATAAAGATTTTAAAAAAAATTGCCAAAAAAATCTCGAAAAATGCCTAAATATCATAAAAAAATCAATAAATAAAGAGACTTTTTGCTGCAGATTAAAATAATAAAGGGTTTAATAGATATTGGATAAAAACGGGAATATTTTTAACATTGAAGCCTATGGGATTCGCCTGAATACACCTGTCGAATGAAATCAATGAACAGCAGGGCATTTCACTAACATTTCTCTGCTGTTCGGTGTCTGTAAATAGATTAACCATTGCTTCTCTATGGGGGATTTCACTGCTGCAGAACAGGCAACGTACTTGCAGGCAGTTCGCCAAAATTTGGCGAACTGCCTGCTGTATGAATAGCCGAATGGCCCCGAAATGTCACTATATGGGGATATTCACTGTTTGGTGCCATTTCGGGGCCAGATCTGCTCTCTGAAAAATCCCTTAGAGGTAAAACTCTGGAGAGGTGAAAATTCTAGGTCACTTTCCAAATCGACTATTGGTCTAAATTATTCTCTTCTCCTGACAGTTCTCCAGAGTTTCACCTTTATTGAATAGACCTGCTAGTCTCTTAAAATAGAAATCCAACGAGCTCTGTTGCATAAAATCTTTAAAAAAAAATACAAATAAAATAAGGCAGAGTAAAATGAAACAATATCGTGTTTTTTTTTTTTTTTTTTAAATTGGCCGCAATAAACGCACAATAAAACGGCTTTCCTGTTGACTGGTTTACATTCATATAAGGCAGACGTTTCCCTGGAGTATAATACAACAAAAATGGATACTTTATTACCACCAATCAAACCCACTTTTTAAATAGAGAACTCGATATTTCATTTTATGTTCCCTAAAGAAAAGTTAAAAACAGGGAAAAAAAGGCGACAATAACTCTGACTGCGAAAAAAAATAAAAAATAATGACAGACGTCGGCTCTTATTGACACTTGGAATTTATAATTGCGATATCAACATGTTGATAATAAAATAAATAAAATATGGGGAACTCCGTGCTGATTTTAATCTCCTATGTATGTTTTTAATGGGATTAACGAGTCGGACGCCCCTCGTCAAGTCAAAACTAAACCCTGATACGCAAACTATTTATGAGTTATTTACCCAAGGAACCGACTGGGACACCTCATCGCGCTGCGAAACAATACATCTCGCTGAAATATGCTCCAGTCAAAATTATTAAAAGTAATGGCTCGGCGGGGGAATGTTGTGTTGAGTAATTATTTAAATAATTTGTTTTGTTGAAGCGATTGTAATAAGAAAAATAAAAAACTAGACATTTTGCTTATACACTCTATTTGTAAATGAGCTGGGTGCAGTGAACCGTGAATGACAAAATAACATTTGAAAAATAATACTTGTTATGCCGTTCTTGAAGTTCTGCTGCGCCTTTATGAATTTTCCTGCTGCAACTGTTCTTTTTCGTGTTTTGTTTTGCTTTGTATTTTTGTTTTGCCTTTGGCGCGCAGATGCCACGGAGTTCCATTATTATGCAGCAAACTGGAATTTTTTAATACAATTCTAAGAGCCCTATTATGTTTGAACCATTAGCATTAACCCCTTACCGCCGGGTGGGTTATGTCCGGCGGCGGGGTGTTAACACTGGCGGGCATGCTAGTACGACTTGCTTGCCAGCTGCTATTGCAGGACCCTCCTTCCGGCCAGCCTACCTTGCTTATTTTGGAGTTATGTTACTATTTGTGTTTGTTTTAGGGTTATGTTACTATTTGTGCTTCTTGTAGGGTTAGGGTTATGTTACTATGTGTGCTTATTTTAGGGTTAGGTTACTATTTGTGCTTGTTTTAGGGTTAGGGTTAGGTTACTATTTGTGCTTGTTTTACGGTTATGCTACAATTTGTGCTTGTTTTAGGGTTATGCTACTATTTGTGCTTGTTTAAGGTTAGGGTTAGGTTACTATTTGTGCTTGTTTAAGGTTAGGTTACTATTTGTGCTTGTTTTAGGGTTATGCTACAATTTGTGCTTGTTTTAGGGTTATGCTACTATTTGTGCTTGTTTAGGGTTAGGGTTAGGTTACTATTTGTGCTTGTTTAGGGTTAGGGTTAGGTTACTATTTGTGCTTGTTTTAGGGTTATGCTACTATTTGTGCTTGTTTTGGGTTAGGGTTAGGTTACGATTTGTGCTTGTTTTAGGGTTAGGTTACTATTTTTGCTTCTTGTAGGGTTAGGGTTATGTTACTATGTGTGCTTATTTTAGGGTTAGGTTACTATTTGTGCTTGTTTTAGGGTTAGGTTACTGTTTGTGCTTGGTTAGGGTTAGGTTACTATTTGTGCTTGGTTTAGAAGTGGTTACTATTTGTGCTTGTTTAGGATTAATGTTAGGTACTATAGGTGCTTGTTTTAGGGCTATGCTACTATTTGTGCTTGTTTAGGGTTATGCTACTATTTGTGCTTGTTTTGGGTTAGGGTTAGGTTACTATTTGTGCTTGTGTTAGGGTTAGGGTTAGGTTACTATTTGTGCTTGTTTTAGGGCTATGCTACTATTTGTGCTTGTTTTAGGGTTATGCTACTATTTGTGCTTGTTTTAGGGTTAGGGTTAGGTTACTATTTGTGCTTCTTGTATGGTTAGGGTTATGTTACTATGTGTGCTTATTTTAGGGTTAGGTTACTATTTGTGCTTGTTTTAGGGTTTGGTTACTATTTGTTGTTGGTTAGGGTTAGGTTACTATTTGTGGTTGTTTAGGGTTAGGTTACTATTTGTGCTTGTTTTAGGGTTAGGGTTAGGTTACTATTTGTGCTTATTTTAGGGTTAGGGTTAGGTTACTATTTGTGCTTGTTTTAGGGTTATGTTACTATTTGTGCTTGTTTAAGGTTAGGTTACTATTTGTGCTTCTTGTATGGTTAGGGTTATGTTACTATGTGTGCTTAATTTAGGGTTAGGTTACTATTTGTTGTTGGTTAGGGTTAGGTTACTATTTGTGGTTGTTTAGGGTTAGGTTACTATTTGTGCTTGTTTTAGGGTTAGGGTTAGGTTACTATTTGTGCTTATTTTAGGGTTAGGGTTAGGTTACTATTTGTGCTTGTTTTAGGGTTATGTTACTATTTGTGCTTGTTTAAGGTTAGGTTACTATTTGTGCTTCTTGTATGGTTAGGGTTATGTTACTATGTGTGCTTAATTTAGGGTTAGGTTACTATTTGTTGTTGGTTAGGGTTAGGTTACTATTTGTGGTTATTTAGGGTTAGGTTACTATTTGTGCTTGTTTTAGGGTTAGGTTACTATTTGTGCTTATTTTAGGGTTAGGGTTAGGTTACTATTTGTGCTTGTTTTAGGGTTAGGGTTAGGTTACTATTTGTGCTTGTTTAGGGTTAGGGTTAGGTTACTATTTGTGCTTGTTTTAGGGTTATGTTACTATTTGTGCTTGTTTTAGGGTTAGGGTTAGGTTACTATTTGTGCTTGTTTAAGGTTAGGTTACTATATGTGCTTGTTTAGGGTTAGGGTTAGGTTACTATTTGTGCTTGTTGTAGGGTTATGCTACAATTTGTGCTTGTTTTAGGGTTATGCTACTATTTGTGCTTGTTTAGGGTTAGGGTTAAGTTACTATTTGTGCTTGTTTAAGGTTAGGTTACTATTTGTGCTTGTTTAGGGTTAGGGTTAGGTTACTATTTGTGCTTGTTTTAGGGTTATGCTACTATTTGTGCTTGTTTTGGGTTAGGGTTAGGTTACGATTTGTGCTTTTTTTAGGGTTAGGTTACTATTTTTGCTTCTTGTAGGGTTAGGGTTATGTTACTATGTGTGCTTATTTTAGGGTTAGGTTACTATTTGTGCTTGTTTTAGGGTTAGGTTACTGTTTGTGCTTGGTTAGGGTTAGGTTACTATTTGTGCTTGGTTTAGAAGTGGTTACTATTTGTGCTTGTTTAGGATTAATGTTAGGTTACTATAGGTGCTTGTTTTAGGGCTATGCTACTATTTGTGCTTGTTTTAGGGTTATGCTTCTATTTGTGCTTGTTTTAGGGTTAGGGTTAGGTTACTATTTGTGCTTCTTGTATGGTTAGGGTTATGTTACTATGTGTGCTTATTTTAGGGCTAGGTTACTATTTGTGCTTGTTTTAGGGTTTGGTTACTATTTGTTGTTGGTTAGGGTTAGGTTACTATTTGTGGTTGTTTAGGGTTAGGTTACTATTTGTGCTTGTGTTAGGGTTAGGGTTAGGTTACTATTTGTGCTTGTTTTAGGGCTATGCTACTATTTGTGCTTGTTTTAGGGTTATGCTACTATTTGTGCTTGTTTTAGGGTTAGGGTTAGGTTACTATTTGTGCTTCTTGTATGGTTAGGGTTATGTTACTATGTGTGCTTATTTTAGGGTTAGGTTACTATTTGTGCTTGTTTTAGGTTTAGGTTACTATTTGTTGTTGGTTAGGGTTAGGTTACTATTTGTGGTTGTTTAGGGTTAGGTTACTATTTGTGCTTGTTTTAGGGTTAGGGTTAGGTTACTATTTGTGCTTGTTTTAGGGTTATGTTACTATTTGTGCTTGTTTAAGGTTAGGTTACTATTTGTGCTTCTTGTATGGTTAGGGTTATGTTACTATGTGTGCTTAATTTAGGGTTAGGTTACTATTTGTTGTTGGTTAGGGTCAGGTTACTATTTGTGGTTATTTAGGGTTAGGTTACTATTTGTGCTTGTTTTAGGGTTAGGTTACTATTTGTGCTTATTTTAGGGTTAGGTTACTATTTGTGCTTGTTTTAGGGTTAGGGTTAGGTTACTATTTGTGCTTGTTTAGGGTTAGGGTTAGGTTACTATTTGTGCTTGTTTTAGGGTTATGTTACTATTTGTGCTTGTTTTAGGGTTAGGGTTAGGTTACTATTTGTGCTTCCTGTATGGTTAGGGTTATGTTACTATGTGTGCTTATTTTAGGGTTAGGCTACTATTTGTGCTTGTTTTAGGGTTAGGGTTAGGTTACTATTTGTGCTTGTTTTAGGGTTAGGGTTAGGTTACTATTTGTGCTTGTTTTAGGGTTAGGGTTAGGTTACTATTTGTGCTTGTTTTAGGGTTAGGGTTAGGTTACTATTTGTGCTTGTTTTAGGGTTAGGGTTAGGTTACTATTTGTGCTTGTTTTAGGGTTAGGGTTAACACGAGCCCTTATATTCTGTGCCATTTTTGCTTTTTTTTAAGGGAACAAATTCTGCCCCTTCTTTTGATGCGAGTGCAGCGAGAAACTGTTTTTCAGTCTCTTAAGGCTAGGGTCAGACTAACGCATTTTTCACGTTGTCCGTGAAAATGTGCGTTCGAAGAATGGACGTATTTTTTCACGGAATACGCGATAGCGGTCATACGATGCGCAGTTTCATCCGTGATTTTGTACGGATCATCAATAAAACCCTTTTTGTGTCTGGACGTTATGTTGGCCGGACATTAGCAGCGTCTGACATCTCCTAATCACGCACACACGCCTCTAGCCGACGCAGCGCACTCTGTACGTCAGTACTAGTGGTTTAACGTTCTCGAAAAAATGCGTTCATTTTCCACTTGCGTTGCGCAGCTGGACTTTTGTGCGACCGTACATCGTATATTGGCCATCATTGCCTGTCATTTGCTGCTAGTGCGGCCGTGATTAAGTGCGCCTGCACGCGCGTTCGCACTGCCTCAGTCTGACCCTAGCCTTAAATGCTAATTATTTCTTTGTTTCTCTTCAAAAACAAATGTTACAAAAGTATCTCCTCTTGTTTTGGCACTTTTTTTTGGGGGGGGTCCAGATTTCTGTGCCTACAGGCAAGAAGATATAAATCCACCTCTGTCTGTAATAGGAAGCTGCAAATGGTTAATGGCTTTGACCAATCTTCAGTATTTGCGGCTTCCTTTTAACGTCTCGGCCTGGCAGAGGGACCGGAATGTCCAGAACGAGCATCGATTACATTCTATTACATTCTATTTGTATTCACAATGACGCTTTACACATATATAAACGTAATCAAATAAGCAATAAGTATAAACAGTGATCCCTGATATCAATGGAATGAAATGAATAAAAGCCAGGGTTTTCCTTTTAATCTCTCCTTACGGCAGACGCACCGCAACCTGTTACTCTGCTTCTCTGGGGTTTGAAAGGTTAATGTATACAAGCATTCCCGTGTTCCAGCATGAACGCTGATAAATGGCGCGGGACATTTCTTCCTTTTACTGACATTATATAATGCCAAGACATAAATTAGTAATAGATGTTTGAAGGTTCTATACTTACTGAATATTTTGGCATTTGAGTTTTATGACGCTGGTAATATATTCCCCCGAAAAGTAGATTTTAGGACATAAAAAAAGGTATATACATTGTAACTGAGAAATTACGTGAAAGAAGGTAGTATTCTCCATTCTTCTGGAAAGGCTAGGGTTGGTAATGTTGGCCCTCCAGATCAGGGGCGTACCGACAAGATTTGGGGCCCCCTGGAAACAGGAGGTCATAGGAACCCCTATGGTGTTGTTTTGGGGCTTCATTGTCTGCCCGGGGACCTCAGACAGTGCCATATTGCCCTAATCAAGGCTCAAGTCCTGCGGGAACGCAAGGGAACGGCGTCCCTGAAGTGTGAATGCTGCGAGAACGCAGCTTGCCAGCAGCCGGCAGTTGCGCTGGAGGAGCGGAGGCTGGGAGCGTGATCAAAGTTCGGCGGCTGAGGTCCCATGTGATTGCGGCTGCTCCTGGCCAACTCACACGCATCTGCGCCTCTGCGTGTGTGTGAGGTTACACAGCGCGACCCGGCACTGGAGGACCCCACCCTGTTCCTGGAAGCTCCTGGAGGCAGCCGAGGGTCAGCGATTGCCGCATCTCACCTGAAGCAGAGGAGCAGCTACTGCCAGCCCGTGCCCCCCTCCCAGTCCGGTGGAAGAGAAGAGAGTGCGACCTGTGGCACCCCAAGTCTAGCAGAGACAAAAAAAATTTAAAATATAAATTATTAAATTATTTCTGTATTATTTATATATTTATTTATAATAAAATGTACCTGAATTTTTCCTTGGAGAACAAACAAATCTGGGGACACGTGATGACTAGAATCCAAGACCTAAAAGATAAGAGCGCTGATCCAAAGTGTTTTTCGGACATATTTGAGGTTTATACCACCAGTCAGGCTTGGGACAGCTTGCACCTGCCTACCCCGCGTTTGAATGAATTCTATTATAACAGTCTGTCTGGTCAGCAAATCACTACCGGTCTCATCCTCCTGGTGGCGCTATACTGCTACAGCTAGGGAAATAACAAATTAACCCCTTCACTGCTAAACCATTTCACCTCTGTGTGCTGAGCTAATTTTTACCATTTTGAGCTCATCATGTTTAAACGCGATTTGAAGTCACGTTTTTTTGTAGACACATTATATATCATTTTTTTTTACATCATACTCGGCAGATTCATAATATAAATTCACAATAAAAATAAATTTTTTCCCACTTTATCATCTGAGCCTTTACGCTTATATGTTCTATGTGGTGCGCTTGTTAAAAAAAATAGAAATGGGAACCCGTAACTTTATTTTTCTGAGATACGCGAAAACTGAAAAAAACACAAAGTTTTCCATTAGTGCAGCATCATTGTTCACATTACAATGAAATGTGAACGAATAGTGCTGCATTAATATTTTTATTTATTTATTTAAAATTTTTATTTTTATTTGTTTTATTTTAAATTTTATTTATTTAAATTTTTAATTTATTTAATTTTTATTTATTTAATTTTTGTTTATTTATATATTTATTTTATTATTATTATTATTTTTAATATGAATCCTGGTCATGTTTGGTATCATTGGAAAGGACATGTTCTAGCTGCCACTAATTGGGAGATAGTAAATCCCTTGGCAGCTAAGGATTAATTCCATCCCCAGTGCAAAGGGTCTCCCCTGTCGCTGCAGAGACCCCATGGCGTGTGGGGTCGTCTTCCGCACACAGCACGCGTACCTGTGGACGTCCCCCACGCGTCATCCGCAGCGAAAGGGTTAAGATCTTTTATTGGGTGTAGATTGTTTATTTAGGGGCATTTTATAACCTTAACACTTATTATATATTAACTTGTCCTTGAGATTTCGAATTCCACTTGCCGGGTCCGGGCTGAAGCGCTCTGATAGGAAGAGTGTGTAGGGTTTGTTGTTGTGGATATCCATGATCCATCCATATTCACAGCACCGCATAAAGGGCCCGGGATACGGTCCAGCTTTCTGTCGGCCTTCAGCAGCTTTCAGTTTGCCATGTGCAGCGTTTACGTCAGGGCTGTCAAACTCACGGGCCCCAGATATCGGTGCCTACAATTCCCAGAATTCCTTCAATGTAATAGATGGCCAGAGAACCATGGGAGATGTAGTTCAGAAACACCCAGGGAGGGGCAGAGCTGGACAGTCTTGCTTTACATATTTAGAGTGATATTACAGGTGTTTTTGCACTATAATACCACTCTATAGGGGTTATTCATAGAGCCGATCTGGCCGCGAAATGTTACCTGACAATGAATTTCCCCGTACGGTGACATTTCGGGGCCATTCGGCTATTCAGAGAGCAGGCAGTTTGTCAAATTATGGCGAATTGCCTGCAGGTACGGTGCCTTATCGTCAATGAAATGCCCTGATGTTCGGTGGTTTCATTCGGCAGGTTTATTCAGGAGAATCCCATAGGCTTCAATGTTAAAAAATATTCCCGTTTTAATCCAATATCTAATAAACCATTTATTATTTTAATCTGCAGCAAAAAGTCTCTTTACTTATAGATTTTTTAGGATATTTTAGGCATTATTCAGGGTTTTTTCGGGAAAATTTGTTTTTCTTTTTCTTTTAAATCGTTTTTTCTTTTTTTCTGTAACAGCCCTTTTTATTATCATTCACTGGATCTTATATGTAAATTCCAGACATTTTCATTCAGCAGTTTTTTTGCAAACAGCGTTTCACTTTTCAAACTTTCAAATATACAGTTTTTTTGGGGTTTTTTACACTGTTCGTCTTCTTGTTGGCTTTTTCTGGTGGCTGGTCATGCGCTGTAATCGGCAGCTCCTCGGCTTTTCTATCTAGCTATTAGGGATGAGCTGTTTGGGTTCGGACGGTTCGGAGTTCGACCCGAACTTTGGCAGTTCGAAAGTTTGCGAATTTCAAACTTTTTGGGCGTGTTCGGTTCGGGTTTGAAAAAAAAAAGAAATATTGAAAAAGTATAGAAAATGCTTAAAAAAATACTAAAAAATCTAGAAATGAAGAGACTCTTTACTGCAGAATATTATAAGCAACGGTTTATTAGATATTGAATTAAAAACTAATGTGTACGTGGAAAGATTATCAACTCTAAATGACCTCTGTTCACAAACGGGCATAACACCAGGTGTTTTCAGTCTGGTAATCAATTTGATACATTGTACAATATAGTGCGGGGGTGGGGTGGTGTCTGTTTCTGATTGAGATTTGAGAATTAATTTCCCTCCTAAAACATCCTAATATTCTGCATTTAACCCTTTCGCTGCTGAGGCTTTTCACACCTCTGTGCTGAGGTCATTTTTACCGCTTTCGCTCATCATGTTTAACCGCGTTTTGTAGCCATATTTTGATATATGACCCAGACATATTATATATCCGGCGGATTGCTGCCTCCTGTGCATGGACACGCTCAGCGCGTCCATAGCACAGGAGAACCACTTGGCTGGACACGCTGAGCGTGTCCATAGCAGCCAAGTGGTTAACTGGTGTTTGAAAAAAATCTGAAGCAATGTTATTTTTCACCTCGGGATTAAACATTCACAGGGTTATTCAGAGAGCGGTGAAAAGCAGGAGAATAACTGGAGAAGTGAAAATTCTAGGTCAAAATAGCCAAACCAGAAAAATTCTCCTATTTAACTCACTTTCCAAATTGGCTATTTGGTCTAGATTGTTCTCTTCTCCTGCCAGTTCTCCTGGCTTTCACCTCTCTCTCGGGGTTGTTCAGAGAAAGGTGAAAACCAGGAGAATGGCAGGAAAAGAGAACAATCTGGACCAAATAGCCGATTTGGAAAGTGAGATAAGGCTAGGGTCAGACTAAGGCATTTTTCGCAGCGACCGTCAAAAAGTGCGTCCGAACGCATTGCCGTACTTTTTCACGGATTGCGCGAAAACGGTCATACGATGCGCATTTTTGTGCGTGATTTTTTACGGATCCAAACCAGGAAACTTTGGGTGTCTGGACGTTATGTTGGCCGGACATGAGCAGGGTCTGACGTCTCCAAATCACGCACACACGCCGCTAGTGGAAGCAGCGCACTCTGTACGGCCGTACTAGCGGTTCTGCGTTCTCGAAAAAATGCGTTCATTTTCCACTTGCGTTGCGCAGCCGGACTTTCGTGCGACCGTACTTCGTATATTGGCCGTCATTTGCTGCTAGTGTGGCCGTGATTAAGTGCGCCTAAACGCACGTTAAAAATTCGCTAGTATGACCCTAGCCTAAATGGGAGAATTTTTCTGGTTTGGCTATTTTGACCTAGAATTTTCCATTCTCCAGTCATTCTCCTGCTCTTCACCGCTCTCTGAATAACCCTGACAGGGTTATTCAGAGAAAGGTGGAACTCAGGAGAATGACTGGAGAATGAAAAATTCTAGGTCAAAATAGCCAAACCAGAAAAATTCTCCCATTTATCTCACTTTCCAAATCAGCTATTTGGTCTAGAATTTTCCATTCTCCAGTCATTCTCCTGCTTTTCACCACCAAAAAAATCAGTAAACTTTTTCTGCGTGTCCGAAAATGTCTCCTCTTTTCATACAGACTGCTGCCCCAAGCAGTTGTTTATGGATAGATTAAAGGAAAAGCATTTACCGTCATTTGAAATGTCATTTTTTTGTTTTTAAATGTTTCTTTACATCCTAGAAATCCGCCACTTCACGGGCAGGTTATGGGGACCTCCTAGGCACGATATTTGAAGGAATTTTTCGTTTTTATTTTTAACCCTTATTTCATGTAAAACTCACTGTCCCTTTAAAAACGTTTTTTTTTTACTTTTTGTCCTTGTTTCCTGTCCCCCAGGGCACTACCCGGACCCCCATACACCTTTTATAGCAAATATCTAGCATATATGCCCTCTTGGAGGGCACTCTAAAAAACCGAATTTTCAGCCCCATTGACTTGCATGGGGGTTCGGTTTCGGGTTCGGACCCGAACAAATGGGAAGTTCGGGTTCGGGCGCGAACCGAACTCGGGGGGTGTTCGGCTCATCCCTACTAGCTATCCCTCTATCCCATATCTATCTATCTATCCCATATCTACAGTATGTATCTATCTCATATCTATCTATTTCATATCTATATATGTATCTATCTATCTATCCCATATCTATGTATTTATCCCATATCTATCTATCTATCTATCTATCTATGCCATATCTATCTATCTATCTATCCCATATCTATCTATCTATCTATCTATCTATCCCATATCTATCTAATCTATCTATCCCATATCTATCTATCTATCTATCTATCTATTAGGGATGTGCGTTTCGGGTTTCGGAATTTCAGAACTTTCACGAAATTTCCCGATTCGTGTTTTCGGATGCGGCTGAATTTCCGAAAATTTTTAGATCCGAAAATGTCAGATCCGAAACGTTTTCCGAGCCGAAACGAAATATTTTTGGATTTTTTGAATGGACTTGAAATGTGTCAAACGAGGAGAACAGACGTTCCGAAAAACGAAAATTTTCCGAAAAACCGAAAATTTTCCGAAAAACCGAAAATTTTCCGAAAACGAAAAGTCGATACAAAAACGAGCAAAGTGACACGAAAAATACTAAAAATGGTCGATATTCCGAAAAATGTACAATTCCGAAAAACGAAAATTTCCGAAATCACGAAAAGTCGATACAAAAACCGAGCACAGTGACACGAAAATACGAAAAATGGTCGATATTCCGAAAAAAAAATGTACCCGAAAAACGAGCCGAACCGAATCGAATCGAAACCGAAATCGGTCAAAACGAGCCGAATCGAAAAGTTTAAAAATCCGAAAAATCGAACCGAATCGAACCGAAAAAAAAAATCGGTGCACAAGCCTACTATCTATCCCATATCTATCTATCCCATATCTATCTATCTATCTATCTCATATCTATCCCATATCTATCTATCTCATATCTATCTATGGCACGCTGACCACAGTCACTTCTCTCAAATATCTAGGTTTGTGGTTAGACCAAAATCTATCCTTTGGCCCCACATTGAAAAACTCTCATCTAAACTTTACCCCAAACTAGGTGCCCTGTACAGAAACAAATCCTGCCCGAGGCCCGCGGTAACAAAGCAGATTGTACAGCAAATGATTATGCCGGCGATTGAATACGGAGATGTAATGAATGCAGCCGCCCCGCAAACACACCTCCAGAAACTTACTACATTGTATAATTATTATTATTCTTCTTTACAGGTATTTATAAAGTGCCAGCATATTCCACAGCGCTGTACAATAGGCACAGTATAGACAGGGTTACAATACATTGAACAACATTTGACAAACAGTACAGGAGGAGATGAGGGCCCTATTCCCGTAGGAACTCACAATCTAGAAAGGTTGGGGTTGGAAACAGGAGGAGAGGACTGTAAGGTGAGAGTGATTGATGGTTGTGTCAGTGTGTTGGGTGCAGGGGCGTAATTACCAGGGGTGCAGAGGGTGCGACCGCACCCGGGCCCTTGAGTCTGGGTAGGGCCCACACTCGCCTGCCTGGGCCCGGGGGCTTGCCTATAATATATAATTCTTCTTTTAATTTATTTTGTACTTATTTGTGTGTTATAATTTGGAGCTCTGTGATACACTCATACACACCACATATTACTGTGAGTTTTGTTGCTGTAAACCTGATTTACACTGATACACACAGCACATTACTGTGAGTATTATTGCTGTGGAGCTCTGTGATTAGATTAAAAATGGGATGGACTGAAGAAAAAATGGGGTGAACCTGGAAAAAATTTGATACTGTCTGGAGTCAAAATTGTGGACCAGGAGGGGACCAGAGCATGTTAACGGGAGGGGGGATATGTTTTTGTCTAGGGTGGGGGGGCCGTCATGGTTCCTGCACCTGGGCCCAGAGGTTTCTAGTTACGCCTCTGGTTGGGTGGTAGGCTTCTCTAAATAGGAACGTTTTAGGCTGGGGTCAGACCAGCGCACTTTTAATGTGCGATCTGGCGCACATAATTACGGCCGCACTAGCAGCAGATGACGGGCAATGACGGCCAATATACGATGTACGGCCGCACAAAAGTCCGGCCGTGCAACGCAAGTGGAATTAGAACGCATTTTTCTGAGAACGCTGAACCGCTAGTACTGACGTACTGAGTGCGCAGCTGCGGCATAGCGGCGTGTGTGCGTGATTAGGAGATGTCAGACGCTGCTAATGTCCAGCCTACATAACGTCCAGACGCAAAAAGAGTTTTATTGACGATCCGTACAAAATCATGCCCGAAAATGCGCGTCGTCTGACCGTTTTTGCGCATTCCGTGATAAAATACGTCAATGCGTTCGGAAGTACTTTTTCACGTTCGTGGGGAAAAATGCTTTGCTTTCGTCTGACCCTAGCCTCAAGGGAGCGTTTGAAAGAAGAGAAATTATTGGAAAGTCTGACCGTATGAGGGAGAGCGTTCCAGAGAATGGGGGCTGCACGTATAACTCATTCTACCATTTTGTGCTACAATGTAACTACATGACCCACCATTGTGATATGTTAAAAGAACTAAACTGGCCGTCGCTGGAATTCAGATGCACTCTTCTTGCCCTTTTCGGTACAGGTAGTCTTGATACTACCGAAAAGGGCAAGTGGGTAGCCGTTAATAACCCAGAGGCGCATCATCCAGAGCCAGGAAGGCTCTATTTCACGTGAGTGTGCTGACGCTTCTTTGGTTTACCCATGTGGTATACATCAGATCGCACAATGATGCTTTTCCTTTTTTGAAGTTATCCTAGGAAGAAAGCTCTCTTCAGGATCTGGGAAATCTACTCCTGGGACTTAAAGAAAGGAACATTGTTTTCGCTGCACTCCATCCCCTTGGACTATTGGTATATATTTTGGTGGTTTGGGACAGGAACCACGTGCGAGTGCCTGTAGCGATCCTTCCTTAATATCTTATCAGCGCTGCCATATTGTGTTTGTAAAGATATTTGCCTAAAAGTGAGAAAAGAGCGTGTCTGCGGAAGTTAACTTTTTGATTAGAGCTTGTCAACAACAGAGACAATGTCTGCCTCTCCTTTCAGTCTCACGTTATGATGTGTTTTTTGTTAATAATTGCTACATTTGGCAAAGTAATCACCCGGGTCCTTTCTCTGCACTCGGTGGAACTCGCGGAACGCTGTAAATGACCGGGATGTATAGAAAAACTAGTTTTACTCAGATGACAGCTTAATTCCTCTCCAAGTGACGGGATTGAATATCTATGTGTTGCTAATGGCTTTATTTGTTATTCTGTGGACAGACAGATGCATTCTAATGCAATCCAAACCAAGAACGGGGAGAAGATAAAAAAAAAGCAATCCGCAACGTATTCCCAAATAATTACTTGTTCTGTGACATTGTATTGACCTTTACGGCCCAATCGTTAGAGAAGAGAAGGATGCGCGCCAAGGAACTGTTAGAAACTGTCATTTACGTGTAAGTTTTGTTATTCGATATGCTTTATCTAACAACTTGCAGTTTACAAAGAACTGTGTGTCTGGAGAATTCCTAATCAATCAGTAAATTGTTTGTGCTTGCATTTTAATCCCGCTTCCCTGCCAAAACAAAGATTTGCATCGCTTATATTTCTGAATTTCAGATTCTTTTTAACAAAACTGGAGTTATTTAATAAATCGCTGATATGTGAAAACACAAAAGGGGTTATTCAGAGTAGTAATGAGCCGAACACCCCCGTGTTCGGTTCGCATTCGAACAATTTCAAAAGTTCGAGTTCGAACTCGAACACGAACCGAACTCAATGCAAGTCAATGGGACTCAAAAGTTCGATTATTAGCGTGCCCTCCAAGAGGGCATATATGCAAGATATTTGCCATAAAAGGTGTATGAGGGTCCGGGTAGTGCCCTGGGGGACAAGAAACAAGGACAAAAAGTTAAAAAAAAGTTTTTAAAGGAACAGTGAGTTTTCCATGAAATAAGGGTTAAAAATAAAAACGAAAAATTCCTTCAAATATCGTGCCTAGGAGGTCCCCATAACCTGCCCGTGAAGTGGCGGATTCGTAGGATGTATAGAAACACTTAAAAACAAAAAAATGACATTTCAAATGACGGTAAATGGTTTTCCTTTAATCTATTCATAAACAACTGCATGGGGCGGCAGCCTGTATGAAATAGGAGACGTTTTAGGACAGGCAGAACAAGTTTAGTGATTTTTTTGGCTAAATTATGGTGAAATTTATGCAGGCTTTGGATGAAAGTAACAATAGGTGCTTTAAAATTAGGCCTTTAGTGTCAGCAACAGTGCCGTCACACTGTAACCCCTCTGTGGTATTGTGGAAGAGTGCAGGGTTGGACCCTGTGGTCCAATATTAATATTATTTGAATCTGGTATAGGCGTTGTCATGGAGCTGATGTAACGCTCCATGCTTCAAACCCCAAGAGACTTTATGTTCATTTATATCGTGTGTTTTTAAATATATTTTACATCGTTTGGTTTTAGTTTAATTTAGTTTAGTGTAAAATGGCATAGCTTTGGTTTTAAAAATACTTATATTCCTGTAGGTAAATGTGTTTTTGTGTATACAGTAAACAAGCTTTACTGCTGTGTAATTTATGCACCAGGGGTTTTCCCATTATCTAGCTGGCTGTTTAATTCAAGGGATCTCTGATAGTGTGTGTTTAATCTGATGTGTTAGAACAATGGATATACAAATGTTGTGTGAGCTGAAGGGCTAGAGAATGTAAAGAATGTTTATTGTAAATAACTGACCTAATGTAATTAGTATGGGTATGCAAATTATGACTAGTAATTAGTATGGGTATGCAAATTATGACTGTTGGACTTCAGCATAAATGGTGGTTGTTCATTAAAAAGTCAGAGAACTCTCAGAGCTCAGAGAGAGAGGATCCTGTTTTAAAGCATACAGCCGCGCCTGGTGTCTTTATTTCAGCGACGCTACACTATACACTATCACCCTCAGAAGGCAGAGAGCGGCCTTCTGGAGATTCCTAATGGCTCCAGGGCAGAGGAACAGAAGCAGGCAGGTCAAGCACCCAAATATTAGGCCTTTGGTGGCAGCAAGTGCCTTCACACTGTAACCCCTCTGTGGAATTGTGGAAGAGTGCAGGGTTGGACCCTGCGGTCAAATATTAAAATGATAGGAATCTGGTACAGGCGTCAGTGGCAGTGCACCCAAATATTTTACCTTTGGTGGCAGCAATTGCCTTCACACCGTAACCCCTTTGTGGTATTGTGGAAGAGTGCAGTGGTGGAGGCTTTGGGAATGCAGAAGAGATCCTCGATCTATTCAGTTACATCAGCATCGGGGAATTGATAGCTGCTGATCCAGGACTGATTCATTTTTATAAATGTCAGCCGGTCTACAGAGCCGGTGGACAGACGCACTCTTTTGTCTGTGACAAAACCTCCAGCGGCACTGAACGTCCTTTCAGAAAGCACGCTGGATGAAGGGCAACCTAGTAGCTGCATAGCATATTGGCTAAATTCTGGCCAGTGATCCAATCTCAACACCCGGTAAGCCAGTGGATCATATGCTGGAAAGGTATCCAGGTCTGCCCTTGCCCCTAGGTAGTCCTGCCCCATACGGTGAAGACGCTGGCAATGAGTGACTACATTTGACGTCCCTGGGCGTCGTGGACTAAAAAAAATTAAAAAGGCATCGGTCAAGCGGCCCCCTTCACCGCTCTTCCTCTGATAAAGAGCAGCCTCAGAAGCACTTGTGTCATCAGTTGGTAACCTACCAGTGTCTGGAAAGGTGTTAACACAAGTGTCGCTTTAGAGTGTCCTCAAGTTGTTTCATCCTGTGCTCCCTCTGTGTGGGCAGGACGAGCTCTGCAACTTTACTCTTGTATCGTGGATCAAGAAGGCTTGGCAACCAGTAATGATCCCTCTCCTTGATAGCACGAATCCTGGGGTTCTTTAGCAGGCTTTGCAGTATAAGGGAGCCCATGCAGCGTAGGTTGGAGGTGGCATTAGCTTCCGAGTCTTCCTGGTCAATGAGGATGACCCCATCGTGCACTTCCTCCTCTCAGCCTCGAACTAGTCCTTGGGTTTCTGGGCACATAAAACCCTCCCTTGAGGAATCCCCACCTTCAATGCCCCCACTACTTAAATATTCCTCCTCCTCCTCATCCTCCTCCTGTCTGATCTGAGGACCCGCAGGAATGCTGTCTGTGTAAAGACTGGGGCCTTGAGAGCTAGGGAAGGCCTCCTGTTCCTCCTGGTGCTCTGCCTCTAGTGCCACATCTATAATTCCCTGCAGAGTGTGCTCCAGCAGAAACACTAAAGGAATTGTGTCACTGGTGCATGCACTGTCCCTGCTCACCATCCTCGTTGCCTCCTCAAATGGTGACAGTACAGTACATGCATCCTTGATCATCAGCCACTGCAGGGGGGAAAAAAAACAAGTTGACCTGAAGCTGTCCTTGTGCAATACTCACACAGGTACTCATTGATGGCCCTCTGCTGCTTGTGCAGATGCTGCAGCATTGCTAATGTCAAGTTCCACCTTGTGGGCATGTCACAGATCAGACGGTTTGTGGGAAGGTGGAATTCTCTTTGAATTTCTGCCAGGCAAACACTTGCTGGGAATGACCATCTGAAGTGGCTGCAGACTTTTCTGGCCTGGCTGAGAAGCTGTGCCAGCCCTGGGTACCTGGTTACGAAACGCTGTACCACCAGATTTAGGACGTGTGCTAGGCATGGTACATGCGTCAACGTACCCTGGCATAGGGTGGAGAGAAGATTGCTGCTATTAACATAGATGACCATTCCCAGCTGAAGCTGGCGTGGTGTTAACCATCTCTGCACCTGCCCCTACAGAGCTGACAGAATTTCTGACCAGGTGTGGCTCCTGTCCCCTAAACAAACCAGCTCAAGTACAGTATGGCATCATTTTGCTTGAGCTATTGCATAGCCCCTGCCACGCATCGGTTTAACTGCCACTTCGCCAGAGACAGAGAAGGAGGAGGAGGAAGAGGTGGTGGAGCACACAGACCTCAAACAAGCAGCTTTCTGGAGGCGTGGTGGATGAACAAGCTCCAGCACAGAGCCCCATCTTGGATCCCTCCCAGCTGCAAGCAGAGTTACCCAGTGTGCCGTGAAGGAAATGTAACGGCCCTGCCCATGCTTGCTGGACCACGTGTCTAAAGTCATGTGCACCTTGCTGCAGACTGCCTTTCTCAATGACTCCATAACATTGTCTTCCACGTGCTGGTATAGTGCTGGAATGGCCTTCTGTGAAAAGAAATGGCGTTTTGGAACCTGCCACTGTGGTACATCACATTCAGCAAATTCACGGAAGGAAGCAGAGTCCACCAGCTGGAAAGGCAGCAGCTGTAATGCGAGTAATTTTGCTAAACTGACATTTAGACGCTGTGCTTGGGGATGTTGGGACTATATTTTTTCTTACACTGCAGCAGCTGGGGCAACGTAATCTGACTGCGTAAATCTTCAGCTGATGGGATGCTGTCACATTCTGAGGAAGGACCTGGTACACCCATTACTGTAGCATCATCCCTGTCAGTGGAGGTTGTAGGTAATGACATGGCAGGACATATAGTGGGGTAGAGGTCAGATGAGGAGGAGGAGGACCTATGCAAAGTGTTGTGCCAACGGGATTTGTGGCAGGAGGTCATATGTCGCCTCAAGCAAGTGGTATCCAAGCGTGGGATGTCTTTCCCACGCTTGATCCTCATCTGACATAGATTACAAATAGCAACGGTGCGGTCTGCTGCACATTTCTTAAAGAACTCCCAGACAGCAGACTTCCTGTACATGTGCTTTGAGACAACAGCGCTCTGCACCTGAGCAGCTGTGACTTCTGATGCCTTGGACTGGCTACGATTGGTCATAGAGGACGTTCTGCCTTGTTTTTGTTGTGCCTCCTCCTCCCTTGACTCCTCTGTTCGATCAGGCACCCAGGTGGAGTCAGTGACCTCATCATCGTCATCACCCCCTATCTCCTCATCACTGGATCCAACTTGGTAGTATGCTGCAGCTGCTGGGGCAACATGAGTGCCAGTTATTTGTGTGTCACTGGCACCCCCTTCCTCTAGGTTGATTATACTCCCTTCCTCAACCTCAGAGTTTGAATCAGATCACTGTAGTTGCTGAGCATCCTCAAGCAGCATGTCACGTCATTGTAGTCAAACAATTCAGCTGACTCCTCCGTGTGATAGTGAGGCTACGGCAGGAGTAGCTGTGGACATGGAGGCTGAATTAGATGTTTTGGCAGCTGAGGTGGATTGTAAACCACTACAAGCCTGGCTGGCAGAGGATGAGGAGGATTAGGATGGCCTGGCTGATGGGTGGCAGTGACAAGATACAAATTAAAATTCCCAGAAACCACCTATAAATCGGCGAGACCCCCTGATGGGTGGCAGTGACAAAACACAGATTAAAATTCCCAGAAACCACCTATAAATCAGTTAGACCCCCTGATGGGTGGCAGTGACAAGACACAGATTATAATTCCCAGATATCTGCTACAAGTCTGTGAGGCCCCCTGATGGGTGGCAGTGACAAGACACAGATTAAAATTCGCAGAAATCTGCTAGAAGTGAGACCCCCCCAATAGCTGCTGGCACTGAGAAGACACAGATTACAACAATTCCCAGATATCTGCTAGAAGTGAGACCCCCCCAATAGCTGCTGGCAGTGAGAACACACAGATTACAACAATTCCCAGATATCTGCTAGAAGTGAGACCCCCCAATAGCTGCTGGCACTGAGAAGACACACTATCAGAACAATCTCCTCTCAAAAAACACGTGCTGGGGCTGCGAGGGATGCCTTATATAGTGTGCTGTAGGATTTAGCTCTGTGAGCTCATGATTGGGCAAACATTTCCCAATCAGGACTCTGAGCCGTGATTGGCATAGTCTTGCACCTGTCTTGCACCTGACCTGTGGTCAGGTGCAAGGCTGTAGCCTATTACAAGCTTCAGGCCAGTGTAAAAGTGCAATCTGGTCCATTGTGGTGCATTGTGGGCGAAGCCGAACTGAACACGCGGAAATGTTCGATGTTCTCTGAACAGCCGAACGGCGATGTTCGAATCGAACACCGAACAGATCGAACCGAACAGCTCATCTTTAATTCAGAGGTTATTCAGCCGATCTGGCCCGAAATGTCACTGAAAAGGGAATTTACCCATACGGTGACATTTCAGGGCCATTAAATTTTGGCAAATTTCCTGCACTCACAGTGCCTGTTCGGCGGCAATGAAATCCCCCATAGAGAAGCAATGGTTAATCTATTCACAGACACCGAACAGCAGAGAAAAGTTGCCGAAGTGCCCTGATGTTTCGGTGTTTTCATTCGGCAGGTTCATTCAGGCGAATCCCATAGCCTTCAATGTAAAACATATTCACGTGTTTATTCAATATCTAATAAACCATTTATCATTTTATTCTGCAGCATAAAGTCTCTTTATTTATAGACTTTTTTTGGATCTTTTAGGATTTTTTCGGGATTTTTTTATTTTAGATATTTTTTAAAAGCGTTTTTTTTCTTTTCTCTGTAATAGACCTTTTTATTACCATTCATAGGATCTTATATGTAAATTCCAGACATTTTCGTCTCCACTTGTTCTCGGGTGAAGCTGCATTGCCCTACATCATGCTTTGGGTTTATGTTTGAGCGTAAAGGAGATACCAGTGGTTGGAGTCGTGGAGGAAGCGGACTTTAGCAGATATACCTACTTGGTGTACAGAGGTCTGCTATAAGAGTAGGTACGAAAATTGAGTAAAAAAGTTGCATGGACTTCCGCATTTCGGAAGCTCCGAGATGAAAGTGAGGAGCAGTCAGTGCCGAGTTAGAAAAGGTGAGTATTTGAGTATTTACACCTAAACTGATTAAATATAAAAAAATATATTTGGGCAGATGTCAGCATGATCGTTTCGGCCTCGTTAGGCCCATTTCAGTATGGCATAACCCTGATGCTGGTTCACTGGTTGTCCTTCCTTTCACCACTTTTGGTCGGTATTAACCACTGCATTCTGGGAACACTCCACAAGACTTGCCGTTTTGGTGACGCTGTGACCCAGGCATCTTGCTGTCGTTATTTGGCCGTGTCAGTCACTCAGATCTTTTCACCCATTTTTCCCAAGTCCAACACATGAAACTAAAGAACTGACTGTTCACTCCTAATATATCCCACCTCGTAACAATATATCCCACCTCGTGACAATATACTCTGCCCCATGGCAATATATCTCACCCCATGACAATATATCCCACCCCGTGACAATATACTCTGCCCCGTGGCAATATATCCCACCCCGTGACAATATATCCCACCCCGTGACAATATATCCCACCCCGTGACAATATACTCTGCCCCATGGCAATATATCTCACCCCGTGACAATATATCTCACCCCGTGACAACATATCCCACCCTGTGACAGGCACCATTGTAACCATATAATCAATGGTAGTCACTGCACCTGGCACAGGGTTTACTGTTGTGGCTGATCAGTGTATACAGTATATGGATATCTAAATGCACAGTTGGGAGGGAGGGAAGGGAAGAAGGGTAGGAGAAAAGGAAGGGAAGGAAGGATAATGATCTATGTATAAACAATGGCATTAAAAAAGTTTAAAATAGAAGAAACAATAATTGATATAAAATAGAACATTTTTACAAGTGTTAAAGACCTTTGTACGACAATAAAACATGGTTTAAGTATTATTGCTATTTTTATTCCCCTCCGAGGATAAATAAATAGAAACTCAAAGAAATAAACCCTCATTTTTGTTAAAGGTGACTCAGAGGACAATACCGCGGGGACCGTGCCGCTACACTGGCAGTTTATTAGCATCTGCAAAAAAAAAAAGCCTTGGATGCCACAAGTCGCTCGGAAAAAATGTTCACAGAAACTGATGTGCAATACTTTGTGCTGATCTGTTTTAGAAAATAAAATTCACATACATGATGCTGAGAGAGGTTTACCTTATGGCAAGGCCAGGATCCAGACAATGCAGGGTCATTGCAGAAATTAAAGGGCCAGTACGACCAAAATATGTAATGTCCTTATTGTGTTTATTGATGTTGCTGATATCTTACATGTGCTTGTTATGAAACAAAATTCCTATTCATATTTACCAAGACATGCAAGCTAGAAGATTTCTGTTTTTCTCATCATGTAAGGCATTGTGCAGCGCTTCGCTAGCTAGCGGAGATAAATGAAGGCTTCAGACACAGATTTTGTTCTTCCAATATCTGGTATTCCTTTGCTAGATCAGCTCTTTTATAGAATAAAGGACATACAAAAGAATTTCAGATTTACAAGCAAAGTAGGATATTCCCAACGTCACAGATAATTACCATAGCTCAACCCACAAACCCTATTCATCATATATGGATATACATTGACAGGACAAAGAGATATCTTTTTCCTTCTTCTGTCCAGCAACTAGAATGGGGGTAGGGCGGGCCTGTCTGGACAGTTAGTTTCCTGTTTCATGACAAGAATGTGGAATACACACAAGCCATTAAGTGTCAAGAGGATATTGCGAGCAAGCATTTTAAACAGAGCTAAAGGGGACATGTTAACTAAGGGAAGCTTTCATGTGTGCTTAAGATACAAGGAATTAAAAAGATAATTATTTTACAGTGCTTTGTTTTTCTCTTGTATGTTTATTTAAGAAAATATTTTACTCTATATGTGTCACTGGGTGCGTTCATTGTGTGTTGTATCTTTGGTCATCATAGAATGGAGTGAATGGATCAGAAGCTCAGAAAACCGACCTAGTGACTTGAATTGTGTGAGATGTATGCAAAGGACATCACCGGTGGGTAGATTAGCCCACTATCAGATCTCATCCAGCTTCCATCTCTTGCCTCGTGTAGCATAAACAACACCATAGATCCCCTTTGTCTAAACACTTCCTTCCCAACCCCATTGCCACTTCACTACTGTTTAATCCTATACCCCAGCTGTAAAGCGAGACTTGCCATAAGAGTTTGGTAAATGTTGCATAATGGGAAAAATCCACAGCAGCATGAGTTTTATAATGTGTTTTATTTGTAACGCACAAGTCATCTAGTTGCACCTTATATTAGTGGTATTGTCCCTTTATATTGGTCGTGCGCAAACATAATGAGCAAAATATTATAAGGCTCTTTAGGAGTCAGTGTAAATACATTAAACCCCTAATAATAATAATGTAACTGCACAGCATTTACCAGCAATTCAGGAGAGATAAGAGGTTATTCAGAGAGACGAATCACCACAAAATTGTACTGAGGGGTGAATTTCCCCATACGGTGCAATTTCGTGGCAACTCGACTATTCAGAAAGCTAGCAGTTCGCCAAATTTTGGCGAATTGCCAGCGAAATACTGTGATCATTGGTGGCAGTGAAATCCCCCATATTGAAGCAATGGTTAATCTATTCACAGCCCCCAAACAGCAGAGAAGTGTCAGTGAAATGACCTGATTTTTGGTGCTTTCGTTCGACAGGTTTAATCCCTTCACTGCTGAGCCATTTCACATCTGTGCGCTGAGCTCATTTTTACTGCATTTGCTCATCATGTTTAAACGCAATTTGAAGCCACATTTTATTATATGACCCAGACATATTATGTATCGTTCTTTCTGGCAGACTCATAATATATTATTATTATTATTAGTATATGTCATGCTCTGCCTGTATATTATAACAAAAAAAATGCAATAAAATTTGAATTTTTAATCATCTACAGCGTGTAAAGTGTTTGGTTATATTTTCTATGGGGTGTTAAAAAAAATTAGAAATGGAGACTACTTGACTTTTAGCAAACGCACCCCAAAGAAAAAAAAATCAGTGAAGCATCGTTCACATTTTAATTGAAATGGGAACAATATTGCTGCATTAATAAAAACAGCACAAAAACACTTTTTAAAAAAAAAAAAAAAATTATTAATATACTTTTGTTTAACTTTTAACATGGTCATGTTTGGTATCACTCGAAAGGCCATGCTCTGGCCTTTCGAATGATACCCTCCATGACCCCCCCTAGTTTCCACCGTCCTGGAGCTATGGGTTCAAAGGAACCCCCTATCTTGGATGTCAGCCAAGACTATGGCTACCCCGTCCACTGATGTTGACGCCATATATACGATGACATAAGTTAGCCCGTTAAACTCATAGCAACCAAGTGGACATAGGGGGGTCATTTGGACCAGATCATGGCCTTTCCATTGATACCAAACATGGTCATGTTCGGTGTAAAAATAAAAATGTAACTAAAAAATAAGTTTTTAAAAAAAAAAAAAATTGATCTGGATCATATAATAAAATAGGACTTCAAATCACGCTTAAATGATGAGCATAAAATGGTCAAAATGAGCTCAACACACAGAAGTGAAATGGCTCAGCAGTGAAGGGATAAAAATTCATGATATTCATAAATGATCTGCCTAACATCTGCAAAGCCTCAACTCTACACATGTACGCAGATGACACAGTAATCTATACCAGCAAACCAAATCTCCCGCAGCTGGAGGCCGTGCTGCAAGAACAATTCACAGGGGTAGAAAAGTGGATCAAACACAAAACGTTTTTTAAATACTGACAAAACTGTTACGATGCTCTTTGGAACAAAACCTAAACAACATAAATTGCAAACACCCCATCTATGTGTCAGGACAAAATCAAATGACACACTGACCACAGTCACTTCTCTCAAATATCTAGGTATGTGGTTAGACCCAAATCTATCCTTTGGACCCCACATCGAAAAACTCTCATCTAAACTTTACCCCAAACTAGGCGCCCTGTACAGAAACAAATCCTGCCTGAGCCCCGCGGCAAGAAAGCAGATTGTACAATAAATGCTTATGCCGGCTATTGATTACGGAGATGTAGTGTATGCAGCCGCCCCGCAAACACACCTTCAGAAACTTACTACATTGTATAACTCATTCTGCCACTTTGTGCTACAATGTAACTACATGACCCCCCCATTGTGACATGTTAAAAGAGCTAAACTGGCCATCGCTGGAGTCTAAACGCACCCTTCACCTTTCCAACCTGGGGCACTATTACACTCTTCGTGCACAATTTTGCACGTGCGCGAAAACGCATTAACGCGAGGGGCAGAACCCTTTGCACAGAACATCGTATTACAATGTCCGCGCAAAAAATGCACGTTAACGTCTACCGCTGGTGAACCTGCGCAAACCCTTTACGAGCGTAATGTACATTGCGCGTCCTATACTTAACATTGTGAGCACAAATGCGTTTGTGTGCTGGTACACGGATGGTATTACAATCTATGCGCAAATTTTAACGGACGTTTGCGCGCATAATTTTAATGTCTTTGAAAAGCTGGTGGTATCTGCAAATCTGAAGGTCCTGGCCGAATCCAAATACACCAGTCCAAAAAAAATACAGCACAGTATAGTTATACATTCTACACATACCCAAACAATAAAATGGAGAAGTTGTGCGTGTTTTAATATTGCTGCACAAAAGGTTACTATTTAAATTGAGAAAAATTGGTCTAGATGAAAATACTTGTTCTTTGATAGAAAACTGGCTAAAAGATAGGGTACAGAGAGTGGTCATAAATGGTACATTTTCAAGATTGACACAAGTGGTAAGCGGTGTCCCTCAGGGGTCTGTTATAGGACCAATACTATTCAATTTATTTATAAATGACCTTGAGATAGGCATTGAAAGTCATGTATCAGTGTTTGCAGATGACACAAAGCTAGGAAAAGAAATACAATGTGAGCAGGATGTTACTTCGCTGCAGAGGGATTTAGATAGATTGGGGGACTGGGCACTTAAATGGCAGATGAAATTTAATCTAGATAAATGCAAAGTTATGCACTTTGGAGTGAAGAACACACAAGCAATTTATACCCTAAATGGTACGGAGTTAGGGAAATCCAAGCAGGAGAAGGATTTGGGAATAATCATAGACTTCAAACTAAGTAACAATGTGCAATGTCAAACAGCAGCCGCCAAGGCCAGCAAAGTACTGGCATGCATTAAAAGGGGAGTTCACTCACGGGATGAAAACATAATTTTGCCTCTGTATAAATCAATGGTCAGGCCGCACCTTGAATATGCCGTGTGATTTTGGGCACCTGTCTTAAATAAAGATATTATAGCGCTAGAAAAAGTGCAGAGACGGGCAACTAAATTAATAAGGGGAATGGAAGGGTTAAGTTATGAGGAAAGACTAACAAGCTTAAACCTGTTTAGTTTAGAGAAACTGCGCCTTAGAGGGGATCTGATAACCTTATATAAATATATACGGGGCCATTATCAACCACTGTCTGATAACCTATTCATTAACAGGTCTATACATAGGACAAGGGGTCATCCATTTAGACTGGAAGAAAGAAAATTTAGCTTAAAGCATAGGAAGGGTTATTTTACGGTGAGAACAATAAAGCTGTGGAATTCTCTGCCTGTTGAGGTGGTTGGGTCAGAGTCTGTACAGACTTTTAAAAAATGACTAGATGACTTCCTGCAGACACAGAATATTAAGGGTTATAATATTTAATATGTGAGTAAAAGCTTCTTGATCCAAGGAGAAATCTGACTGCCATTCTGGGGGCAAGAAGGAATTTTTTCCCAGTATGTTGCATATTGGCGAGAGCTTCAGACTGGGTTTTTTGCCTTCTTTTGGATCAACAGCAGTAGGTTATGTGGGAGAGGCTGAACCCGATGGACGCATGTCTTTTTTCAGCCTATATAACTATGTAACTATATACTCAGATTGATTTTGACAGGCGCAAAAACTGAACGGGAGACAACTGTGGTTCTTAATTCTGATTGGCTGAATCGCGTGAAAAAAAAAAAGTCCGCCCACCGATTTCTGCGCGCAGCATTAATGTGCGTGCATTTTTGCACGCTATTTTTTGACGGATGAAAAAATGCGCTCGGATTGTAATACCAGCTGTGATTTACGCTCGCTAACGTTTAACGCTGCACGCAAAAAAAAAAAAAAAAAAATAGCGCTGCGCGTGCGCTTTTGTGCGAAACTGTTAATAAACACCAGGGGCTCTAAGAGCTTTTCTGGGAAGCTGCCACCCTACCTGAATAGGCTGCTTACCTCAGCAGTTCCCTCATCCTATAACCTCCGATCCAGGACCAGCGCCTTACTTGCAATACCACAATACAAAAAGAAAGTGTCTCGATGCTCATTTTCCTACCGAGCACCGCAAATATGGAATAACCTCCCAGACACCATCAAATCTTCCCCCAGTCTAAAGTCCCTTAAGAGCTCCATATTAACACACCTCAATACAGAATGCACCTGTAAACATGTAACATAGTGACTATATACAGAATGCACCTGTAAACATGTAACATAGTAACTATCTTACATATTTATTTTCTGTGTTAATCTGGATATTTGTGTTTGTTTTTAATATCTTGCATTTATTACTTTGTATTTCTGTAACGACTGTAAAATTTCAATGTTCTTGAACCCAGGACATACTTGAAAACGAGAGAAATCTCAATGTATCCTTCCTGGTAAAATACTTTGCAAATAAATAAATAAATAGCAAAAACATGTAAAAAATTTAATATTTCTGATTTTAGGCCAAAATTTGAAAACTATATAGCCTGCGTCTTTTTTGGCGGTTGCAGATTTCGGGGGGGGGGGGGGGTCCATTTTTTTCATAACTTTTTTTTTATACTAAATTATATGACATGATGAAAACAATGGTATCCTTAGAAAGTCCATTTAATGGTGCGAAAAAGGTATATGATATGTGTGGGTTCCAAAAACGAGTAAGAGGAAGATTAGAGCTAAACACACACAGCGCAGAAATGTTAAAACAGCAGCGGATACTTTCGGACGGGCAATGGTAAAACCGCCTGGTCAATATGGGGTTAAGAAATACAAATGCTTCTGCCAAAACATGTGATATTAAAAGTTTCTATGTTAATATAATTTTCGGGGACTTTTAAGGGCTGCTATATCCATGGCAGTATTGAAAAACATAAAGGTTTAAATGTTGAAAGAAAACATCCTTTCTGGTAGCGATTTTATTTCCCCTTTCATGTCTTAAACACAGATCCCTGGGGTTACTTTGTAGAACCTGTAGTGACAAAGAAGCGAAGAAGATCAATGGGATTGTTTTGTAAAGGGAAAAGACGCCCCACGTGGATTCTTCATTATGTGAAAAACTTTAAAGCTTTCATGATAAAGGATGATCACTTTATTTTGCCAATTTAAGTCAGACAGACTAATTTAATAGACATAAAACTGTGCATATCAAGAGGTCCCACGTTGAATATTATCCAGTCAGGTCACTCAGGACAAAGTCTGAGGAATTGTATCCAAAACGTATTCACATTTATCAATTGTTAGGGATAAAATATACCAGGTCAGGATGAAACAGGAGCAAAAAAGTAAAAAATAGCCAATTTGAGCAAATTAGCTCCTAATGATATTCTCTAAACCCCTTCACTAGCAAATTTTCACCTTAAAAAATTAAATACACGTCTTTCTGTAACGGGGGAGTAGCGCCCACTAGATAGTCGCGGAGTTGAGATCCTTAAGGGCTGAGAAATCTTTTTGACGTTTAAACACCGATTGTCATTCACAGAATCAGACACTTGCGGCAACAAGGTGGAACAATAGACTGAGTCGCTACTAAGCACTAAAGGTTTCGAGACCGATAGAATAATTAGAGCACATACAGAGAAACACAGATAAATCAGACAGTTGGTGAATTGCGCGGACTGCAGGGCAGCCAGTAAATAAGTTTTAATGTTTACTGATAATCTGGAGCACGTCAGCGGTACCTTCAGATGGTAAGGGACAACACATACACCTCGGGGTCTGTCGTAAATACAGTAACGTGTATTGTTGCTGGTGAGCGCACACTGACCATGAGCATTAAATAAGCAGTAACTTGCGATAGCAGATTTAAACATTATATGTGGCTGGAGAACGTGAGCCCTGGGTTGGGTATATGCACTTAGAGAGACCACAGACAAGACCCACCGATGAGAAGGAACACTTCCCTTAGTAGCGTGTAAAAACCCCAGCGGCAAGCATGGGGTTAAACCACCAAAACACCACACAGGCGATCGTAATCAATCAGCAGAGAATAATCAGAAATCAGGCCGGGTCAAATAACAGGAGCAGGGATCGTATCCAAAAAACAGGTTGGCAACAGAGAGACAATATCAGCGAATAGGTAGCGATGCAGGAATCAGACTCCACGACAGGGTGACGAGGCATCTCCTCGCGCCCTGTTTTAAACCCGGCGGCTCCTCGTGACCATGCTAGGCCCTGCCCCCTCAGACGCCGGTCGGCCATTCCCAGTGCTGGCAGCCGGTCAGCTCCTGGCACAGAACCTTGCCCAGACCTCCCAGGCCACGCAGCAGGGGCTGAGGACATGACACTTTCCTTAAAGCAGGATTGATGTTTTCTCTGCCGAGAAATGAAGTTTTCAGTGAGATCTCACCCTCTATCGCTGTAAAGAAGCTAGAAGGAGCAGCCTCTACCCTCACTGTAACAAAAAGCTCAACAAACATTACTGCTGCATTTCAGGAGCCAGGGATTTGGCAGAATACAGGGAGAGCTGTGGGGTCAGTCGCTGCTGTACAGGGATAAGATTCAGGGGGTTATAAGGAGTGTAAATCCCTGTACAGTACAGATACAAGGTGTTGCTGTAATTGCCATACACAGGCATTATGCAGCACATACAGATATTGCATTGCTAATAATCTCATTTTGATCACTACAAATCCCCATAAGCAGGAGATCTCACCATTATCTGTCTGCAGCATATTTACAGCATCTGTCTGTATGCTGATAATGCAGTCCCCATGTAAGCAGGAGATCTCACCGTTTTATTATCGGTCTGCAGCACATTTACTGTCACAAAGGTCATTTCTACCTGTAGGCTGATATTGAAGACCCATATGACATTGTGCCAGATAAGGGACACCATCTAGAGTTTAGAACCTTTCATCCCAGCAATATTTCTGTAAAGGATAAACGGATACATGAAAAATTAAAAATGAGCACATTTACATTATTTTAATGTTTTACCTTTTTTTCTGAATTACAGTCAATATGCAGAATTGCTACTTATTTCTACATTTAAGTGAGAAAGGGTTAAAACACTAAGGGCTCCTATTCCATATTGGATGTTAACATGGAGATGGTAATCAGGATAATGTGCGTTTGCAATTTTTCCCTTACTGTCTCCACGTTAACATCATATTCAGCTGAAGGTGCTATATCAGCACTGCGTCCCGGAATGCAGCGCTCTCCTTCCTGATACCCCCAGTAGAGCTTCTGCGCCACCGAGAGTCCAAATTATATATATTTATATTTTTTTACAAATTTTCTTTCCTTTCTTTTTTTTTTTATAGAAAAAGGTGCACATCAAAAAGGGTAAAATATGTTGGATTTTTTTCCCCTTGTATTACAGAGCAAGGTGTCCCCCAGTGGTGGACGGCTGTAGGCACTTGCCTATTTTGTCTAACTTTAAATCGGGTCCTGACTTCAGGGGCACAGTCTGTAGCCCATATGCGAATGATTTTCCTTTGCAATCAACTAAACACATTTGCATTGCTCCACAATAAGACTACATTGACTTAACTCGATCTTGGGCCCCCGCAGGTACTTGGCAGATCAAGGTTTATCTTGATATTGTAGGGGTTAAAGGAGATGCATCTCATATAAAGAAGGTTTTAGACCAGCGGGTTAAAGTTCTAAAACAGCTACAATATTAAAGAACTGATGTTTCCTCTTTGTAGTGTCCGATGGTTTTGCTCCCGGTCCGCCGGCGCTGCTGACTCCGCGCTGACTCATGATGCGTTCAGAAAGTCAATAGCCGTCAATGTTGACAAAACAAATTAAAAGACAAGTCTAATCAGATCTCGTGTGTTCACTGAATAAACTTTCATGAATAATGTATGCGGACATGGAGTGACTGGCATCCCGCAATAAAACGCTGGAGAAATAAATCCTTCAGAAAATGTTTATCAAACAAACATCACAGGCAGCGCTGAGGCTCCGCGCGCGACATATGGAATTTAATAATACTATCACTGCCTTTACCTTCTACAGTGCTTACATCAAATATACCGGTACATTCTTTAGTACCCAATCTGAGACTCAAATAGGTTTATTTCTGCAGCAGCGACTACTGTTACATTTCTCTTCATTCAAACTATGGAATGCATGACTTCAACCCTAAAGTATACACTCACCGGCTACTTTATTAGGTACACCTTGCTAGTATCGGGTTGGATCCCCTTTTGCCTTCACAACTGCCTTAATTCTTCGTGGCATTGATTCATTAAGGTGTTAGAAACATTCCTCAGAGGTTTTGCTCCATGTTGTCAGGATAGATTCGCGCAGTTGCTGCAGATTTGTCGGCTGCACATACATGATGCGAATCTCCCGTTCTACCACATCGCAAGGGTGCTCTATTGGATTGAGATCTGGGGACTGTGGAGGCCGTTGGAGCACAGTTACCTCATTGTCATGTTTAAGAAAGCAGTTTGAGTTGATTTGAGCTTTGTGGCGTGGTGCATTATCCTGCTGGAAGGAGCCGTCAGAAGATACAGGGGACACTGTGCTCATAAAGGGATGGACATGGTCAGCAACAATACTCAGGTAGGCCGTGGTGTTTAAACAACGCTCAATTGGTATGAAGGGGCCAAAAGTGTGCCAAGAAAATATTCCCCATACCATTACACCACCAGCCTGAACTGTTGATACAAGTCAGGATGGATCCATGCTTTCATGTTGTTTATGCCAAATTCTGACCCATCTGAATGTCGCAGCTGAAATTGAAACTCATCAGACCAGGCAACTTTTTCCCAATCTTCTATTGTCCAGTTTTGGTGAGCCTGTGCGATATGTAGCCTCCGTTTCTTGTTCATAGCTGACAGGAGTGCCACCTGGTGTGGTCTGCTGCTGCTGTAGCCCATCTGCTTCAAGGTTGGATTTGCTGTGTGTTTAGAGATGGTATATCTGCAGACTTTGATTGTATCGAGTGGTTATTTGAATTACTGTTGCCTTTCTATCAGCTCAAACCAGTCTGCCCATTCTCCTCTGACCTCAAGGCATTTTCGTCCACACAGCTGCCGCTCACTGGATATTTTCTCTTTTTCGGCCATTCTCTGAAAAACCTAGGAGATGGCTGTGCGTGAAAATCCCAGTAGAACAGCAGGTTTTGAAATACTCAGACGAGCCCATCTGACACCAACAACCATGCACGTTCAAAGTCACTTAAACCCCCTTTCTTCCCCCATTCTGATGCACGGTTTGAACTTCAGCAAGCCGTCTTCACCGCGTCTAGATGCCTAAATGTATTGAGTTGCTGCCATGTGATTCCCAGTTTAACTCTGCTTCCTGTGACAAGAAGCAGAGGGTCGGGCTGCCGTTCTTGCCGCGGGATGCAAGGTGAGTATGGGATTTATTGGGGGGGGGTTTAGGGAGTGCTACATGATTTTGCAAATGCAGAATCATGTAGCACCAGCTTTTAGGTGATGCTAAAATGTGTATGTCTAATTAGTGCTAAGCCTTTGGAATACCTTACTTATCGAAATGCTAATGTTCGCTTGCGCTCCCCATGTTACGTATAGGATGCGCAAAGTACAGTAAGCTCGCCATCACCGATGCACAAACGGATTACTGACCTTGGTTGTGTCAGGATTGTAATGTGCAGGGCATTCTTTAAACACTCATCCTGGCGCTAACGCTTACATAGAGGAACTGACGTTAGTGCCAACTATGGAATAGAGCCCAGTGTAGATGAAATAAATGAAGGAACAGGGTTCTACTCACATTTCATAGTGTCCTTATGAAAGACACCAAATTATACACCCCCAGTGATTTTAAATGGAGCACCGGACCACCTATCAGCCAGCTCCATATTCCTCTTCAATAATCAATTCACATTAAGACTCGGAATGGCACTTTAATAATATAAAAAAAGCATAAAAACGCGTTTCGCTTTTGCAATACGCTTCCTCAGTTGGTTAAATTAGTTCTTCTGTTTGTTTCATAATAACTCGTCCTCCGGTTATTCCGATGTTTACTTCCCGGTTCCTCCATTCTCTGACATCTTGCGTTCCACTAATTGAAGATGGCGTTGCGTTCCATGTTCGCACATGCTCAATCCACTCTTTTCTTATTGAGCAAGATGGCCGTGCGGTCCATACTGCGTTTCACCATCGTGGGAGCCGGTTTTCACATTTACAACTTAAGAGTAAAGGAATAGTCACATGTCCATCCTCTAAAGTGGGCTTACTGTCACGGTGGCCCTCCTCAGGAGCCAAAGAGTGGTCCTTGCTGCTGTGTTTATTAAGCCCTTTAGGCAGGTATGTGTCTTTCTGCATTATGCAGAACCCTGGACACAGGATACAACAGAAGCAGGCAAGACAAGACACACATAAGGAATGCCCTGCACTGGGGTAAGGTCCTTGAATGACCTTCTGACTATACAGAGTACAGGGTGGAAAAATATATACAATGAAACAACAGGGTTCAACTAGACTTGACAGGAAGGAATATCTAGCAACAACTGAACAAGAAAGATCCTTGAGGTTGTCTCTATAAACCAGAACAATGAGCTGCTGCACTAGATGCACACAACATAAACCAGAAAAACAGACTTGACAGAAATATAGTCAGCAACATGCAGGGCAGGACTCATAGAACTTGAGGTAATTCTGCGACCAGCACAAACAACTGGATACCTAGTAAGTTGGTCTCACACCAGAATAAGAAAACATGAGCATGAAAACCAAAACCACTCAGACAACACACAATGGACATAAGCAAGAGAGTAGTCAAAACAACAAGCTAGAAGTCAAAAACCAGGAAGTCAATATGCAATATTTAGAATTCAGGAACTCAGCAAGGAAGATCTATACTGGATCAGGGAACAAGTACACTGATAGCCAATATATTGGGTAGTGCAGGTCACGTGAACACAGGTCTGGTCAGACGCTGAGACTCCAGGGGCGGAGAGTCAAACAGATTAACCCTGAAAACCGTAAGGGGTGAGAAGAGCTCTCAGCACCAGTGGGCCTGGCTGGGGGAACGTGACAGTATCCCCCCCATCAAAAGGGTGACCCCTGGCACACACAAACAAAGCACTCAATAATCTGAGAGCTCAGAATCTCTTTCAAAATTCCTCCAGACATTAGGGTGTCGCTGAAGTACTTCCAAGTGCGCCTCACGGACCAATAACCCAGAAGGAGTCCTCACATATCCCTTAGGAACAATCCTCCATTTGGGAATCTTTTCACCCATCAGATTACCTGATCGTTGAGATTGCTCAAGGCAAGCAAGGAGTACGGCCTTATCGGACACAGAGTTGAGCGTGGTATCCTTGGACCTAGAACAGAGCGTGACCTCCTCGGGCCCAGAACAGATCGTGACAACCTCAGACCCAGCTGGACTGGAGTTGGTCACCATTTTACGTCTCCTCTTAGAGCAAGGTGATGATATCATAAGACATGGCACCAGTGGAGGCACTACCAGACTTTACCATATGTACCCTTCTACTGGGTTGGACTTCAGTGGACCCACTGTGGGACATGGGCACAGCAGTCCTGAGACTAGAAACTGGATACACAGCTGCCTTGCAGCTTGACATGGAAGGCAACTTAACAGGATCAGATATAACTGACCTCTCGTTACTGGACTCAGACAACACTGGCGTCTCGCAAGTAGAACTCAGGACTGGCAACCCGCCAGGAACGGACATGACAACCGACTTCCCGCCAGGTTTGGGCATCACTGGCACCGCGCCAGGTTCAGGCATCACACCAGGATTGGGCATCGCTGGCACTGACACACAGCTTGACTAGGCTACCACTGGCACATTGCCAGCATCGGGCATGGGTGGCATATTTCCAGCATTGGGCATCATGGCTGGCACATTGCCAGCATCAGGCATCATGGCTGGCACAATCCCAAAACCAGACGTTACTGGCATATTGCCATGGCCAGACTGAGCAGCCTCCCTGTGGGACGAAGGCACAGTGGACCTTTTCCTTGACATGAGGATTGCGGCCTCGCCACCAGACTTGAAGATTGTGGTGGGTGATACTGATAGGCTAACAGCACCGCAGGTGATACAGCCTGTAACAATTTTACACCCTGGACCACCATTAGGGTGTCTGGCTGTTTGGAGAGGCCACATTTGAAAAGCCCTTATGGGAGCAATCTCCATGGCTTCATCCTCCTCTGACCCCAGGGCCGGGAAGGAGTCATACTCCATTTGTTCCGAGATCAGAAGCAGACAACTCGGCTGGGTCTGGAGCATCAGTTGTCCCCTCCACAGGCCTGGTTACCCTTGGAAGGGTTCTCCTAGGCCTGAAAGGTACAGGGAGTCTGACAACTGTGGATTCGTAACGGGGCCTGGCACCATCTGACCCATAAGCAGGAAGACTAGCTGGGTCTGGAGTGTCAGTTGCCCCCTCCACAGACCTGGCTACCCTAGGAAGGGTTCTCCTAGACCTGGATGCCACAGGAGGTCTGACAACATTAGATTCCTAGTGGGGCCCGGTACCATCTGACCCAGAACGGGGCCCGGTACCATCTGACCCAGAACGGGGCACGGTACCATCTGACCCAGAACGGGGCACGGTACCATCTGACCCAGAACGGGGCACGGTACCATCTGACCAATTAGAAGGTCTGGTTTTGATGGCCTGACAGAGATGTGGGCACAGAGGACACCTTGCCAGACTCAGGGAGCACAGACTCCTTGCAGCCTCAGGGCTCACTGGCACCTTGCCAGCCCCAGGGCGCACTGGCTTTAGTGGGCGGTCATTAATGGAGTGCAGCGAACTGGCACAATAGAAACTGAGATTATAAAGCCTGCGCCTTTCTTTCTCTAATATTGGAATACATGTGCTGCAGGGTGGTGCTAATAGGTTAACTACTGCAGGTGATAAGCCCAGAGACTCCATTACCTTATGCAGTTCTATAAGCATATTAAACACCATGCGCAGCATAGAATTAAACAAAGAACACATACCAGCAGGCTTGGGTGGATCCAGTATAATGTCACGGTGGCCCCCCTCAGGAGCCAAAGGGGGGGGGTCTCGGTGTTTATTAAGCCCTTTAGGCAGGTATGTCTCTTTCTGCATTATGCAGAACCCTGGACACAGGATTCCACGGAAGCAGGCAGGACAAGATACACACACGAGGAATGCCCTGCACTGGGGTAAGGTCCTTGAATGTCCTTCTGACTATACAGAGTACAGGGTGGAAAAATATATACAATGAAACAACAGGGTTCAACTAAACTTGAAAAGGAAGGAATATCTAGCAACAACTGAACAAGAAAGAGATCCTTGAGGTTGTCTCTATAAACCAGAACAATGAGCTGCTGCACTAGATGCACACAACATAAACCAGAAAAACAGACTTGACAGAAATATAGTCAGCAACATGCAGGGCAGGACTCATAGAACTTGAGGTAATGCTGTGACCAGCACAAACAACTGGATACCTAGTAAGTAGGTCTCACACCAGAATAAGAAAACATGAGCATGAAAACCAAAACCGCTCAGACAACACACAATGGACATAAGCAAGAGAGTAGTCAAAATACCAAGCTAGAAGTCAATATACAATATTCAGGAACTCAGCAAGGAAGATCTATACTGGATCAGGGAACAAGTGCACTGATAGCCATTATATAGGGTAGTGCAGGTCACGTGACCACAGGTCTGGTCAGACGCTGAGACTCCAGGGGCGGAGAGTCAAACAGATTAACCCTAAAAACCATAAAGGCTGAGAAGAGCTCTCAGCACCAGTGGGCCTGGCTGGGGGAACATGACAATTACTTATTTTAAAACTATAATAGGCACTTTACAGATATATATTATGAAGAAAAAGATAATAAATGTGATCTTTCTTCCATGTTGGTCTTATTAAACCTTTCCATTTTCCACTAATAGATTTGAAAACTAATAGATTTGAAAACAGCCTTAGAACATCTCAATATTATATCCAATTAAAATTATCCAAAAATTCTCTGTCTCATGAAATCCCTTTCCTTCACATAGCCTAAGTACTGTTTCTCCTTTTTTTGTCTCTTTTCCATAAAATTAAAATTATATAATATTATACAATTAAAATTAAACTTGTTAAGGTCCGGATTAAAAATTAAAAATCACCATATTATTATTATCCTTTATTTATATAGCGCCACATATTCGGCAGCGCTTTACAAGATCAGTGTACAAGGAATTGATACATTGGAATACTACACATGGATGGTGACTTGATTCAGGGACGCTGTTCCCAAGGGAATTTACAATCTATGAGATGTACTAGTATTTTGTGAGGTCGGTGCATCCATATCGTTAAGTGTCTTACCAAAGGACAATCGCTGGTGGCTTCTTCTCGATCTAGTCGTCTTTCCATGATTGTAGAGCAGAGGTGGTTAAGTTGAAGCCGCTTCTTGTAAAGTCGAAACTTCCTTCTCCACAGTTGTATTAGAGGGATATACTTTTTGTTGAAAAAATGTTCATCACAACATTTATTTGAAACATGGGATGGGAGTTCAACAATTAAATGTAGGGTTAAAAAATATATTTTACACAGAAATTGTTGTCCTGATATAGTTAAATAATGTAAATATGCTCATTTTAAATTTTCCATGTATTCATTTATTTCTTATCCTGGAATATCACTGGGATGAAAGGTTGTAAACACTAGATGGCGTCCCTTATCTGGAACAATGTCAGATGGGGTCTGCATTATCAGCATACAGGCAGAAATGGCCTTTGTGTCAGTAAATGTGCTGCAGACAGATAATAAAATGGTGAGATCTCCCGCTTATGGGGGTTTTTGTAGCGATCAGAATGAGATTATTAGCAATGCAATATCTGTATGTGCTGCATAATGCCTGTGTATGGCAATTACAGCAACACCTTGTATCTGTGGTGTACAGGGACTTTCAGTCAGTATAATTCCCTGAATCTTATCCCTGTACAGCAGTGACTGACCCCACAGATCTCCCTGTATTCTGCAAAATCCCTGGCTGCTGGAATACAAGAGCAAATCTTTTGAGTATTTTTTTTTTTTTACAGTGTGAGTGTGAGAGCTGCTACTTGCAGCTTGTTTACAGTAGATAGAAAATGAGAGCGAGAGAAGACAGTGGATTTTGTTTCTCCACAACAGGCACACTAAACTTGCTATAAAATAATATGCAAATTGGTTTTGATATGCTAATGATTGGTTTCAATGTATTATAATGCAAAATAGAGTTTGGAATGGAATGGAATGGGGTAACAAAAAATAAAAGTGAAATACTTCTACATCATCTCACAAGTGATCTGATTGGCAGTTTTGTAAACTTGAGTCCCATTGATTTCAAAGGAATCTAAACTCTATATGGAGACTTAGACTGCGATTGTAACCGAAGCTCCCTCTAGCTTTGTGCCCTCACACTCCTTGGCACCCTTGCCCACACTATACACGGTATCTGTGCCTGTTGGAGAAGTGAGGATGCTGGCCTCCTGCCAAGTTACCGCAGGTCAAATGTGGCAAAGCCAATTCTCAAGGACAATGGGCATAAATTAACAGGTTAAATGTATTTCTATCTTGAAACTGTTTGTATTTTAGTGGTTGGTTTGTGTTAGAGAAATACAATGTAGACTTATTGCTCTTGCTATCTGTTTGCCCTAGATTTATCTGATGTGGTCTGTTTGCTAATCTCATCTAATGTGTACTGATCAGGTTTCTGTGTCTCCTGAAGGACTTCACATCCCCCTCATATACACAATGTATTCTGTTAATACATTCCAAAAGGTGTAGCGCTTTGTCCTGGAGCTCTTCAATAGGTTTCCATGGGTTCCATAAATTCTCAAAGAAAAAAGGGAAAAATCACCACATAGTGTAACCACTGTAAGCATAAACACATACACTATATTGCCAAAAGTATTGGCTCACCTGCCTTGACTCGCATATGAATTTAAGTGACATCCCATTCCTAATCCATAGGGTTCAATATGACGTCGCTCCACCCTCTGCAGCTATAACAGCTTCAACTCTTCTGGGAAGGCTGCCCACAAGGTTTAGGAGGGTGTTTATGGGAATTTTTGACCATTCTTCCAGAAGCGCATTTGTGAGGTCACACACTGATGTTGGAAGAGAAGGCCTGTGTAAGGATTCTGATCCATGCAGGGCAGCACCCTTCCAAATCCTGCACTTCGTGTCATTCCTGTTTCCAGCACTGTGTTCCAGCAGCTAAATAGTTAATGCACCAAAACACACACTCACACACTCCAGGTCATCTGACCTCTCTGTTAATAAAAGTGCCACACCCCTTCTGTTCCCTGCTTAAACATTAGTTGTATCTGCTCTCAGCAAGAGAGAACCTATGTTGTGGTTTTCCTGTGGTTTCCTGAAAACCAAACCCTGCCGTGCTACCAACCCTTCCGTGTGTGTTTCCAGACCCTCCGGTATCCTGTGTATGCAAGACCCTGCTGTCCCCGTGTGTTTCCTGATTTCCCCCTTCTTCAAGTTTATTTGTTTTTGCTGCCTCCAGCAGCAACCTCGCCCCTCACCGCAGACCCCTTGTTTTGGCATCACCGCATCCCGGGCTCAGAATCCTGCATTTTCTGTACCACCCCGGTACAGTACCTGACAAAATGTTTAAGCCCAATGCTGAACCCGCAGTGATTCATTTCGTGGTGGAGCTGGTAAAGAAAACCCTGCAAGAAATGTTTGCACACCTGACTGAATTCATGAAGGAGCTGCTACAGTCTATGTGGGGCTCATCAGACAAGGTGTGCACTCCTGCAAGAAAAGCCTATGGACCGCTATCACCACAGGAACGTGCCAGGAGACAAGCTGAAGGTTTGTGCCTGTACTGTGCCGCTCCAACCCACTGGCTGACCAGCTGTCCCATAAGGCCAACCAAGCACCCAGCCCCGGTACACAAACCTGCACCGGTGTCCAAGTCTGCCCTGGTGAGACCTCCGGTACCTAGGGCTGCCCGGTACCAAGACCAGCACCTGCTGCTCCCAAACCGGGTCCTGGAAAACCCGCAGCTCCCAAACCGGCTCCTGGAAAAGCCGCAGCTCCCAAGCCGGCACCCAGAAGAACCCCGGTACCAAAGCTGTCACCTCTGCCTAAACTGGCTCCTAGAAAGCCTGCGGTACCCACACCTGCCCCCAGGAGAACCCTGGTAGCAAGGCTGTCACCCCTACCCAAGCCGGCTCCTAGAAAAACCCTGGTGCATGAATATGTTGCCATGGAGACTGAAAATACTGTGCCAGCAGAACCTGATCCCATGGACTTTCAGCCACCTCTAACCAGCATGGAGCCAGCTTATGGTGCTGTTGATTCATCCACAGGATTTCCAGCACTTGTTGCAACTGTTACAGACCTTGTAGCCCAGGTTGGTACTTATACTGAAGTTATGCGGAAACTCCGGTGCAACCATGAAATCTTGCAGTCACAGTTGCAGGAGATCCAGAACTCCGCCCAAGTACCGCTGCCAGAGAACAACACTGGTATCCTCAATCCACAGCCCTTGGTGGGTGAACCCCAAACTTCGGTAATGGACAAGGACGCGGTGAATATAGAATGTGAAACATCACCTGGTCAAAAAGGAATATACCTGTGCACCTTTACCTCTGTACCGGCTGCCAGTCCAAACACTTACCAGTATGAATCCATTGCTTTCAGGAGGACCCCAGGAGTGACCAAGATGGACTCTCCTATCCCCCACAGCCCCTGGATTAAGACCTCATGTTCCTTGGCACCCCATCCGTCTCCAGTTGTCACTTCTCCCAGATGTTCGTTTTCTGATGTGGACTCCATTCCGGAGTTTCAAAGGCTGTGTCTTACCCATGTTCCTGGTGATACTGAGTCACAGACTGTCCTAAGCAATCAAGAATCATCTGGGGAAAAAAGATCAAGTTCGCTGGTATACCTGGCACAGAACCAGAAAACCACCAAAACTAAATCAAGGAGACGGCAAAGGAAGACCCGTGCCCAAGCTGGCAGTGCCAATTCTTGAGCGCCCAGAGGTCACTCCTTAAAAGGGGGATTATGTAAGGATTCTGATCCATGCAGGGCAGCACCCTTCCAAATCCTGCACTTCGTGTCATTCCTGTTTCCAGCGCTGTGTTCCAGCAGCTAAATAGTTAATGCACCAAAACACACACTCACACACTCCAGGTCATCTGACCTCTCTGTTAATAAAAGTGCCACACCCCTTCTGTTCCCTGCTTAAACATTAGTTGTATCTGCTCTCAGCAAGAGAGAACCTATGTTGTGGTTTTCCTGTGGTTTCCTGAAAACCAAACCCTGCCGTGCTACCAACCCTTCCGTGTGTGTTTCCAGACCCTCCGGTATCCTGTGTATGCAAGACCCTGCTGTCCCCGTGTGTTTCCTGATTTCCCCCTTCTTCAAGTTTATTTGTTTTTGCTGCCTCCAGCAGCAACCTCGCCCCTCACCGCAGACCCCTTGTTTTGGCATCACCGCATCCCGGGCTCAGAATCCTGCATTTTCTGTACCACCCCGGTACAGTACCTGACAGCCTGGCTCTCCGTCTCTGCTCTAATTCATCCCAAAGGTGTTCTGTCGGGTTGAGGTCAGGACTCTGTGCAGGCCAGTCAAGTTCATCCACACCAGACTCTGTCATCCATGTCTTTATGGACCTTGCTTTGTGCACTGGTGCACAGTCATGTTGGAAGAGGAAGGGGCCAGCTCCAAACTGTTCCCACAAAGTTGGGAGCATGGAATTGTCCAAAATGTCTTGGTATGCTGAAGCATTCAGAGTTCCTTTCACTGGAACTAAGGGGTCAAGCCCAGCTCCTGAAAAACAACCCCACACCATAATCCACCCTCCACCAAACTTTACACTTGGCACAATGCAGTCAGACAAGTACCGTTCTCCTGGCAACTGCCAAACCCAGACTTGTCCATCAGATTGCCAGATGGAGAAGCACAATTCGTTACTCCAGAGAATGCGTCTCCACTGCTCTAGAGTCCAGTGGCGGCGTGCTTTACACCACTGCATCCGATGCTTTGCATTGCACTTGGTGATGTATGGCTTGGATGCAGCTGCTCGGCCATGGAAACCCATTCCATGAAGCTCTCTGCGCACTGTTCCTGAGCTAATCTGAAGGCCGCATGAAGTTTGGAGGTCTGTAGCGATTGACTCTGCAGAATGTTGGTGCACTATGCGCCGCAGCATCCGCTGACCCCGCTACGTCAGTTTACGTGGCCTACCACTTCGTGGCTGAGTTGCTGTCGTTCCCAAACACTTCCGAGTTCTTTTAATACATCTGACATTTGACTGTGGAATATTTAGGAGCGAGGAAATTTCACGACTGGATTTGTTGCACAGGTGGCATCCTATCACAGTTCCACGCTGGAATTCACTGAGCTCCTGAGAGCGACCCATTCTTTCACAAATGTTTGTAAAAACAGTCTGCATGCCTAGATGCTTGATTTTATACACCTGTGGCCATGGAAGTGATTGGAATTCTGATTCTGATTATTTGGATGGGTGAGCGAATACTTTTGGCAATATAGTGTATATATACAGTAGCTGAAGGCCAAGTGTCAACTCACACTTTTTCGAGCCTTTGACTGGCTCATGGGTTTATAAGGGCATATCCATCAGCCACTCTGTGGAAATCCTCTCCACCTTCCTTCCCAGTGGACACCGCCTAAACATGTAGGGAAGACAGGAATGGGCAGAAAATAGTGTAGGCTGCAAAACCAAACATTATGCATTAAAGAAATCCTCCACCACTACTCACATGGTGCTGAGCCTCAAATCAGGGGCTCTCTCTCTAAACGCTTGGAGGTTTAGTTTGCCGTAGTCCAAGCTCTCCAAAAAACCACGTTGAGCTCTTGCATAATAAAAACAAAAACAATACATTTATTAAACTAAAACAAGGATAAAAAATAATATGAACATAGTCACCAAAACGCGTTTTCCCCTTTGCTGTGGCTTCCTAAGTTGGCGTTCAAATCATAATGTCCATTAAACCTCCTTTTATACCTATCCCTATCTAAGTGGCTAAATTATATAATAATCCGTTTCAGGTGTATTAAATAAAGGGATTTTGTAATTAATTTCCGGCATCATTTCCGGACAACAAACATTTCCGGTTGTGCCGCGCATGATGTGCAATAGCACTCCCCAGGCCTGATGTCACTTCCGTTTTCACGATCAGCATGCAAGGAACCTTCCTCCTTGCCCACCACAATCAGGGGAACAAAAAGGAAAGCTGCTGCGGATCAGCTTGGCTGAAGAGAAGGGACGGACGCTTTAACAGGTTCGGGTCTGGTCCACAAGCCGCAGACCAGTAAACCCCAGATGCTGTTACAAGTGATAACAGAAGAATTGGCAGAAAGTTTGTTCCTTTATTTTTTCACATAAGAGCATTTTGGGACTTTTTATTTGTAGCTGCTGGTGATTGTTCTTACATTAATCTGTATCTCCTCATCCCGCTGCGGAGGGGAGACGGTGCACACTACATGCCGGCATCTCCTCTTGCTTTCCTGCTATGGTTATATTTTGACAATTTCTACCCAGTCTGGAACATCTCAAATTATTGCAGGGCAGAATATCACAAAAAAGAACATTGTGATTATGTAAATAAGTGATAATTATTTACGCAGATTGTGTTTTCCTATGATTGAGGCGACAGCGCGCTCTGCCTCCATTGATTACAGGTGTTTTCTGTCGCTTGGGTGCGAGTCGGGATTTTTCGTACAATGCATGGGTTGCGTGCAGGGCGAGCTCTAATTACACACGGCGATACAAAACCCTGAGTAATCATCGCTAGTGAAATGTCTGGCATCACGCTGAAACGTGATCAATTTAAAGGGCACTCAAGGGTAGATACTAAGTATTCATATTTTGAAGATTCGTTTCGTGCCCGTTCGGAGACAGAAAATAACCTCACGCACCTCAACGTGCGAAGAGAGGAATGGAAATTTAAGATACTTCCATGTTTGGAGAGATTATCCTTTTATTTTCCTCGTTTGTGTTTTGTTCTTTTTCTACACTCAACTTTTATTATGCGTACAAGAGGAAAAAGAGCGTCAGCATACAGACAGAACTAATAAAGCACAAAGGGGTCTATTCGCAAAGCACCGAAACAGAGTTAAATTTTGGTACTTTACATTTCGGCTCATTTTGGCGATTCTCTTTCATCGGAAATCCGGTGAATTCACTATTTATCGAATTGTGCACCATCTTGCACTGAAAATGGAGCTGTCGAAGCAGTTACCGGACGTTGGCAAGAAACACCGACAGGCGCAGAATTAGCCTCGGCGAATATCACTGAACTGGAAACAAAAAAAAAGAAGTCTCCTATTCTCCTAATAGGAGGTTAAATAAAATTTTTTAGTGAAAAACGTAACTAAATAAAAAATAACATGAACATAGTCACCAAAACGCGTTTTCCCCTTTGCTGTGGCTTCCTCAGTTGGCGTTCAAATCATAATGTCAATTAAACCTCCTTTTATACCCATCCCAAGTGGCTAAATTATATAATAATCCGTTTCAGGTGTAATAAATATAATAAAAAAAGTCATCTAAAAAATACAAAAAATGGAAACGGTCTTCTAAAAAAATAAAAAAAGGTGTTTTTTTAAAAAAAAAAAATAATACATTTTCTTTTAACCCCTTCAATGCTGAGGCATTTCACCACTGTGTGCTGAGCTCATTTTTACCGCTTTCGCTCATCATGTTTAAATGCGATTTATAGCCACATTTTAATAAATGACCCAGACATATTATATATCG